>OY744538.1:23285832-23295832 GCA_963556195.1 Sepiola atlantica
TTTTGCGTTGAAACGCGCGTAAGAGATAGGAATTAATATTAAATTTGAATGAGAGATGTAATAAAAAAACTCATTGATGTACAACAATAAAGAAGAGTTGTTAAAACCAATGAAAATTATGGGTTTGGATGAATTCCCCATGTTCTATGGAATGCAGATATAATATAATATATATATATATATATATATATATATATATATATATATATATATATATATATATATATATATATATATATATATATAAAATGGGTTGTTTATTTAAAGCATTGCTGGGTCAGTAATATAAAATTCAAAATAAAAGCCTTTATCAATGCAAGATTAATCTTTTTTTTTTTACTTTAATCTTATTAATTTCGGAATAAAATTCCATCATCAAAGTTGACCAGTATTGTGTCATTTTTTTTTCATAAAAAAACACAAAAACAAAAATAAACAAACTTTTTTCTTTTGTTTCTTTGATAAATGTCCTTGGTGCGATGTATCCACGCCGATGACGTTGGCGGTTATGAATTCAAATTCTGGTTGTAGAACGAAGAAAGCATTGGCATGCTAGAGTTTGATAAAATGGGTCGTTCATTTAAAGCATTGCTGGGTCAGTATTATAACATTGAAAATTAATTAAACTCTAGCATGCCAATGCTTTCTTCGTTCTACAACCAGAATTTGAATTCATAACCGCCAACGTCATCGGCGTGGATACATCACACCAAGGACATTTATCAAAGAAACAAAAGAAAAATGTTTATTCAATATTTTCGATTTTCGTCTGTCTGTCTCGCTTAAGTCTGAAATAGAATTTTCATTGTTAAACGCGCAGATTGAATGGCCGCATCTTCAGAATAGATTGAATGGACGCATCTTCAGAAGACTCGTTCTTGTCGTTTAATGGCGGCGTTATGAAGTAAGAATCGTATGGACAGTAAGAACGAGGTATTGCGGAAAAGACCGACAAAATACGGAAATATTGTTAAGCGTCGATCGATCAAAAATAATTTGATCCAGAGATTGAGAAACAACTAAACAGATAAATAAATTAATAAAATCAAATCCCAGACTAAATAAACAAAACATAAAAACAAATGAAAAAACTTTTCTACTCGCAACAGAAACAAATCGAAAAAACGAAAAGCAAAAAAAAAAACAACAAAAAACGGAAAAACAAAAAAACAAAAAAACAAAATGGCTGACGAGTGACAACGTCAGCAAAATCGCCTGACAGAAGTCTCGTTAAGTAAAGATAAGCGAGAAGTGTCGCGTTATCAACGCGAGCATCTTCGGGATTATCAATCTTTGCCACTTGGGTTGGTTAAAAATGTTTTATAAGTAGATTCTTTTTTCGGGTATCTGACGTTTACAAATGACACATACAAACTCGTTTTCTCAAACAATTAGAATGTGTCAACTAGTGTGTCTTAATACCGAAGTACGCGACAGCCTTGTTAGATATGCATGATATATTGTGGAAAAATATTTTTTAATCGACCATACTAGCAGTGGTAGTTACTGAATCCGATATCTTGTGCTTGCAAAACATGCCCGGTTTTTTGGAGGTCTGGTAACTAATATGCTCAAATGTTCTATTGTTTTTGTTGTGGACCTGTAAGGGGTTCACTCCAGAAAGAAGACACGAACTTGGGATTAAGTGAAACAAAGTGTATTGAAGAAAGTATAAATACAGCAGATAAATAGTTGAATGTCTGTCTGGGGTAGTTCCAGGTATTTAATTCCTCCCCACCGCAGGAATGTGTGACACAAGGTCGGAAAGTGGTGGAAGAGTCAAGCCAGCGCCCCTAAAGAAGGAGCACTCTGGCCTAGCAAAAATAGCCTGGGCAGCCCCGTCGACATTCCCCGGTCAGGGCGCCTCAGGCAGTAAGCGATGAACTTACTCCACCCCAAAGAGGGGAGGCAAGGCCTGGGAGGGTGCCCCTCCTAGGACAACCCAGGACAGTATACCTCAGCCCGACAGATAAAAGGCCACCGAAATGGCCCAGTTCCTGCCGGACTGATTGTCGAGAACGAATCCTCGACTGGTATTTCCCCATCCCGACGTCCTCAATCAACCGAAGTTAATAAGAGACTGATCGGGCTGGGGTTGGTGCCAACACCGAGAGGCATGTGCTTCCGGTATTTATAGTGAAACAGAAGAGTTCATGTGATCCTACATACAGGGTTCAGATAAATGGCAGTCTGTCATCTGAAATTGGTGCTTGCAGTGGTGTTCCTCAAGGTTCCGTGATGGGTCCTATTCTCTTTCTACTTTATATAAACGACATGCCGAAAGTGATTTGTGGAAACGTGCTCCTATTTGCAGATGACGTCAAATTAGTAGCTCGTAGAAGCGAAATTGACAATCTCAAGTCTAGCCTTCAACGTGCATGAAAATGGTCCATTGAATGGGACTTATACCTTAATGTCGATAAATGCTACCATATTGCAGTGGGATTTCCTTCTGACTCTGCTCTTACTCTCGGCGGTGACACGGCTCTGCTAAAGGAATCGAACGAGACAAAAGATCTTGGCCTTCTGGTCGACTCGTCCTTCAAGCCATCTAAACATTGCATTCAGGCTGCAAACAAACCAAGGAACACTCTATTTTTCATTCAACGTTCTTTCTGTAAACTCACTCCGGAAATATTTCTACCACTTTATGTCTCTCTCGTCAGACCACTGTTAGAGTATGGTGTCCAGGCCCCTGCTTCATATCTAATACGTGATATTAAACATCTGGAAAGAGTTCAAAGACTGGCTACTCGAATGGTGCAGGGTCTATGGAATCTGCCCTATGAAAGCCGACTCAAGAAACTTAACCTTTTCTTCCTTGACTGCCGACGACTACGCTGTGATCTCATTTTGGCCTACAATCTCCTCAATGGTCATTACGATATACCTCAGAATCTATTATTCACTCCTGTACTAGAAAGAGGTCTACGCGGACACTACAAGAAACTATTTCACCGTCGATTTCGATTGAACCGGAGGAGGGCCGCTTTCTCAATCAGGATTTATTGGCCTTGGAATAGTCTCCCACGTGAGGTAATAAATGCGCCAACAACGCATCAATTCAAGGTGAATTTGTAAAGGTGCTAGGCTACTGTATCCTATTCTGGGTAAATTTCTACCACCTTTCCTCACATGGCAACTGAAACATGCTTGTTTTATTTTTTGCCAACTTAATTGAATTGAATCAAAAATGATAGCGAATAACACCACAACCGTAACACGAAAAGGGGTGGGGGAGAGAGAGAGAGAGAGAGAGAGAGAGAGAGAGAGAGAGAGAGAGAGAGAGAGAGAGAGAGAGAGAAAGAAGTTTATGTAGACATGGGTTTAACAGCGCATGGTGAGATTCGTAATTTCTCGCCTCGCGTTCTTCCAACTATGTATATGTAATAACCTTACGAGTACTCTTGCGTCGCTCTGGGAGTGGATATGTATACAAAGACAGAGCAATATATGGCGGTGTATCTATACACATAGATGTACACACGGGCACGCCTCTTCATACATCTACGTTCCTATAATAGTTTCCTCATAAGTGACATGTATATCAAGATATCCACCAACTTGACGAAAGCAAGTCAATAAATTATTTAGTATTTTATTGGTTTCTCGAGGCGATGGAAGGGCAATGAAGTTTAGATTGGACTCTTTTGTTTTTTATTTTATTTTTTATTTCTACAATATTATGTTTTTTTGCTCTCTCTCTCTCCCCATCCTCTTCTCTCTCTCTCTCTCTCGTTCAGTCCCATTTTTTATTCTCATATTAGAAAAATCCAAAATAAGCCGTTTTAGGAATCCTCTCTTGTGGAAAAAGAATGAACCGAAAGCTTATTGAACGAACGTTCACAATCAAATAATGATAATAAAAAAGCGTCAATTTACGAGACCGAATCCATTCGTAAGATGCGTCCATTGAATCATGCTCATTTAATGATGAAAATGACATTTTAGACTTAAGCGTGAAAGACCAACGATAATGCTATTTCAAACTTAAGCGTGACAGACTAACGAACATTTTATTTCAAATTTAAGTTTAAAGACCAACGAAAATGCTTTTTCAAACTTAAGCGTTACAGACAACCGTAAATTCCATTTGAAACTTAAGCGTGACAGAATAACAAAAATGCTTTTTCAAACTTAAGTGTGACAGACAAACGTACATTCTATTTCAAACTTCAGCGTTACATGAAAACCAAAATGCTTTATCAAACTTAAGCGTGACAGATCAACGAAAATTCTATTTCAAACTTAAGTGTGACAGATCAACGAAAATGCTATTTAAAACTTAAGTGTGACAGATCAACGAAAATGCTATTTAAAACTTAAGTGTGAAAGACAAACGAAAATGCTATTTCAAACTTAAGCGTGGCAGTGTAACGAAAATGAAATTTAAAACTTAAACGTGACAGACCAAAGAAAATGACTTTTCAAACTTAAGTGTGACAGACCAACGAAAATGCTTTTTCTAACTTAAGCGTGACAAACCACCGTAAATCTTATTTAAAACTTAAGCGTGACAGACCAACGAAAATGCTATTTAAAACATAAGCGTGACAAGCCAACGAAAATGCTATTTAAAACTTAAGCGTGACAGACATACGAAAATTCTATTTACAAGTTAAGCATGACAATAAACGAAAATGCTATTTTAAATTTAAGCAAGGCATACCTGCAAAAATGCTATTTAAACTTAAGAATTACAGACAAATGAAAATGCTATTTAAAATTTAAACATGGTAGATCCTCCAAAATTCTATTTCAAACTTATGCGTGGTTGACAGACAAAAATGCTATTTTAAACATAAGCGTGACAACTAAGGTGTAGCTGATTGCCAAAAATACTATTTTCAACTAAGGTGTAGCTGATTGACAAAAATACTATTTTCAACTAAGGTGTAGCTGATTGACAAAATACTATTTTCAACTAAGGTGTAGCTGATTGACAGACATACTATTTTCAACTAAGGTGTAGCTGATTGACAAAAATACTATTTTCAACTAAGTTTAACTGATTGACAAAAATACTATTTTCAACTAAGGTGTAGCTGATTGACAAAAATACTATTTTCAACTAAGGTGTAACTGATTGACAAAAATACTATTTTCAACTAAGGTGTAGCTGATTGAAAAAAATACTATTTTCAACTAAGGTGTAGCTGATTGACAAAAATACTATTTTCAACTAAGGTGTAGCTGATTAACAAAAATACTATTTTCAACTAAGGTGTAACTGATTAACAAAAATACTATTTTAAACTAAGGTGTAGCTGATTAACAAAAATACTATTTTCAACTAAGGTGTAGCTGATTAACAAAAATACTATTTTCAACTAAGGTGTAGCTGATTGACAAAAATACTATTTTCAACTAAGGTGTAGCTGATTAACAAAAATACTATTTTCAACTAAGGTGTAACTGATTAACAAACATACTATTTTAAACTAAGGTGTAGCTGATTAACAAAAATACTATTTTCAACTAAGGTGTAGCTGATTAACAAAAATACTATTTTCAACTAAGGTGTAGCTGATTGACAAAAATACTATTTTCAACTAAGGTGTAACTGATTAACAAAAATACTATTTTCAACTAAGGTGTAACTGATTAACAAAAATACTATTTTCTAACTAAGGTGTAGCTGATTAACAAAAATACTATTTTCAACTAAGGTGTAACTGATTAACAAAAATACTATTTTCTAACTAAGGTGTAGCTGATTAACAAAAATACTATTTTCAACTAAGGTGTAACTGATTAACAAAAATACTATTTTCAACTAAGGTGTAACTGATTAACAAAAATACTATTTTCTAACTAAGGTGTAGCTGATTAACAAAAATACTATTTTCAACTAAGGTGTAAATGATTAACAAAAATACTATTTTCAACTAAGGTGTAGCTGATTAACAAAAATACTATTTTCAACTAAGGTGTAACTGATTAACAAAAATACTATTTTCAACTAAGGTGTAACTGATTAACAAACATACTATTTTAAACTAAGGTGTAGCTGATTAACAAAAATACTATTTTCAACTAAGGTGTAGCTGATTGACAAAAATACTATTTTCAACTAAGGTGTAACTGATTAACAAAAATACTATTTTCAACTAAGGTGTAGCTGATTGACAAAAATACTATTTTCAACTAAGGTGTAACTGATTAACAAACATACTATTTTCAACTAAGGTGTAGCTGATTAACAAAAATACTATTTTCAACTAAGGTGTAGCTGATTGACAAAAATACTATTTTCAACTAAGGTGTAACTGATTAACAAACATACTATTTTCAACAGGTGTAGCTGATTAACAAAAATACTATTTTCAACTAAGGTGTAGCTGATTGACAAAAATACTATTTTCAACTAAGGTGTAACTGATTAACAAACATACTATTTTCAACTAAGGTGTAGCTGATTAACAAAAATACTATTTTCAACTAAGGTGTAGCTGATTGACAAAAATACTATTTTCAACTAAGGTGTAACTGATTGACAAAAATACTATTTTCAACTAAGGTGTAACTGATTGACAAAAATACTATTTTCAACTAAGGTGTAGCTGATTGACAAAAATACTATTTTCAACTAAGGTGTAACTGATTTACAAAAATACTATTTTCAACTAAGGTGTAGCTGATTGACAAAAATACTATTTTCAACTAAGGCGTAGCTGATTGACAAAAATACTATTTTCAACTAAGGTGTAGCTGATTGACAAAAATACTATTTTCAACTAAGGTGTAACTGATTTACAAAAATACTATTTTCAACTAAGGTGTAGCTGATTGACAAAAATACTATTTTCAACTAAGGTGTAACTGATTAACAAAAATACTATTTTCAACTAAGGTGTAACTGATTGACAAACATACTATTTTCAACTAAGGTGTAGCTGATTGACAAAAATACTATTTTAAACTAAGGTGTAGCTGATTGACAAAAATACTATTTTCAACTAAGGTGTAACTGATTGACAAAATACTATTTTCAACTAAGGTGTAGCTGATTGACAAACATACTATTTTCAACTAAGGTGTAGCTGATTAACAAAATACTATTTTCAACTAAGGTGTAGCTGATTGACAAAATACTATTTTCAACTAAGGTGTAACTGATTGACAAAAATACTATTTTCAACTAAGGTGTAACTGATTGACAAAAATACTATTTTCAACTAAGGTGTAACTGATTGACAAAAATACTATTTTCAACTAAGGTGTAGCTGATTGACAAAAATACTATTTTCAACTAAGGTGTAACTGATTGACAAAAATACTATTTTCAACTAAGGTGTAACTGATTGACAAAAATACTATTTTCAACTAAGGTGTAACTGATTGACAAAAATGCTATTTTCAACTAAGGTGTAGCTGATTGACAAAAATACTATTTTCAACTAAGGTGTAACTGATTGACAAAAATACTATTTTCAACTAAGGTGTAGCTGATTGACAAAAATACTATTTTCAACTAAGGTGTAGCTGATTGACAAACATACTATTTTCAACTAAGGTGTAACTGATTGACAAAAATACTATTTTAAACATAACAGACCGAGACAATGTTTAGCATTACAGACTAACACAGTTCTATTTTAGACAGAAACGTGACAAGCCAACGAAATGCTATTTGAAACGTAAGTGTGACCGATCGACCGAACCTCTTATGGAAATACATGGGCGCATCCAGAAATAAAATAAATAAGCAGAAAACGAAAACATCCGAAAAAAATAGCACGAGTTTAGCTTCTTGTACAAACCCGCACAAGAAATTGTCTACCAATATGCATGTTTTGGCGTCGTTTAGTCTACATACAATAGAATCTGGTGAATGAAAATGTCTGGTGCTTCTGTATTATTGGGACATATGAAAATTTCATTCATAATTTAGAAGAGTCAGTTTAAAGGGGAGATAATTCAAACTTTTTTTTTGTTGTAACCATAACCCATAAGGAAACTCCTGAGAATTTATGGGAAAATAAATAAAAAAGAGTACCTATACAGTTTACGGACCTGGCTGAAATAATAACGTTATAATTTAGAAAGCCATTCTTAACATGGCGAGGTAAGGGGATAATGTATTATTCTGTTTATTAAATTGTTCGGTGAAAATACAGAATAGTTAATCAATTAATTTGCTGCGGAGTAGATGCGCCATTGACTGCGGTAATGCAAAGGAAAACAATATCACCAGCGCTTCCGACCACACGAGTTTTAGGAGATTTTAAACACTTACAATTTGATCAAGAGGTCTTACCTCGAAATATATGATAGAACACTGTTACACACACTAGATCACCGTGTAGAAAGATTTATTGAAAATAAAGTAAAAAAAGTAAAAAAAATACATATTTTGGGGGACGTCCTCATAGATATAGCGCGACCCTGAACAGGGGTCCTGTAGGGGTTTCTTAATCTACCATGCCTAGCGTGACGCTGACCGTTGTTACTTCTGGCAGTGGGAAAATTGAGTCTGCACAGTCACCTATACCACGAATATCCTGTTTAGGCGGTTGTAGCTGCCCCATTTTTGATTTTTCACATTAGTGTGTCCTTTGGGTGTACTATCACCATTGTCGCTTTTTTGTGTCCTTTGTGTCCCTAATTATTTATTCTGGCATATTCTTATTTTGTCTCCTTTTGGAATCTGTGTACTTTACGTTTTTCCACTAACGGTTAATCTTATTCCCTTTCTCGGAGCATGCTCTACGGACTTTGCAGATTTGGAATTTGTGGCCGATTTCCAACTTTTTGTGGCTCTATTTTCCACTGTATCTTCCTCACATCTCACTTGTCATTTATTAATTTCAGTTTATTCGGTTGCATGCTGGAACTTTCCTATTTGCACACTTACTTCAAGTTGTTCTGACCCTAACCCTGACACCTGTGTATTGGTCTCACTGGCGTCGTGAGACTGGAGCCCTCCTCTGAACATTAGTGGTGTTTTTAAATGCTCTTGCCTGTTTTTTTTCTTTTCTATGTTTGGATGGTGCTTTCTTTATTCTTCTTCATTTGTCAAGACATTAAATTTAATTTAATTTTCCTATCTGTTAATTCTTACACTTTAATTGTGTTCTCATTTTTATTTAGCTTTTGGTTTTTTGGTTTCTTTTCCCTAGCTCCTGTGCCCTGCATTGACCCTTTAACAATCCCAACATTAATTCATTAATATTAATCTTGTGCCCTTCACCCTTTTTAACACAGTTCATGTTTCCTTAATTCTCTTAGTATGGACTAGTCACTTTATTGTCCTACTTGATTCGCCTCCTGCTTTGGGTCTGTTTTTACATCTGGGGCTGACCTGTGTCCGAGCGACCCTCGCCCGGCCTTGCATCACCCGCATGGCCTCTCGCACCGCTCTCTGGTTGCTGCTTCCTCTTCTTTAATCTCGGCCTGTTTGAGTTCGGGTTTCAGTTTCTGTGGCGGCGTGGTCAGTTTCTGCAGAGTTGCTAGGGTTTTACCGGCTTTCTGTCTGGATTGAAAACTACTTTCTTATAATCTGATTTTGAATTCAAATCCATAAAAACTATATCTGGAAAGTCCATGGGAGTCCTTAAGATGGCATTTAATACAAAACCTTACCCTAATCTTTTACATTGAAACCTCCTCTAACCGGATTACTTGGGCCTTTAATGGTTTAACTTCTCCAAAATTCAACGGATTTTACCATTTTTAGACGCAAATCTTTCCTGGATTTACCGCTTTTGAACCTGCTGCTACAATTTGCATGACGCCTTTTTCAACGGTAGAACGTTTTCATAGATTTTAACTTCTCTTTGCATTGGGCATTTTCTATACTTTCTATATTTGTATTTATCTTATATTATATTTATATCTTTTCAAATTATGACTTTTGATAATTTACCTACCAACTTATCTCTCTGTATTCCTCCGATGATAAGATTTCATTCTTTGAAAATCCATGGCTTAAGGAAGGGAAAATAAATCTCTTTTATTTGAAACACCTTGTTTTGAGCAACTGAGGACGTAATAGATT
>OY744538.1:23300832-23320832 GCA_963556195.1 Sepiola atlantica
GACCCGCGGCTGATGTCAATCACAGTTGGCTGCGTCATGTGTATCATATCGGAACAGCCGAAAATCAGGCAGAAAAGAAAATGGTTGCTTTATCCCAAAAGTTGCCATACCTAAGAATGGTAATTCGTTAACGGTAAAAAATGAACAGGTTAAAAAATAAGAAAGAAATAAACACGGGGGTAAGGTTCATCCTCGAAGACAATTGGTTAATCAAATGGTATAAGAATATTTACAACAACAAATAAGCATGTTCTTGACACTCCTCGTCAGTTTTTTCATCAAAACTAAAAAAAACACCAAAAATCGAAACAAATTCATTATTGCGTTTCATAAAACCATATATTAAATATTTTCAAAGATTCTTCTTCTTCTTCTTCTTCTTCTTCTTCTTCTTCTTCTTCTTCTTCTTCTTCTTCTTCTTCTTCTTCTTCTTCATCATCATCATCATCATCATCATCATCATCATCATCATCATCATCATCATCATCATCATCTATATATTATGTATATATATATATTATATATATATTAAATATATAATATATATTATATATATATATATAATTGTTTTTAGTGGTGATTGCAGCGTTCGTTGTTTTTGCTTACTACTATTTCGATTTTTTCACTTCCTAAGTGATTAAGATGCAAACAATTGCATTATTAGTCATCCTTAACTTTATAGGACGTATTTTTATTAATTATATACGTACATAAAAGTAATCCATGGACACGTGTTTCTGGCTCACAGCCGCCATCAGCAGTGCTAACTTAGACAAAGATCGAACCTTTGATATTAGTGTCTATAGTCTCAAGTTTTACTATTGGACTCCGACGCTTAATATTATGTACGATTTTTATCTTTATATGGCGTATTTTTCGTTAATATATATATTTTTATTAATCATTCGTCCTATAAAATTAATTAATACGTCCGATAAAGTTAAGGGCCACTAACAATGAAATTTTCTACATCTTAATCACTTAGGAAGTGAAAGAATCGAAATATTAGTAAGCAAAAACCGACGAACGCTGCAATCACCAGTAAAAATAATTCCATAAAAATACATTAAATATTTAGGTGATAAAAATCGTACATGTTTTCAGGCAGGGCGTCGTAGTCCAATGGTAACATGCTGGACTATAGACATCAATATCGAAGGTTCGATCCTTGTCTAAGTTAGCCATGTTTTAATTTTATGTACGTATATAATAAATATATATTTCCATTGTCTATCATATATATATATATATATATATATATATATATATATATATATATATATATATATATATATATATATCTGGTTGAACAGGAGTGCCAACTTCTGTTTGTTCCTTTTTTGATCTAATCTTTCTATTCGTCGGATGATAGATCTTGTGCTTTTAATAATGGAATGTAAGAAATCTTCATATTTAACGCGAACGTTTTCGACCATCATTGGTCGTCTTCAGGCGGATGATTTATAAAAGCAAAAAAAAAATTGGTGAATTTATTTAAGAGGACGTTTCCATGTGATTAAAAACATAAAACCATTCAACAGCTTTTCAAAAAAGGAACAAACAAAAGTTGGCACTCCTGTTCAACCAGATATGTATAAAAGAAGGCATGTTGCCTAACTATACAAAATTTTATATATATATATATATATATATATATATATATATATATATATATATATATATATATATATATATATATGAGGGCGAAACTTTAGTCTAGGACTTCCGGTTTGTTTGTTTGTTTCTTTATTATTATTATTATTATTATTATTATTATTATTATTATTATTATTATTATTATTATTATTATTATTATTATTTACTCACTAGGAGTTATCACACTGGTCATCGTCAGTGATCGCCCACTGCCAACAACCTGTGGTATTCCCTTGAGTCTGAGTGACAACAAGTCTCCTCAGACTTCCAGTATGCTCCACCTCTTTTCGTTCATCACCGCTGATGACCTTGCGGTATCGCAACAGCCACCCACCACCGATTTCCCGCTGATAAGGGCCATTGGTCCCCTCTGGGGCCCGAGTCGCAACAAGCCTCCCAAGGTCCCTAAGCTGTCCGCGCTCTTCCAGTGGAGGTCTGGTTTGCACTTTCCCTCCTCGACCCTCTGTCCATAATTTTCGTGGCGTCAGCCTATGCTAGCGCCTCTCGTGCGGTAGTATTTTCTCCGGTTCTGTTGTCTTGTGCTTCCATGTGTTTGTTCTCCATTCGTTGCTTATGTGGGTTGGTTTCTGCATTCGAGGACATTTCTCAGGATTGTAGCTGTTTTGATCATTACTGTCCTTTGTATGGTCTCAGTTATCCCTTTGATTCCTATTTCTCCTAGTCTTTTCTCCATGTTTTGGGGGGACTGTTCCTAGTGCTCCTATGATTATTGGTGTTATACTGACTTTCTTCATGTTCCATATTCCTTTCAATTCTCTGGCAAGTTCGGTATATTTGCTTCTTTTTTCCGTCTCTTTGATCTTCACTCTGTGGTCCGCTGGAACGGCAAAGTCTACGATTTTGCAGGATTTTTCTTTCTTGTTGATTATTATCATATCCGGCCTCCTTGCTGTTATGGGTTTGTCTGTTTGTACATTCATATCCCATATGATTTTGTGTTTTTCGTTTTCTAGTACAGTTTCTGGTTTGTGTTTGTACCGTTTTTTTGCATATTCGAAATTCAGTTGTTTGCACATTTCCCGGTGTACTTTTTTCCCCACACTGTCATGTCTGTTCTTGTATTCCTTTTGGGCTAGCTTGCTGCATTCACTTATTATATGATTTATCGTTTCGTCTCTTTGTCCACACAATCGGCATTTGCTGTTTTCCTGGGTTTTATCTATCTTTGCTTTAATAAAGTTTGTCCTAATCGCATTGTTCTGTGCGGCCGTCAGCAGAGATTCCGTTTCTCTGTTCAAGTGTCCTTTTCTTAGCCATGCTCAGCTGTTTTCATTGGCTTCATCGCTTGTGAGTCTTATAAAGCGTCCATGTAGTTGTTTTTCTTCCCACTTTTCCTTTCTTGTCTTTTTGTTTCTGGGTTCAGTGCTTCCGGAGTTGTTTGTTGGGCTGGTGTCTCTTGCTGTGGTAATCAGTCTTTCCGTGTTCTGGGTTACATATTTCTCCAGCTCTTTTTTGGTGTCTTCCACACAGTCTTCTATACTTACCAGTCTTCTACCTCCTTCATTTCTTTTCATGTAGAGTCTGTCCGTATCGTCTTTTGGGTGCAATGCATTGTGCATAGTCATTAGTTTTCTAGTCCTCTGGTCAAGGTGCCTGAGTTCTTTTTTGGTCCAGCCTATGAATGGTCCAGAGTATCTTATTAGTGATACAGCCCATGTGTTTATCCCTTTTACTAGGTTTATGCTATATAGTTTAGTTTCTAAGAGTTTCTTTGTTCTTCGTAGATATTCTTTTCCAATCTTCTCTTTAATTTCTGTATATTTGATTGTGTCTGCTTCCAGAACTCCCAGGTATTTGTAGCTATCTTGTTCACCTAGCGCCCTCATCTCCTCTTGGTTGGGGAGTTCTATACCTTCTGTCGTCTCCAGTTTTCCTTTTTTGATCTCTAGCAGTGCACATTTTTCTATTCCAAACTCCATTTGGATATCCTGGCTGAATATCCTGGTTTTATTTATCAGCTTTTCCAGTTCTTTTTTGTTTTTTTGCAAACAGTTTAAGGTCATCCATGTACATCAGGTGGTTTATTCTTTGTTCTGTATCCGTAAACCTGTATCCGGCATCACACTTTCTGAGTATGTAGTTGAGTGGCATCATGGCTATTATGAACAATAGTGGTGAGAGAGAGTCTCCTTGAAAAATGCCTCTCTGTATTTTTATCTCAGACAGGTATTGTCCTCCGGCTGTCAGTGTTTCCATCGCTTTCTGGATGAGATTAATAATCCTGTCTGGTATCTTGTATATTTTTAAGCATTCAATTATCCATGTTTGGGGGATTCTGTCGTAGGCTTTCTTGTAGTCAATCCATGCCATGGTTATGTTCTTTTGTCTGCTCTTCACCTCCTTCAGGGTCTTTTGATCAATGTATAGTAGATCATGTGCCCCTCTTTGTCCTTTCCGGCATCCTTTTTGTTCCTCGGGGAGCAGTCCACGTTTGTCCAGGGATTGGTAGATTTGTTCTCTCAGTTGTGCTGTGAGAATTTTCCACATTATTATGTCTATGTTATCGGTCTGTAGTTGCTGGGGGTCGTTCCCTTTTTGGGGTCTTTTTGTATTAATGTTGTTCTTCCTTCCGTCATGCATTCTGGTACGTCTGTTTTGCGGATACATCCACTCAGTTTCTGCGCTAGTCTTTCATGCAGGGTCGTGAATTTTTAAAACCAGTATGCATGTATTCCATCGTGGCCTAGTGCTCTCCAGTTTGCCATTTTTCTTAGGGTTTTCGTGATCGTTTCTTTGTTGATTTCTGTTTCGGTTCCTTCTTCGATTTCCTGCAGTTCATCTTTCATGTTTTTCAACCATTGAGCATTCTTGTTGTGCTTTTTTGGTTCTTCCCATATTTTGCTCCAGAATTGTTTTGTTTCTGTTGGGTTCGGTTGCTCTGTTGTTTTTTCTCCATTTACGTTTTTGTAAAACTGGCTTTCATTGTTTTCAAAGGTCCTGTTCTGTTTGCTCTGTTCTGATTTGTACCTGTATCGTCTCAGTCTTCCTTCTATTGCTGCTATCCTTTGTTTTATTTCTTCATGTTTCTCATTTAGTTTTTCCTTGCGTTTCTGATTTTTGCTTCTTAATCGTTTCATGTCCCCCTTACTTCTGTTCACGGTTTTAGCTTCTTTCCGAAGTTTGGTGATCTGGGTTTCCAGTCTGATTTCCCATACAGGTTTTGTCGGTCCTCTCTTTTGTCCATTCTCTTCGTTTCTTAGTTTCATACTTACCGATTTTGCCCCTGCATATATCAGGTTGTTTAGGTCTGTAATAGTTTCTGTTGGGATGTGTGTGAGGAGTCTGTTTACTCTTTCTGTTTCTGCTTGTAACTTCTTCGCTACTTCATTCCTGAGAGATGGGAGTTTTGTTTTGTTTTCCAACATGTATCGTCTAATGTTCTCCACTTCACTTGCTTCTTTTTCGTTGAGTTCTATCTCAGCAGGTTCTGTGGTTCCGCAGTCTTCTATCTCACCTGGTTCTGTGATTCCGTAGTCTTCAATCTCTTCAGTTTCAGTGTTATTATTATTATTATTATTATTATTATTATTATTATTATTATTATTAGTAGTAGTAGTAGTAGTAGTAGTAGTAGTACTAGAAAAGTAATATTTTAAACTTTAGCCTGACAAATAAACAAAAATGTTAATTCAAACTTAAGTGTAGCAAACCAATAGAAATACTATTTAAAATTTTAACGTAACAAGTCAACGAAAATGCCATGTCAGACTTTAGTGTCACAAACTTAAGTAAATGTTATTTAAATTTTAAGCGTGACAGACTAATGAAAATATTACTACACAATAAAGCGTCGCATATGAACAGAAATGTTATTTCAACCTTAAGCGTGAAAGACCGACAAAATGCTTTTTCTTTAAATTTTAGCGTGACAGACCGACGAAAATGCTTTTGTTTTTAAATTTTAGCGTGACAGACCGACAAAATGCTCTTTCTTTCAATTTTAGCTTGACAGACCGACAAAATGCTTTTTCTTTAAATTTTAGCGTGACAGACCGACGAAAATGCTTTTTTCAATTTAATCGTGACAGACAGACGAAAATGCTTTTGTTTTTTAATTTTAGCGTGACAGACCGACGAAAATGCTTTTGTTTTTTAATTTTAGCGTGACAGACCGACAAAATGCTTTTGTTTTTCAATTTTAGCGTGACAGACCGACAAAATTCTTTTTCTTTCAATTTTAGCGTGACAGACCGACAAAATTCTTTTTCTTTCAATTTTAGCGTGACAGACCGACGAAAATGCTTTTTCTTTCAATTATAGCGTGAAAGACCGACGAAAATGCTTTTTCTTTCAATTTTAGCGTGACAGACCGACGAAAATGCTTTTTCTTTCAATTTTAGCGTGACAGACCGACAAAATGCTTTTTCTTTCAATTTTAGCGTGACAGACCGACAAAATGCCTTTTCTTTCAATTTTAGCGTGACAGACCGACGAAAATGCTTTTTCTTTCAATTTTAGCGTGACAGACCGACAAAATGCTTTTTCTTTCAATTTTAGCGTGACAGACCGACGAAAATGCTTTTTCTTTCAATTTTAGCGTGACAGACCGACGAAAATGCTTTTTCTTTCAATTTTAGCGTGACAGACCGACGAAAATGCTTTTTCTTTCAATTTTAGCGTGACAGACCGACAAAATGCTTTTTCTTTCAATTTTAGCGTGACAGACCGACGAAAATGCTTTTTCTTTCAATTTTAGCGTGACAGACCGACGAAAATGCTTTTTCTTTCAATTTTAGCGTGACAGACCGACGAAAATGCTTTTTCTTTCAATTTTAGCGTGACAGACCGACGAAAATGCTTTTTCTTTCAATTTTAGCGTGACAGACCGACAAAATGCTTTTTCTTTCAATTTTAGCGTGACAGACCGACAAAATGCTTTTTCTTTCAATTTTAGCGTGACAGACCGACGAAAATGCTTTTTCTTTCAATTTTAGCGTGACAGACCGACAAAATGCTTTTTCTTTCAATTTTAGCGTGACAGACCGACGAAAATGCTTTTTCTTTCAATTTTAGCGTGACAGACCGACGAAAATGCTTTTTTCAATTTAATCGTGACAGACAGACGTGAATGCCGTTTAAAACTCATGTCGCAACAGTCGACGTCTTCATTAAATACATGCATTTAAAATGCTTTCAATGTAAATGCTTTTAAGAAGGAGCACGAAAGACCACTTTTGGCTAAGATTAAAGTGTAATATCTGTTCTGATTCTACACTTCCACCCTCCAGGCTTTGCCTCCCCTCTTTGGGAAGGAGTAAGTTTATTGCTTACTGCCTGAGGCGCCCCTACAGGGGAATGCCGACGGGGCTGCCCAGACAATTTTTAATGGCCAGAGTGCTCACTTTCTCGGGCGCTGGCTTTTCAACCCCCACTTTCCCGACCCGACCTTGGGTCACATCTTACTTGTGCCTAACCTCCTGGAGAAGAGGTTAATAAATACTCTATTTTCGTACGCAGGCAAGTAAATAGGGACAAAAGACCGACCGGAAGACAGAGCTTCGTATAAAGATGCGTGGATACACGTAAAAAGAATCAAAATGCATTTGATAAGAGTTAAACTTCGTTGACTGCTTAATTTCCTCCGATAAAATTCATGAAACAAACAAACAAACAAAAAAAACAACATATATACATAAGAAAAAAAGCCGATAAAAATCAAGCATAAAATAAAAAAAAGAAACAAACGTAAGACTTGGTAAAATGAAGAGAACGAAGCGGCAGACAATTCATTTAGCCAGCGGCCATAAACGAGGGCTGACACCACGTGACTTTCACTGACCAATCAACGAGACGCTTCATCATTTCACTAAATTATTTTTTTCCCCTTCTTTTTCATTTCCTGATTTTGTACCAAATTTGATTAAACTTGTTTGCTTTAACCTAATAATTGAAGTCTCTTTTGTTCACTTGATCGGCGGGCAAATTACTTCCACCTAAAGACGAAACATGGATCTATCCATTCATTTCTGCAGCAGGAAAACCATTGAATTTCTAGTGCGCTTGCGTGGGTGCTATCCATTCTAGCGCTTGGCGCACATGCGTCCCAATTCTATGATGCTCGGAGATTACTCTTTGGAGGAAAAAATAATACGCACACTTTCATTTCCACTCACCTCCGCCAACGGGCGCGCATACATTCCGCCAACCCCATCCGCCGACCACACACACACACACACACACACACACACACACACACACACACACACACACACACACACACACACACACATGTTCATATATACGCGCACACGCGTCGTCAGTGCAAGGAAACACATGTACAGTAACTCGGGAGAAAATAGACGGGTCATTTTCCTCGATATACGGAAATCCGATTGTCGTGGCTGGAGATTATTCCCGAGTGTTCAAGATGAAAGTTTATATTTTCCTTGAAAATTTCAGACTTGACATTTAGACAATAATAACGGATGATATAGCTTGCAAAATTCGGAGGTTTTCTGTAGTAAAATCTCTAGGTAATTGGTCATCGACACTAAAATTTTTGTCCACAAAGAAACTCGCGTGGCTAGTTACTTTGATTTTATATATAATATCGTCAACAATAAATATTGCTCTTATGCGCGTAATTGAGCTCTCTGTATTTATTTCCATCTAGATGAAATAACGTCATTTTATGATGTCATGAACTGTGCACGGTTATGCCTCGTCTTTCTGGTTTAATGTATTACATTATCCTTTAGTGTCGCAATCCACGGTTCATGGTCATCAAACCACTAACTAGAACTCCATCTTTTTCAGCACTCAGTACCCTTTTTCTTCCTTCTCTATTTTCCAACCTTATCCACTTACCAAGCTCTCTCTCTCTCTACTCCAACTGTACTAGATATGATCTTACATCGTATCTGATGGTCAGGCTTTAATTTGGGAGGTTTTAGTAGTGTTGTGTCACATCTTAGTTACTATTATTCTCAGGTCCATTCTGTCAGGGTTCCATCGATGGTTTCAATAGTATCTATTGTTTGAATATTTTCCTAATATTTTCCATTGACATTGATGAGGAATACATAAGCCTCTACAGGGATGATGGTTTGTTAATAGTTACAGATTCTAATGGCGTCGATAAAATAATAAGGAAAATAATATTCAAATAAATGAAAAAGTTAGGTATTAAGGTAGAAAACTTTCTAAAATCAAACAAGTTTACATCTTCGTTGTAATATTTTATTTAGAGAAGAGACTCTATAGACCGTACATGAAAGCTAACACCAACTCCATTTATATTCACCCACTATCAAACAACCCACAAAAAAACTATAAAGCATATACATAAATCCATTTAAAGGGGAATTAGTAAACACTTTTCAAGTGAAGAAATTTTCAAATACCACAGAGCATTAAAGAATAGTGATTATAGAAAGACCAACATTAAAATACGATAAGCCTGAAATATTTTAAACAGATTTAGAAAAAGAAATAGGAAAATAATTTGTTTTACACCTCCATTCCACCAAATGGTGAAAACTAAACCAGGCCATAACTTTCCGAACCTAATTAATCTACACTCCCCACGAAATAATATTCTTCACAGGATATTCAACAGAAATACTGTTAAACTAAGTTATAGTTGTACTGATGATTTGGAAACAATACCAACGAGCATATTAACTAATACTATAAAAATAATACTAGAAATGATAATCTACCGAGAACAAGCCCGTGGCGCAACTGTCGACGTGTTCATTAAATTCGTGCATTTAAAATGCTTTCAATGTAAATGCTTTTAAGAAGAAGCATGACAGACCGCTTTTGGCTAAGATTAAAGTGTAATATCTTAAACGGAAAAAAGATACTTGTAACTGTAAAAGTACAAATGAATGCCCTCTATAAAAAGTACTTATCACCTTCTGTAGTATATCTTCCACCTATTTTGACTAAAGCAACTCAACAGATAATAGATTCTACATATGTAGTGCAGGAAATACATTTAAAGAAATATAGTGTAACCACAAATGTTCTATCAATCATAAGAATTATACAAGTAAAACATAACTGGCTCAATATTTTGATCCTTAATTGATAATTATAAAAGGCCAATAATTAAGTGAAAAGTAATTAGGAAATTTAGCACATGTAAATCTCGAAACGCACCTTGTTATCGTTGTCTTAATGAAAAATTAGAAATAATAAGATTTAGTGACAAAAGAAAACTTCTTAACGAAAAAATCGGAAATCTCTATTAATTGTAAACAACATATACACACTTGATGACGTCTACATAACCCCATAGATCTGAAGAATTAGCATTTTATCAAGTCGAATCAATAAGGTTATGTATTATTGTTGGTATAATACCCTATGTTTACTTGTATACAGGTGTGGGCCTGTATGTATATATGCTTGTCTATATGCGTGTACATAAGTGTTTTTGTGTATGATGTGTATATGTTAGTATATGTGTATATATGTGTACATACATGTTTTAATCGGTACGTATTGGTATATGCGCTGTACACATAGTTGTGCATTTATTTGTTTACATACATGTACCGTATTAGCTTTGATTGGATTGTGTTTAAGTACACTCACGTGTGCTTTATATATAAGTGTGCATATATTTGTATGTAGTAGGTTGGACATGTATGTGTGTATATTTGTGTATATATATGTGTATGTATATGCATGTAGTTGTGTATTAGCATAGTTTTTGAGATGTATGTATATGTATATCGGCTTTTGTGTATATATTTGTATGAACTTAATTAGACTTAGGTTTTGCCTTTGTAAATGTACACCCGTTTCAGCAGTTGTAAGGACAATATATGTGGTGTTTCTGATTTTTATTTTAAAGCGTAACATTTACTAGTAAGGGACAAGCTTTGTGTGTTTTGTGGTGTTTCTGACTTTTATAAGGACACACACAACTCCTTAGTCGTAGATAATCGAAAGCAAAAAAAATAAATTATTTCACCTTTAAAAGAAATAAAATAAAATAAATAAAATAGTAAAACTGTGTTTATCTCTCTTCTTTATTCATATATCGGCCATCTTTTTTTTGTAAATTTGTTTTTTCAGCGTTTTGTGTGTATGATTAAACTTGCAATAACTTACTGTTTTCAAAGTTTATTTAATTTTTTTAAAGAAAACATACTTTTTCCCGATAGAATAAAATGCCCGAGAACAATGACTGCCTGGCCAAACCCATTTTACAGTAAATAATAAGCTACCGTATTTGCCCAAATGTGGAATAAAATCGATTATTTGAGAGAAATGGCATGTTTTGTCCTAAAATAAAATAATAATTTATTTTTAACATATACAAATTTTAACTTTTATTCTGAACGTTTTACCCGTCACGGCCATATGCTTCGTATGGTATTACTTTAGCATCAATGGCTCGTCAATCGTGTTGTCTGATTAAGACATATTCGATTTGCGATTTCGTGTTTTCGCTGTAATAGGTCCGCAGATGTGATTCGCGCTTGCGCAAGCAGGTTTTGGTTATCACGAAATCGTGTGAATCAACAAGATCGAGGATACGTGTGCCATACTCAAATCATGCGTGTGCACGATGTTCATTCGCAACAGCACCGACGTGGCCGTTTGGATTTTCGGCAACCACTAAGAGATTTGCTCATCAAGTAATGCCCAGGAAGCTTCTTTGACTCGCATAGAATAGCCAGTCTATACTGTGTACGCTAAGAAGAAGTGAACTGTACGTCCGTTGATGACAAGGGTGATCTTCATTAGCCGTAGAGGACCCCGGATGTCGGAGGGCTTTTTACTCTAATAGTTTATTTCCCCGAACTGCTAGCTTTAGAATTCATTCCCTGTTTCCATGACTGTACTAAGATGCAGAAACTTAAATGTAATGTGAACAAACATCCCGTTGCACAACTTCAACAGTAGCCCCTTACGTTTCTGTGGCCACGTTCCTTGTTTGGGGTGAATTAAAACAAAAGAAGAGAAAAACCCACCAAACCAACACAACACCCACTGCAATTCATGTAATAACATTAACATCTGGATAATGTTAAATCCGAGGAGAAAAATAAAAAAACAAAACACACTAAAATAAAAGTCAAGTAAAAGAATCTTTTTCAAGAGAAGATAAAAAACGAAGGGGAGAAATGAAAGTAACAGATAAAGAAAGAACTGTATACAAAAAGAAACGAAGAAAAATAAGAAAGAAATGAGTAAAAATATAAGATGGCGACTAATAAAAAATGCAAGATGGCGACTAATTAAAAAAAGCGGTAATTCAGCCTTTGTCATCACAAGCGCACATGTACTGCGGGCTTCCTTTCTCTTTCCGCTGATATAATCTACACTTTATTTTCTTATTTATTTAGTCGATGAAGAAAATTCAAAGATTATCTTTATCTGTAAAGAATCGAATGCAGATATTCTTTTTATAACGATGCTAACGTCAACTATCTACGAAAATTATCTTTGAGAAAAAAACAACAACAAATATGGATTATTTGGTTTATTGGGATTACTGTTCTCTTCTTGGATATTATTCTCACAACGTTTCGGCCGATGTAACCTCCGACCTTCTTCATGTGCGTCTTGTCTTACAGAACGAGAGCAAGCTACCACTTTGGATTAAATAATAGGTTCCGTTTGAAATTCCATACATATTCCCAAGTTCGATATAACGATTCCCAAGTACAAGACGCACTTTAAGGTCAGGGTTTACATCGGCCGAAACGTTGTGAAAATAACATTCAAGATGAGAAGAGTACCCCCAAAACACAGATTAACAATCCTCATCTAAAGAAATTCCGAAATATAACAGCAAATATTTTCACTTAATTGACATTTCTTAAGAAACGGTTACTGTGGGATATTCCATGAAATGAAATAAATTGAGAGTGAAAATGTTTTGCATGTCTCTGCCGACCAAATTTTAGCCAAAGTGAGCAAATGGAAGTGAGTTTTTAATATGATAAAACCAACTTATTATAAAAGTTACTCATTAATTAATAAGTACAGATAATAGGGGGCCTTTTTTTCGTCCCCTCACCGACTGCCACCATTTTGTTCGTCACGATTCCTACTACAATTGGGAGAAGGCGAGCTGTCACCTTTCCCCCGGACACTATAGACGACCGAGTCGTAGGAAGTGACGTCAGAACCGGAAGAGGAGTGAGGGCGCCTGCTGGATCTTGGAGACGTGCCTCAACGGTCATAAGAGACGCCACTTCCCAGCATCATCGGGTGTGAGAAAGTCGGGGTACTTTAAACAACCACACCTCACTACTTTTGTTTTCCGGAAATATGAATAAACCTGTGAACCATAAAAATGTGTCGTAGTCTCTTTGATAAGATTTTCTTACAGGTCGACATGTGTGCGGTCTTAATTCAAGATGGATAGCGGTGAAAACAAAGAACTAATAGACGACAGAAAGCGATGATGATGGTGATGATGATGATGATGATGATGATGATGATGATCATCATCATCATCATCATCATTATTATTATTATTATTATTATTATTATTATTATTATTATTAGTAGTAGTAGTAGTAGTAGTAGTAGTAAAATCAAAGCATGAGAACAACTTGCGCTAGGCTTTCTTCATCTATGCGACACTGAATATTTCATTGAAATGAGACAATTCCCGTTTTTTTTTCTAATTTTATATTAAAAAGATAGTCTGGCAACGTTAAATAGTTAAAATTAACGCCCTTTTGTTCAGCTGTAGGTAATTATATTTCAATGTTTTTAAGAACTTGTATAACACTTTCAAGACTGTTCATTACCAAAAGGCCAAGTTTTATCGCTCTCCAAAAGAATTTATTACCTAATAGGTCCAGCACTGCCTGCCAAGCTCCATCCCCCATCGCATCGCAACAGTGTTGAATCTCCTTGTGTCAGTTTCACAAGTACTTCCACGGATCGTGCTCTGATAACTTACTTCACTGTTAAAAAGTAAAGTGCTCGAACATAGCCGAGGGCGACCCAAAGGCTCCATTTTTTATTAGCTACTGCACCAGAGTGTAGCTGAGGGCGCCGCCCCTTTCCCAAGATTACTCCACTTACCCTTGATCCTCACCTTATACTGATGAGTGTTTAGCAAGGAGTTATCAAGTACCATAAAAAAACAACTTTGGTACTTGACCGAGGATCGACCGCAGTCTCCCAACCCATTATGCCAAATGAGCCGGTACTCATAGCAAACACCCTAAACGATAAAATGAACGAGATCATTATAGTTTGGGGGAAATGTATATTCCTCAGTAGGCAGACTACAATCCTGCTAGTCTTTGAAAAGGTTAAAACTTATATAATGACCAGGAAACATTTCCCCTTCTTTTAATGTATTCTATTTACAACGCACATTATTATTTGGATTATTCGGACTACTGTTTTCATCTGGATGTTATTCTCACAACGTTTCGGCCGATAAAACATCCTACCTTCTCCGAGTTCGTCTTGTCGTACTCGGGAATCCTTATGTCGAACTCGGGAATCTGTACGGAATTTCGAACGGAACCCTTTATTTAATCCACGTGGGTCAGCTTGCTCTCGGTTCGTAACACAAGACGCACCCGTAGAAGGTGGCCGCATCGATCTAAGCTTTCAGACAAAAGTTTAAAATCTTGACTTGGGTCTGAGGGTTTCGAATCGTGCGACCGGCAGAGCAATCACCCTACACACTGATGATTCCCAGTACAAAGGATGAAACATGTTTCTCTGGATAATAATTTAAAAATATTTATCGTATCGAGGCAACTCAGAAAATACCCCCCCCCCCCGAACTTAACGTGAAAAGAATAAAACAATGAAATCCTTACCGGTTGTAGCAGCTCTATAGACTATAGTTGGGTTGCAACGAATTGCCCCGTTGCTTCCATTTGCCTGTAAGAAACGGGGCAATTCGTTGCAACTCAACTATAGTCTATAGTCGAAGCGTCCTTATAAAAGTAACAAAATAAAACTAATTCCGGCCTTTTGATCGGGATCAAAGTGTAGTATCTGTTCCGATGGATACTGCACCCCATAGACTGGTATTGTCTTGGCTTTCGGGGCTTGATTTACGCCGGTCTATGGGTCTGTCCTGTGCAGTTCTAGGAGGTCCACCCTCCCAGGCTTTGCCTCCCCTCTTTGGGAAGGAGTAAGTTTATTGCTTACTGCCTGAGGCGCCCCTACCGGGGAATGCCGACGGGGCTGCCCAAACAATTTTTAATGGCCAGAGTGCTCACCTTCTCGGCCGCTGGCTTTTCAAGCTCCACTTTCCCGACCCGACCTTGGGTCACATTTTACCTTGTGGGAGTAAGATAAAAATGGCCTTGTGCCTAACCTCCTGAAGAGGAGGTAAATAATACTTACAAAAGAAACCAAGTCCGGTGTTCACCGACTTTGTTTTCACTCCACTACAGTCCAGTATTTACATGCTTCCCATGTAAATATGACGCGGCACAAGGCGAGGAAGGTGGGGAAAAAGGACAGTTCTAGCGGAGGTGCCAGTCTGGCCTTTAAAAATAGCTTGGTCAGCCCCGTCAGCATTCCTCGGAAGAAGCGTCCCAGGCAATTGGCAATAAACTAACCCATTCTCAAATAGGAAAGGCAATGCTTGTTAGGGTGGACCTCCTAGGACTACCCAAGACATAATACCTCATTCCGACAGATAAAGACCACGGAAATGGGCAGTCTCGGTCGGACTAATTATCGAGAACGTATTCTCGACTGGTATCTAAGAGGAAGAATCATTAGACGATTTTCGCTGTCAAAATCACTTTCTTCACTCAGTCCACACGAGGGCGAGCAAATTCGTGCACTTTTTTTTTTTTTAGCTTTTCTAATGTAACCTCATCTAATCAAATTGGGAGGACTCCTATGGAATACAATACATAATTTCATTGCTTCCTCCTCCTCCACATCGAGTTCTGGTAAATAAAATGGACTATTTAAAACATGAGACTTTTTGTTATGGCGGGGTTATTGTAGAGAAGTACCAACATTTGAAAGCAACGGAAAGAAAGAGCGGATTTGTCATTTGTTGCCTAGTGAGATGAAAGAACGTAATATTTTGGATGAAAGTTATAACTTCTTACCCGGCGTAAACTGGTTCTAAAGCTAGTAATAATTATTTAAAGATAAAATTGTCCCGCATGTCGTATATCTGACACCCGTGATCGAAGCCTTATCGTTCAACGCATCGTGCTCAAATCGCACGCATTGATAACATCAATGAAACAATACATCCGCCATTAAAATTTCCATCACCGCCACAAATTTTCCCGCCAGAAGAAAAAAAAAGTGAGAAAACAGTAACAATGAAAAACAATGAGCATAAAAACAAAACTCGTTAAGTAGATTGTCTCAATGATCGGTCTTCCCAGAAGACAAATAAATTGAATCACATGTTAAAAGCCAATGGGAAGCTGACACACGGGCTAGCAAAATGTTTTTAAGCTTTCATATTTTATTTTATTTTATTTTCGGAAAAGCTATATCATGAGAGAATTAAAACAAAACGGTTTTGGTTTTAATTTCCTAATGGCGGCCACTTAAAACGGTGGCCGAATTCGTTTGAACTTTATTTCATTATCTGTAGTGGATATGTCAAAGTTATGAATCAAGGGGCAGTCATTTTAATGCAACCTGAGGCGCGCGCACGTGCAACACACATTCAAAAACGCTTTTAGTCATTTATAGACGAAGGGAGCGAGAAAATAAACCAAAAGCAATATATATGTATTCAACATTAATAACATAATGCAGGGAGGTTACGTTGGTTAAGTGGATAACGACGCGGACTGAAGACCTGGGTGTTCCAAGTTCGAATCCAATCGGTTCCACAGTACCACTTTCACTTAGGGATGTTGGCAACCTTCTCGTGGTCCTTCCCGTAAAGATTTCTAACTAGAAAAACATCGGGGAAACTAATCCCAATACTAGAATCATCTGATTCACACGAAAGAAGAAGAATATAATGCAAGCCCAAAAGCCCCAATTTATATATGCCATCCACAAGAAACAACCCTACTGCTAACAATTCAGAAGCATTCTTCTCTTCCGTATTCCTGGTGGCAACGGTTTTATCCTAAAAGTAATTTACGTCCTTCAATGGGTTTAAATCATTGGGATACTAACTAAATCCGTATTAGAACTTGTATACGTTAAACAATTTAAAAAAAGGGTACCCATCTATATACGCTAAAACGTGAAATCGAAAAAGAGGAGGAGGAGGGGGAGGAGAAGAAAGGGTAGAGAAAAGGAAGAATAAGAAGAAGAATAAGAAGGAGGAGGAGATGGAGAAGAAGAAAAGTGAAATCGAAAAAGGGATCACGTAACTGTTAAAAAACAGAACAGCTATTAAATTCATAGCAGTACCGATTAAAATAGAACTTCTCCATAATCAAAGGTTTGATACAATTCAGTAATTATTTCACCTGAATGCGACACTTCAGGGGTGCCAACGTAAAATGACACCAGCTAATGAGGACAGAGAGAGAAAATGCAAACCATCGAGTATTGCAGCAATAATCAAGCAGATCCAACATGACGAAATTCACCGAGATAAATTAAAAAAATAGCCAAACCATTTATACAAAACCCAAGCAAAATATATTGCAGATTAAAAATTTTATATATATATATATAGAAGAAAAAGTCATGAAAAATATTATACACCGATACATATCCCCAATTGACAATAACAATAAAATTAGACTCATTATTTACTATAAGAAATTTAAAACCCAACATCTTGTAGTAAAAAACAACTCCTCCCCAACTTAAGAACCACTAGAAAGAACCAATGTTATTTATAAGTTTAAATGCCCTTTGGGAGAATGTAACCCCTCATAATAATAATAAAGCTAATAGCTACATTGGTTTTACAAGCACTACCCTATCCCGCCGCATCACCATGCATCTTGTAAACTCTAGCTCAATTTACCAACATCTACAAAAACATAACTGTCCTCCCTCTGATTTGAGACAAATTCTAGTTAATAACACTAAAATTATATATTCCGAAACCAATTAAAAAAAATTAAAAATACTGGAAACTATTGACATAAAAACACAACAACCTAAAATTAACAACATAACATATGAAACCAGTGGTAACATTTTAAAATGCTTAACGTAATGCGATTTTGTTCTGTGATGTCATCCAGCATTGCTGAATTTAAATCGCCAACGACTTCCTGGAACAATGCAAAAAACGTTCTCTGCGCGTTTCTCCAACTTATTTGTTCATTTGCTTTTGCCACCTGAGGATGATTCGACGAAAAATCGGATTTTAAAAAGGTTGTAGTATTTTACGCTATACTTCTTTTTTGATTTCGATAAAAAAAATTTGTAAGTCACACACACGCACACACACACACACACACACACACACACACACACACACACACACACACACACACACACACACACACACGCACACGCACACGTGCGCGCGAGAAGTGGTCACACAATTTTATTTTTGATCGAGATTAAACACATCAACTCACTGATGAAGACGGTACAAATACTCGAGGCGGGAAACCGAGGCCATTTAATCCAGTGAAACAATCAAGACAATATTGCCATTACAACTAAGTAATTATGAGAGAGCCTTATTTGTTATCTCTTCCAGCATCTATTGATTATTTGAAAAAGAAGAAGAAGAAGAAAAAGAAAGAGAAAGAGAAGAAGAAAAAAGAAAGAGGATGTGGTGAAGGAGAAAAGGGAGGAGAAGAAGAAGAACATGAAAAAAGCGAAAAAGAAGAAATAGAAGAAAAAGAGGAAGATGAGGAAGAGAAGAAAAAGAAGAAGAAGAAGGAGGAGGAGGAGAAGATGGAGAAGAAGAAAAGTGAGTAGTAGTAGTAGTAGTAGTAGTAGTAGTAGTAGTAGTAGTAGTAGTAGTAGTAGTAGAATGAGGAGCCGAAGAAGACGAAGAAAGAAACGGAGATGGAGAAGAAAAGAGCACAAAAAGTGAATAAAGAGAAGAGGAAGAAGGAAGAAGAAAAAGGAGAAGAAGGAGGAGAAAAAAAAGAAGAAGGAGGAGATGAAGAAGTAGAAGAAAGAGGAGGATAATGGCGAAGAAAATAAGAAGAAAAAAAGAAGAAGAGGAAAAGAGGGAGAAGAAGAAAAAGAATGAAGAGAATGAGAAGGAAAAGGAGAAGAAAAAGAAAAGGAGGAAAAGAGAAGAAGACGACAAAGAAGAATGAGGAAGAGTTGGAAAAGTAGAAGACGAAGTAAAATAAGAATAAGAATACAAAGAATTAAAAAAGAAAAGAATGCGCCGAAGAAGAACTATGGAAATCCAAGATTGACGATGCGAAATAGGAACTATTACAACTAATATTACGATAATTTATGGAGATTGATGGTGTTATGCTTGTAACAGGATTAATCTTACAAATCCATTTTGTTTATTTATTTTTTATTTTTCTACCTCATTTTTCATTTTTTTCTTTTATCTTCATCTTTTCTTCTTTCATCGTTGCGCAACCCCCGCCGCTTCGCCACGAAATCCTCATCACGCATGCGTCATTTCAGAGGCTAGCCATTGTCTTCCGGTACAGAAGGAGACAACCTCCAAGTAGCTGGAGTACATATTTCTAGGATTATGTGAGTTTATTTTTAAGGCAAATCAACACCTTTTGTGGTCATTTGATGCCGAAACACAAAATACCTATTATCAACGATTAATGTATACGACTTGTGGAACATAAGTTGTTATTTTTATACATTATAAAAAAGGATTACCTCCCTTTTCTCCTAAAATATTTACCCCCCTTTGTCCATTGTAACAATGGATATATATCAATTGTATTTCAAAACAGCTCTATTCTTATCGGGCAAGACAATTCTGTATGACCAATCAGCAGGCACTTTATTTGGGCGAGCTGAAGGCGTACAGCCTTTGTTCGTTATTCTTTGAATTTGGTCTCAGTCCAGTCAACACGTAAGGCGGACTTTCTTATTTTGAATCAGATGCATCCAAGGAGTCGTCTAATTACGACGTTAAATGGATACATTTTATCAATAGTTGGTCTTTTAATCAAGTCACAAATTCAACAGACATTTTTTGTATTATAATTGAATACATATTAAAAAACGTTTTTTTTATGGAAATCGCTCCATGCAGCCACTTGATGTAAGGAGATAACAAGAACAAATATGATTATCGCAAAGACAGGAGATGCCTATTGGCCGTAGTCTTGAAAAGACCAAGGCTATAGGTAGGAGGAAAACAGTCAGCAAGAAGAGAGTTCCACAAGCCTGCACTTCTTGGAAAGAAGCTACTGGAATAGGAAGCTGTATTACAATGAGGTATCAAAACAGCGAATTGATGGAGACCACTAGACCAACGAGTTAAACGAGCTGAAACAAAAGAAGCGGGAATAGATCAC
>OY744538.1:23325832-23333332 GCA_963556195.1 Sepiola atlantica
TAAAAAATTGCCTGGGTAGCCCCGTCGGCATTCCCCGGTAGGGGTGCCTCAGGCAGTAAGCAATAAACTTACTCCTCCCCAAAGAGGGGAGGCAAAGCCTGGGAGGGTAGACCTCCTAGAACTGCACAGGACAGACCCATTGACCGGCGTAAATCAATCCCCGAAGGCCAAGACAATACCAGTCTATAGGGTGCAGTATCCATCGGAACAGATACTACATTTTGATCCCGGCCAAAGGGCCAAGAAAAAACATATATATAAAGTCAGGTTAATTTTATATTGCAATAAACATGCTTTTGCTTTTTGTTGTTTTTTCAAATTTCCAAAAAAACATAACATTTCTGTGAGATGTATTTTTACGGTCCGTTTCTTTTGAGGTGAGCCAAACAATATTTTCATATCAATATCGTATCTGCAACACTACAAAATCATCAGAAAAATCTACACAGAAAAAGTTCTTAAATTGAAATGTCTTGAAAAAAAAAACTACACCAAAACTACCATATATATATATATATATATATATATATATATATATATATATATATATATATATATATATATATATATATATATATTACCCCCTGTAATTCTCATCAGCTCTCTAACTCACTAGCTTCAAAACGCAGGTCTGCTTAATTTTTCAATCCAACCCTGGCCCATAACACTTATATTATATAAACTGTTACTAGCACTTCTGCTCTATCTCCTTAATAGCCTCCATAACCCCCTTTGAGTAATCTTTTTAACTATTTTGATTGATTCGAGCTAGTTACATAACTACTTATTTTGGCCTATTCTTGAATAATCCTAATCCCTTTAAATACTCGCGAGCCACTTTCTATCGGCCCATTCTCTCTTTGTTCAACTTATCTTATCTTTGACCAATTTCACCCCCCCCCAAATCATATGTTCATACTACTTGGAAACCCCTTGCAAGTTTCCCTTATATATCTAATTAAATTTAAACTGTAACTGTTAATTGTTACCCTGTTACGACTCACTCACCATTTAAACCACAGATTATAAAATTGACACTGCACTCAAATTTTTGATTGAACCAACCCAACTCCACCCCTATTACTAGAAATCGAAACAAATTGTTTCTAACAATCTATCCTTATCCCTTACATTGTTCCCCTCTCCTAAATTTCAATATACCTGAGTAGAACAGACTTGACCTTTAAATTTCACTAACCCTTTTCCCATTAATTTATTCCCCCCCCTTATCTCTTTGGCCATTTAATGTCCCTCCAAATTATTCATCTAACCCTTAATTTGGTTTTAAATTAAAAATAAATAAATAAATTTTTTAATTAACTATTCCCTAGCTTTTTAAATTTAAATTTAATCTTTTAATTTTTAATTTTAATCATCCACTCTCTCACATTCCTATATTTATTATACCATGCTTTCACTAATTCTACTTTATTCTTTATTCCTTAAACACACTGAAACCATATCTGATAACTACATTTTAATCTGCCTTTAGCCGCCTGAAATATTTGGAAGCTCACATTTTTTTATTTCTATTTTTAGAATTAACTTTTTCTATACCTATTCACCATTTAAGATTAACCCCACCCCCAAAACCTACACCCTACCGCTAGCCCGCACCCTTAACCCACCTGTCACTTTATCTACATCCCCATGCCAACCCGTCCTCCTTTTATTTTTCCCCCAAATTCACAAAGCGACTTTTTAAACTACCCCGCACCTCCTAACCCCCCCATCCTGACCCCAAATCTGAAACTTTCATCAACTTTGGCTTTTTCTCATTCTGAGTTAATCCTTGTATGAGATCCTACCGTTTTACTAGGCCCGGAAGAAAATCAAAAAATGGCCTGTTTTCCTCTTCACAGCCTCTTTTAAGTGCATCTGGACTTATCTACTTTTGAGCACTTTTTCCAACCTGCTCCCATGCAAAGTGTTTTTCTTCACTTTCTACAATTTCACCGAACCTTTTCAACGGAAACTTACCACCCGGACAATTGTATATCTTTTTCACGAAATTTTCTTTTCATTCAGTACGTTTTTTGACAAAAATTATTTTAATAATTTTTAAAAATAATTCTCATATTTTTCAAATATTTGAACTTTGGTTTTTTCGAAAGCCAACTTATCCATCTGTATTTCTCCTCTGATGATAAGATTTCGATCTTTGAAAAGCCTTGGCTTAAGGAAAGAAAAATAAACACTAGTTTATTACTGACAACCTTGCATTGAACAATTGAAATTTGAAATAAATTTGGACAATCGTCGCATATTTATTCTCTTTTTTCTTCTATATATATATATATATATATATATATATATATATATATATATATATATATATATATATATATATATATATATATTAAGTTATGTATATATATATAACTTATTATATATATATATAGATATATAAATTTGGGAAAGTTTATTTTTTTAAGCAGCTTTAGAATTTTAAACTTAAAGGAAGAGGCAAAATACCTTCAAAAAATCATGTGTTAGATGCAGATATTTTTTTATTAAAATCAAAATCAAAAATCAAAACAATATTTTTTTTTCTTCATATTGACTTTTTTAAATGTAATATTTCGCTTGATATAACAAGCCTCGTCAGAGCTTTAGACAAATAAAATGTATTAACCTTTTTTTTTCTCGTAATAATCCTTCCTGGTCTTGTAGAAGTTAACGGTGTAGATGTCTCTTTTAAATTGAACTTAAATCGCGCATGGTCGCTGGTAGGTATAAATTTGGGAAGTTCATTTTTTAAGCATCTTTAGAATTTTAAACTTAAAGGAAGAGGCAAAATGCCTTCAAAAAACATGTGTTAGATGCAGATATTTTTATTAAAATCAAAATCAAAAATAAAACAATTTTTTTTTGAAGTCAATATGAAGAAGAAAAAAAAATATTGTTTTTATTTTTATTTTGATTTTAATAAAAATATCTGCATCTAACACATGTTTTTTAAAGGCATTTTGCCTCTTCCTTAAAGTTTATATATATATATATATATATATATATATATATATATATATATATATATATATATATATATATATATATATATATATATATATATGAAATCGGATAGAGACCAGATTAAACGACGCAAGGTGTTTATTTAAATAAACATTCATTTCTTTTAACAAATAATCTCAGCATAACATGCCATCATCAATGTTAAAAAAATGTCTGTACAACATTGATGATGGCATGTTATGCCGAAATTATTTGTTAAAAGAATAAATGAAGGTTTATTTAAATAAACATCTTGCGTCGTTTAAACGGGTCTCTATCCGAATTTATATTTTTAACTCACTGACGCTTATAAATGTACCTCATCTCATTTCAATATATATATATATATATATATATATATATATATATATATATATATATATATATATTAAATCACATTTTTTTTACTATGTTAGTAAAAACTTACAAAGAATTGATTTTGCTATATTCATAACATAACAGCTAAATACAAATCTTGAAACTTTCAATAAACACTTGTACATCGATTAAACAAAACAAAATAAACAGACACTTTTTTTGTGGGCTCCTTTAAACCTTCTGTTAACCTCCGGGGTCCCCGGTTGGGAATCCTTGGTCCAAAGTCTCTATCTTGCTATTACATCATTATATTTTTTCTTACTAACGCCCAAACTAAAACTTTCTTAATTTCAAATCTATCCTACGTTACATGAGAACACTAATCAATCAACCCTCGAACCTTGTCAATAGTACATAAGAAAATCTATTGTGACGAATATTCTAGTCACTTACCTGAAGCTTAAAGACAACGCTACTTCACATGCTTCGTCCGCCATCTTAACTGAGACTGGATCATTACACAGCAAACTGAATACTAGTCTAAAACTGAATACTAGTCTAAAACTGAATACTAGTCTAAAACTGAATACTAGTCTAAAACTGAATACTAGTCTAAGACTGAATACTAGTCTAAAACTGAATACAAGTCTAAAACTGAATACTAGTCTAAAACTGAATACTAGTCTAAAACTGAATACTAGTCTAAAAATTAAAATAAGTTTTTCAAAGCATTGTTTAATACCTGAGGATTTGGTGTTTGTAGGATATATAATCTGAAGATTCTTTTTACAAAAAAGTGAAATAATACAAACAGTTGAGATGTTTATGAATGAAGTCATCGAAAAATATCAATCGAATAGATTAATTGTATGAATATGCAACGCAATCCGTGTTCATCCATTCATCCTAAGGTGGCTTCCAACCACTATAAAGGGCAAGACCAAAGTGCTGACCCGCTTCTAGTTTGAGATTCCAGATAAAACAACTGAGAAAATATCTTTTTCAGTTAAACCTATATAGTAAATTGAATACACATTTAAAACTTAAACATGTATGTGTATATATATATATATATATATATATATATATATATGTTTATAATGGCGATATTCAATCTCCCTGTTTTTTGTTCTCTCCACGTTACTCTTTTCCCCGTTTTTAAGCGATATTCGCCGACGTTTCCCTTGGCAATGTGTCGGTTGAAAGGTACCTTGGGATTTAGTTTATTAATTTTAGTCGATCTTTTTTATTCTTTTTAAGAGTTTTTAATCGAATGTCTTCCGACGATTAAATATGTTACTATAATTTTCCTCCCTTTTTTCCTTCATGTGATGTTGCCCTCGACTCTCTATGACTCCGTTTATGTATCAATTTTCAATATTTACTTCAACAGTGCTCGATACGTAAGTAGAGCTAGGTAGTAGGCTATGAAAATATATTTATGGCAATTAAGCTACACAGAGGCTTTAGTCTGAAGATTCCCTCCGGGCATGAAACGCGGGAGCCTCTGTGTAGCTTAATTGCCATAAATATATTTTCATAGCTTACTATATATATATATATATATATATATATATATATATATATATATATATATATATATATATATATATATATATATATATATATATATATACTTTGAAAAGTCACACAATTTGAAGTGTTGGGTGGGTGGCAATAATAACGAAGATATTTTTTTTTATAAAATATTTAGAAAACCTTGCACAACGCAGATTATTTGTTTTTAAAAATAAATTATTTATTCATCTTAAAAACATTTTTTTTATGAATTTGAGTACTTTCGGTAAATCTACCATCTTCAGAAGAATATTTCTTCTTTTTCTTTTTTTTCTTTTTCCCTCTTGGTTGAGACATTCTCGTGGCCAAGTTGAAATCCGTCAAGGTTTTCTAAATATTTTAGAAAAAAAATATCTTCGTTATTATTGCCACCCACCCAACGCTTCAAATTGTGTGACTTTTCAAAGTATCCTTTCCACGCCGACCACGTGACACACAGCCATATCAACACTTTTCTCTCTTCGTCATAACACCTAGACGGATTTCAACTTGGCCACGAGAATGTCTCAACCAAGAGGAAAAAAGAAAAAAAAGAAAAAGAAGAAATATTCTTCTGAAGATGGTAGATTTACCGAAAGTACTCAAGTTCATAAAAAAAAATGTTTTTAAGATAAATAAATAATTTATTTTTAAAAACAAATAATCTGCGTTTTGCAAGGTTTTCTAAATATTTTATAAAAAAATATCTTCGTTATAAATATATATATATATATATATATATATATATATATATATATATATATATATATGTGTGTGTGTGTGTGTGTGTGTATATATATATATAAACAGAGAGAGAGAGAGAGAGAGAGAGAGAGAGAGATGGTATTTGGTGTTTAGAGGATGTAATAGTCTGAATTTATAAAAAAATTAAATAACACACATTTGTGAAAGATTTGTGAAGACGTTCTCGAGAAATATCAACGCCAGGGGATCATTTTACGTTAAACTTACATAGCAAACTGAATAACCTCTCTAAAAATTAAACAAGTACTTTTTTCGTAGTTTTCTTTTTATAATTTGAAAATGTTGTTCTTAATCGACATTATTACGAAAAAAAAAATATATAATTAAACACAATTCAGTAAACACTTGTTTTTAAGGTGCGTTATCTGCGTCCGCCCACTATTCTAATTTTTGTATCACTTCCCGGACATGAGGATGTCTGTCCTTGTTGGGTCGGATCTCCGTCAGTTCCGCCTTCACCTTTTATATTGCTCGAACGCACACGCCGCAGTCCACACCTACGCGACTTCAGAATCACCGGATGTTCTCCGGCGACGCACCTCGAGATTAAAGACATTTCCCAATTTACCCGTTATCCGGTTTAAAGCTCAACCGTACACCATAACATTTATACGATCATTTTCTGACCATCCTTAGCTCCAATCTATATTACGTCATGACATATTATTTACCTCCTCTCCAGGAGAGGTTAGACACAAGGTCATGTATGGTGTTGAGAAGACAGCGCACTAGGTTAAACGCACTCTGGTCTACAAAAATGGTTGAGAAGCCCCGTCGGCATTCCCCGGTAGAGACGTCTACAGCGGTTAATAATAAACTAACCACGATCTCCTGAGACTGAAAAGAACCATACCTCAGCCATGGCCACCGTGAGTTGACAAGGCCAAGCAACTAACTTCCTATCCCCCTCTGACGTCACTGCATTCCGTGTCAAAACAAGGACCGTAGTAATAACAATAAAAAGGCATTTCGACTTCTCCATTCACTAAATAATCCATCAAAATTCAGGAAATCAACTAATTTTAATGAAATTTTCAGTATTTATTAATTAATGATCACGAAATATAATAAATCCATTACTTTATTATAAAGCTTGGTGCAAATGTATTATTTCTTGTAAACAAAAAACACCTTTACTAAAGTTATCCAAAATATCAAAACATGTTGACCATACGATATTGTAAATATTTAAAACAAAGCATTAGAAAACTTTAAAAATTGCATGTAAAAAAAAGAAAAGAAAGGAACACGATTCGATTTATCCTGAAACTGATCTTTATTCAATATAAATTTAAAGAAAATAATAATTCACGATCAAATACTGCAAAAAACTGAATTATGAATTACCATTATTTAAACTTCTAACCCAATCAACCGTAAGTAATTCAGACTTTGAAATTTGTTTAAAAATTATACAAAAAAAAAAGTTCAAAGGGGGCAAGAAGTTAGTTGCTTGGCCTTGTCAACTCTCGGTGGCCATGCCCAAGGTCGGGTCGGGAAAGTGGGGCTTGAAAAGCCAGCGCCCGAGAAGGTGAGCACTCTGGCCATTAAAATTGCCTAGGCAACTCCGTCGGCATTCCCCTGTAGGGGCGCCTCAGGCAGTAAGCAATAAACTTACTTAAAGAGGGAAGGCAAAGCCTGGGAGGGTGGACCTCCTAGAACTGCACAGGACAGACCCATAGACCGGCGTAAATCAAGCCCCGAAGGTCAAGACGATACCAGTCTATGGGGTGCAGTATCCATCGGAACAGATACTATACTTTGATCTTGGCCAAAAGGCCAAAGGCCAGGAATTCCCAAGTACAACCTGACCTTAAAGCCAGAATCAAAGTGTAGTATATGTTCTGT
>OY744538.1:23335832-23353332 GCA_963556195.1 Sepiola atlantica
CAAGAACTGTTTTTCCATCGACACACATGCATACATCACACACTTCATCATTCCACGTACACACACGTTCAATAAACGTTATTTGAACTACTTCATTTTTGTTTATTAATTATTACTCTGTCTTTTGCATGCAACAATTGCTTGATTATACGAACACGTAAATAATCGGGGGACACGACCCTCGATCCGAACAATATATATATATATATATATATATATATATATATATATATATATATATATATATATATATATATATATATATATATATATGAAGAGATTTGTATACGTATATATATATATATATATATATATATATATATATATATATATATATATATATATATATATACATATATATACATATACGTATATATACATATTTATATACACACACATATATATATATATATATATATATATATATATATATATATATATATATATATATATATATATATATATATATATATATATATATAACCGTCTTTAGATTGAAATGTTTGCTCATTTGTTTCTTCTGAACGAAATAAAATCGAAACGTGATTTTGTCGATGTAATAATTCGTTTTTATGTTGTTGTCTTCTGCAAGAAAGCGCCGGCAAGTTGATAATATTTGTGGTTTGTAAATATCAACGATTCAAAAGTGAATTATTTACAAGTCACAGATTATTTTCTCACTCGGTAAATTGACGCAAAAAAAAAAAAAAAAAAATAACGGCAAAAGCCGCCAGACGAATTTCACTGGCCACTTGTCCAGTTGCTTAGTTGTTTACTTTTTAACAGAAATTGTTCAGATGTGCTTAAATCACTTTTTTAGCTCTTTTTTTTTCTTTCTTTCTCTTTTCTTTCTTTCTTTTTTGTGTAGTTCGTTCTTCATGTGTTTAATTTAATCTTTACTTCGTTATTTTCTTTCTTTTTTGTTCTTTCTTTCTTTCTTTCTTTCTTCTTTTCCCTTTCTTTTTTTCTGTAATTCATTCTTTAAATGTTTATTTAATCCTTACTTCGCTCTTTTCCCCCTTTCTTTCGTTCTTTTTATTCTTTGTATGATTTCTCGTTTTTATTAATTTTCCCCTTCTCCCCCCTTCCTTCGTTCGTTCGTTCGTTCGTTCGTTCCTTCCTTCCTTCCTTCCTTCCTTCCTTCCTTCCTCCCTCCCTTCTTTCCTTCCTTCCTTCCTTCCTTCCTTCCTTCCTTCCTTTCTTTCTTTACTTCCTTCCTTCCTTCCTTCTTTTCTTCCTCCCCCCCCTCTCTTCCTTCCTTCCTTCCCTCCTCCCTCCCTTCCTTTCTTTCCTTCCTTCCTTCCTTCCTTCCTTCCTTCCTTCCTTCCTTCCTTCCTTCCTTATTGCCTTCTCTCTTCTTTGCCTCTCTTGTTCTTTCTTTAGTTTGTTCTTCGTGCTTTAATTCTCTCTTCTCTCTTCATTCTTCCTTCCTTGCTTCTTTTCTTCCCTCTTTCCCCTTTTCTTTCGGTCTATTTTAGTTTTTCGTACGTTCCTTCAATTTTCGTTTTCTTTCTTTCTTTCTTTCTTTCTTTCTTTCTATGCTTCTTTATTTGGATAATTCTTTGTATGATTCCGTGTTTCTTCCTTCTTTCCTGTCCCCATTTCCATATTTCATTAATTCTCTGTATGATTTCCTGTTTTATTAAATTGTCTTTCGTTCCTTTCTCCATTTCTTCCTCCCTGCCCTTCTTCCCATTCTTCGTTCCCTATTTTTTTTAGTTTGTTCTTTCTATGATTTTTCTGTTTCTTGAATTCCCCCTTTCTTTCTTCTTCCCTCCCTTCATTCCTTCCCGTCCTTCCTACTCTCTTGTTTTAGTTCGTACTTTCGTTTTTCATATAAATTCTGTTTCATGATTTCTCGCTTTTCCTTTCCTTTCTTTCTTTTCGGACTTTCTTTAGTTTTTAATTTCCCCTTCTTTCTTTCCACTTTCCTTCTCTTTCCCTTTCTTCAGTTCGTTATTTCGTTCGTTCTTCCGCATTTCTTCAAGCTTTTTTCTTCTTTCATCCTTTTCTTCTTTCTGTCGTTCTATATTCCGTTCTTTCGTTTATTGTTCGTACGTTTCTGTAACCCTTCATTCCTTTAACTCCTTTTTATTTTCATTCTTTGAATATTGTCTCTTTACTCGTTCTTTTCTTTCATTCAATTTTTCTTTCCATCTTTCATTCATCTGCTCCATCACCACACTCTTTCCTACAGTCTTTCCAATATTTCCTTCTTTCTCGTTTTTTTTTTTTTTTTTTCATTCAATCTCTTTAATATTTCCTATCTTCTTTCATGTCTTCCTTCTGTAAAATACGTATATTTCTTATTCGTGTTTTAACGTTTGTGTAGCGACCATGTGTTTAGGTTTTTTTTCAGACACACGGTCGCCATGTTGTCTGTTGTGTTTTCTTGACTGCGCAACAAGTCTGAAAATAAAAAAGAAGAAAATAGGGGAATAATTAATAAACAGTTCAATACACCCCATATATATATATATATATATATATATATATATATATATATTAATTAATTAAGTTCAAATATTAACAGAATTAAGAAAACCAATAGCTTTTTAAAAGTGCTCAATATATATTAGAGCTTTTATATTAAAATAAACATAGTTTGAGTATCCGACAATTGTTTCAGAACCTCTTCGGCCCCTCCTCAGGGATATACTGATGAACAAAGATTAGATTGTATATTGGCAGATCTAATCTTTGTTTATTAGTATATCCCTGAGAAGGCGCCGAAGGGGTTCTGAAACAATTGTCGGATACTCAAACTATGTTTACTTTAATATATATATATATATATATATATATATATATATATATATATATATATATATATATATATATATATATATATATGTTAGCAGAGTGCTCGATTATTAAGAAAAAGAATAAGAGCGTAATATTTATTAATATTTGTATTACAGAAGATCAGAACAACATTTTATAGGTCCCCTGTGTTAGGATTTGAAACCGACTGATGTTGTTCTGATCTTCCGCAATACAAATATATATATATATATATATATATATATATATATATATATATATATATATATATACAGGGTGAGTTAAAAAACACGCAAATTATAAAGTCTTTATTAAATGTATATTAAATGAAACTAAATGTAATCAAAATAAAGCAGAGTTAATTGGGTTTGTAACATCACAACAAATGTTCAATTATACCGCATCCTTCTTTTTCAATCACCAGTTCTGTACGTTTCATCAAATTATTCACGACACGTCCAAGGTAATCACAGGAAACTTTATTTACCTCTGAAATGATGCGATCTTTAAGCTCATTAAGATTGTTAGGCCGAAATTGATGGAATACGCGAACCTTCAGCATGTCGCCAAAATAGAAGTTCAGTGGGCTGAGATCAGGTGACCTTGGTGGCTACGGTGTTCCGAATGGTGGGGAGGAGTTCTGTCGTGTTCAAAGACAACAGTTTTACGCTTTTTTGTCTTAAACTGAGGGATGAGATGATCGCGAATTAGGGCGGTATAATTCACTCGATCAATTGTCGAATCGAAGAAGAATGGTTGCAATCGATATTCAGCAATAAATGCCATCCACACACACAACAACTTTTCTAGATGCAGACTTTAAGATAAAACCGCTTTTGGATTTTCAAAGCTCTAAATCACTCAGTTGTGGCGGTTAACCAAGCCTTCAAGCGAGAAATAAGCATCGTCTGACCAGAGTACATATTTTAACACCAACTCATTTTCCGTAACCCAATTTGCGAAATCAGATCATTGTGGTTTGTCTGCATCATCGATAGATTGGACTAGGCTCATGCGGTAAGGCCGCATACCTTGGTGATGAAGAATCCGTGTAACACTGCGCTGAGGAATGCCTGTAAGTTCAGCTACATCTCTTGAACGTGCATAGCCAAGTGGATTAGTTGACTGTAAGCTTGTGACTGCCTCTCAAACAGCACCCACACGATTTTCCTCTGATGGCCTGCCGCTTGATGGTAAATCATGGAATGTTTTTGTGTTCTCGAATTGTTTTATCAATCGTGTCAGAGTAGATAAAGGAAATGGATTATTTCGCATGGCTTTTATCTTTTTGTATACTCTCATTGTTGCAGCTGTATTTTCATCATTCTTATAATACAATTTTACTAGCTCCAGTCTCGTTTCCAAATCACGTGGCATGATGTAAATAATGACGTGTAAAGTATAAAAAACATTAATTATACAAACGCCATGCATATATCTATAACATATACAAAAGTAATGTTAACTAATATATGATTCGTGGAATAATTTTGAACAATATAAATTTGCGTGCATTTTGACTCACCCTGTATATATATATATATATATATATATATATATATATATATATATATATATATATATATATATATATATATATATATATATTCTATCAGAGATAGTTTGCCAAAGACAAACATAAGAGAGATATACGAAATATGATACAGAAGAGAGTGAAAATCATAGCCGTAGTTACTAAAGGAAAGCCTACGTTAATTGTCCTAACACAATCAAAATACATGTATTACCAGGGTAAACGAATAGAGAGAGATATATGCATGACAATATGTAAGTTGATATGACTTACTTTGTTGATGTTTGGAAGTCGTATCGGCTGCTAGAAGGAAAGGTAATGCAAATATAGCAATCTTTTCTGGCAGTCTCGTCTGACTGCGCTCAGAACTGAAGAAGCTTGAAACGATTGCGACTGTGAAAGACAACTGACTGGAACGGCGTTAGAGTTGTGAAAACCATGTAAAGATGAGGAGTCAAGCGGACCACGTCCACCAGTCTTGAATCCCAGCAAAGAAAGATAAAAAAAAAACTAGTTCTGAATTCCGAACATGGGTAGAACGAGTATTGCTTAGCTCGTGGAAATAGACGAGTGCATTCTCCGTTGGATAGTAACGATACGGGAGAGGTTACCTGGATCTGGTTCAAGGGAGACTACTGCATAATTCCTGAGCCAACATTTATATTCTTTTTACGCATGCATGTTTCTGTAATCGTTACTTCATTCTTTTTTTTTAAAAATCTTTTGTTTATCAATGGCTGAAAATAGATAATTTTCTCACAAATAATAATAATAATAATAATAATAATAATAATAATAATAATAATAATAATAATAATAATAATAATAATAAAGAGAATATTAAAAAAAATTTTTTTTTGAAGCCTGAACAACACAGAAATTTGTTTTTTTAAAATAAATTATTTATTTATCTGAAAAACTTTTTTCTTTTTTAAACTTGAGTACTTTCGGTACTAGATACCTTTTTCGGAAGTATAGCCATTTTCTTTTTTCTCTTCTTTTTTTTTTCTCCCTGACTGAAACATTTCTCCAGTCAAGTTGAAATTCGTCTGGTGTTGTTGACGGCGAAAGTTGAAATGTCTATTTTGTGCAGCACGCGAACACGTGAAGAAGAAGAAGAAGAAGAAGAAGAAGAAGCAGCAGCAGCAGTAATAATAATAATAATAATAATAATAATAATAATAATAATAATAATAAAAATAATAAAAATAATAAAAATAATAATAATAATAATAATAATAATAATAATAATAATAATAATAATAAAAAAAAAGAGAACGCTATATGAATCCAATGAAACTGAAATTGCCAGGAATCTGACTCCCACCCTAAAAGCGTCTATATTTTTGTTACATTCTTTTCTTTCTTTGAATATTTCGTTCGTTCTTCGTTTATTTCTTGAACAAATCTTCGCTCCTCTTTCCATTCTTTCATTCTTTTATTCTATTTTCGCACATTTATTTCTTTAATCCGTCATTTTCTTAATTCCTGTTTTTTTATATTCAATCCATTCCACCATTTTATTATTTCATTTTTTCCGTTCTTTCTTCGTATATTTGTTTTAGTGTATCTTTGATTATTTTTCCCTTCTCTTTTTTGTTTTCTGTTTCTTATATATAGTGTTTTTTTTATTTTTCTTGTCTCCCTTTCTTTCTTTCTTTCTTTCTTTCTTTTTTTCTTTCTTTTTTCTTTCTTTCTTCATTTCTTTCTTTATATGCGTATTTATTTTTCTAATTCCCCCTTTCTTCCGTTCGCCTATTCTTCATATCTTTTTTTCTTTTTCTTCTTTATTTCATTTCTTTCTTACTTTCTTTCTTTCTTTCTTTTTTTTCTACAAATTAATTATGTCTTTCTTTCTTTTATTATTTCAGTCTTTCATTTTTTCATCTCTTAACGGTATCTTACTTTCTTCTTTCCTTTTTGTCTTTTCAGCGAGATGTCTGTTTACATTAATTTTAAATTTCTGCATGTCAGTACTGTCGGAGAAACAGGGGGCAGGTAGGGATTTCCAGAGGCCAGCAGCATGAGGAAAAAAATATATACTGAATATTAAGTGTCAGTAGAAAAAAATAAACTGGAATGTTAATTTGTAGTAACAGAGAGAGATATGTGGTTTATTTGTATACTATATAATTAATATTCCATCGCGTGGTAAGCGGTTTTCACGAATCGACCCCCCACTAGTCCAAAGAACTAATAGAATAATGGATGAACGTTCTGACCAAAAATTGGACTGGTTCTTAGCACTAGTAGATAGGGGTGGGGCGATTCGTGAAACCCGGGTACCATTCGAGTGAATTTAAATGGTTTAGTATGAAAATGAAGCATAGTTTAAGAAGAATAAACACAGAGTGCTCAATTACGTTTATAAGATCAATAATGATTAATTCTAGGTGATACTTTACATCAATAAAGTGATACAATACAGCAATAAAGTGATAACACATCTGATATCATAGGTTTCAGGTCACGCAGGCAATTCGACCTTGTAGGTGTGAAGAAACGCGACCGCCATCTTATATGTTATACCGGCTTTTTACTCATGGTTAAGTGGATAACGACGCGGAGTGATGACCTGGGTGTGCCAAGTTCGAATCCAGCTGGTTCCATAGAATCACTTTAACTTAGGGATGTTGGCAACCTTCATGTGGTCTCTCCTGTAAAAAGGCCAAGAGCAGAATCAAGCTGGGCAACACAGTTGTACCGTGTTGATTGATACGAATTTACTTTACTTTAGCCATGAGAAGGCGGCAGTGTTTATTCTCGCCTCACGGGCGGAATTTCTTGCCCGAACTGAAACCTATGGTATCACGTTATATATATATATATATATATATATATATATATATATATATATATATATATGTATATATATATATATATATATATATATATATATATGTATATATATATATATATATATATATATATATATACCAAAATTTATATTAGATCCTATCAAGATACGGTGTAGCTGAATATAGTAGACAGAGCATTAATATACAGATAATGAAATAGCTAAAATTTGCATAATTTACAAGTTTATTAACTCATCAAGTGTTCAAGCAAGGAGTATAATAGGAATACAAATAAAAATTGACCGTTAAACCATGGCTTTTCAAAGATATCGCTCTTATCGTCAGAAAGAATGACAAATATTAACTGAATATTAATTATTGGGTGGTAAATATTTTGAAAATGAAATATATATATATATATATATATATATATATATATATATATATATATATATATATATATATATATATATATATATATATATAGTCAGAAAAGTCAGAAATGAACAATAATCCACTTTATAATAAAGACTAATGAGTATTTATTTGTACATATATAGATATATATCCGTCCCGTCACATAAACGTTAGTGAGTATTGATTTACTCCTCTCCAGGAGTTAGGCACAAGGCTAGTTTTTATCTTACTCCCACAAGTAAGATGTGACCCAAAGTCGGGTCGGGAAAGTGGGGGTTGAAAACCCAGCGCCCGAGAGGTGAGCACTCTGGCCATTAAAAATTGCCTGGACAACCCCGTCGGCATTGCCCGGTAGGGGCGCATCAGGCAGTAAGCAATAAACTGGGAGGGTGGACCTGCTAGAACTGCACAGGACAGACCCATAGACCGGCGTAAATCAAGTCCCGAAGGCCAAGACAATACCAGTCTATGGGGTGCAGTATCCACCCGAACAGATACTACCCTTTTATCTTAGCCAAAAGGCCGAACGAAAACATTTCAAGTGCTTAGGGTAAGGAGGAAAGAAAATAACAACTCGAACAACCACCGCCGTCTAAAATGAATTCGAAAAGAAAATTCACTCTATCTCCATAATGCGACGTTTCTTTCTTTTTTCCATACTGATTGATACGTTTTTTTCTTTCTTTTTTGTTCCTAAACTTCTAGTTTGAGACGTTTTCCTTCTTTCTTATTTCTGTTTTTAAAACTTTACTGACTGAGATGTTATGTTATATGAATATTAGTGCGAACATTAGCGAAGCCTAATATATTTCCCCATCAGTTTTAGCGGAGGGTGTACACTTATCCCATAATAATTTACTAAACGCGATTGGATAGAGTAAACAAAACGTTCATCCAATTGAATTCATGTGTGAATACTGTAGTAGAAGTTATCTCTCCTATTTGTGATGATCGTCCTTTAATAAGAACTCTCTAGTCTATCGATAGGTATAAATAGTTATTTATGTTTCTAGTGTTAGCTGAATACAGCTTCGTAAGCCGTATCGTGCTCTTGTGTTTTGATTACAAATACCATAGTTACAACTGCGTTGGATTGTTGATAAAGATTTGGAAATCTTTTCTGAATTGGACAAGCTGTAACTGGTGTGTAAAGAAGATTGTTGGCTGTCCAAAAGTTAATTAATTAAATAGAATAAAAAACAATACTAAAATAAAATGAATAAGATATTGGTAATACAAAATGTAGCGAATAAAAAGAAAAATATTTATCCTCCATTTTTTTTTATCGAAAACTAATGAAGTTCAAATTAAAAAAAAATCATAAACGGATATTTTAAGATGCGGTCATTCGATTTACTGGTTTAGCGATGAAAATTATATTTTAAACTATATGTGTGATAGAAAAGCAAAATTTATATTTCAAATTGAAGCACGACAGACGAACAAAAATTATATTTCAAATTAAAGCATGACAGACCAACGAACATACTATTTAAAACTGAAACGTGATGGAATAAATAAAATGATAAAATGATATTGTAAACAAAAATGTGATAGACCAAGACCAAAGAAAATGCAAAAACACCAAGGCGATAAGAACCACATAAAACAATATGTTGAACATAAGCGGAACAGACCAACAAAAATTATATTTAAAACTTAAAAAGGGACCCTGCATGTCAAATGAAATAAAATAATATTTCTAACTTAAATGTGACATACTAACGAAAAATATATTTCCATTTGAAGCATTACAGACCAACGAGAATGCTATTTAAAACTTAAGCATGTCAAATGAAATAAAATGATATTTCAAACTTAAACGTGACAGACCAACGAAAATTGGATTTCAATTTAAAGCATGACACACCATCGAAAATGCTATTTAAAACTTAAGCATGTCAAATGAAATAAAATGATATTTAAAATTTAAATGTCACAGACGAAAAAAATGCAAAATCGCAAACGATGATGGCGATAGAGAATGAAACTTTAAACCTAGGTTCTGCCTATCGCCGGCCCTTGCACTCCTTCTTTGTCTATTATCCAGGCGCAGAGGTACCAGCGCTGGGACGCGTCAAAAACACCCAATGCCTAGCCTTGTTTTCTTACTAGGACAATGAACGCCGTTCTGTTTCTCTCTATTTGGGCAACTTGGGGAAAGTTTTTTCGTCACTAAGTCTTACTGGGTCTCTCTTATTCCGACAGGTTGAGGGTACAGGTTAGACAGCTTGTCTGGCTGCTGTTTCCGACTGACAGGAAAGAGCCCAAACTCTTGGGTAGCGCCAAGAACGGCTGCTCCATCATCAGTTGCATAATACCGTGGGTAGTTGTATGTGCCATGTCGCGCATGGAAAGGGACCCTGCAATTATCTCAGGTGGGTTTTCCCGAGGCCACAACCCCCATGGACCAGGTCGTGACTAATGGATTGGTTGTGTGAGCTTATTGGCACCAAACAAGAACCCATCTTGGCCAAACCACTCTATAATCAAAACAAACATGTCATTACAAAAAAATAACCCCGACAGTACTGACATGCAGATCCCAGTTTAGGTTGACCCCCCCCCCCAACCGTCTCCCCTTTTCTTTCTTCTCAGTAGCCGCTTACGTCTACAGTGGCGGCCTGCCTTGTTTGGGGTGAACTACGTTAAAAAAGAAAAAAAAAAGAAAAAAAAGCGTGACGAACGTAAGAAAATGCGTTACGGACGTAAGAAAAAGCGTGACGGACGTAAGAAAATGCGTGGCGGACGTAAGAAAAAGCGTGACGGACGTAAGAAAATGCGTGACAAAACGACGGACCGATCGACCGATCGACAATTCTTCGCCGTAAATGCTAAGACGTATAAAAAATAACAATACAACAATAACAAATAGAAACAAATGCACCAAATATCTCAGAAAATCGATCTTAATTATACGTCGCAAAAAACGTTAAAAACATTCACCATCCGTAATCTTCGATTTGACTAGCAAGGACATGTTTATTTGTTTGTCTTGCATAGAAACAACCATGGGAAATTTGTTCACCTCTGCCCCGCGCACAGATCCCTCTTTACCAGCCCTTTTACCTTTTTTTCTGTCTACCCCATTTCCCAACCCTATTACCTACTTGGTGGGTGTACAATATTTGGGTCGATGAATCTGTCGCATTTGAAGGTTCTTGATAAGGTGCAGAAACGTATCTGTAATTTGATTTGCTCCACTCTTTATTCTTCCCTGCACCCTCTCTATCGCAGACGCGATGTTGCTAGTCTCAGTCTTTTCTATAAATACTATTATAGCATGTGTTCTTCAGAATTATATGATCTATTCACCGCTTCTTTTTTTCCAGCTTGTTTGACTCGTTGGTCTCCATCAATTAACTGTTTTGATACCTCATTATAATACAGCTTCCATTCCAGTAGCTTCTTTCTAAGAACTGCAGGATTGCGGAACTCTCTTCCTGCTGACTGTTTTCATCCTACCTATAGCCTTAATCTTTTCAAGACAAAGGCCAATAGGCATCTCCTGTATTTGCGATAATCATATTTGTTCTTGTTAGCTCCTTTCATAAAGTGGCTTCATGCCTTGTCTCGAGCGATTTCCATAAAAGAAGATTTAATTCTGAGCTTTGAGGTGTGCGGAGTAATGCTTTACGTACCACTACTCGCAGTCCATTCTCATCCGAAGTAGTAGTACCTGATCGAGGCCCATTCATGGGTTGAATAGAAACTGCAGTTTATAGCCTATTTTTATTTTGTTTATTTTACGAAAGAGTCACCGCTTATCAAGGCCAACAGGCCACTCGAGGATAAAGATTATTGAGTTTGCCAGGTAGACGATGAAACACCGACCGGATTACTAACGATGGTGTAACTGTTCAGAAATTGATTATTTAAGCTCAACAAGAATTTGTTTACATTGGACTTGAAAATGGCAATGTTGTAGTCAGTCAGGAAGCAGCCCCGTTATCGGAAAGAAACTTTGCTCATGGAAGTTCCGCTTAGTTCTAGGTACACAAATGGATAAGAGGAATTTATTGACAATGGTTGTAGCTAGACGAGTTTTTGTTGTGAAAGTTTCACAGGGGGAGGAGACCATAGATTGAAGCCCAGTCGAGCCCCTGCCATGAAAATAACAATAGAGTAGAGAAAGACTAGCAACAGACTGAATGATTATGCAACACTTCATAACCGCGTGCAACAAAATTGGTTTTCCTTATCGTTTTCCTAACTTTATATTTTTCAGTTATCTTGCTGACTAGTGTAACGGGGGGGGGGACACATGCATATGTTGTAAACGTAGACGTATAAAAATACTGTTAAAAACGGAAATCTCCATGTAAGGTTAGAAAAAGGAATTTTCCATTAGAGGCTAAGTTAGAGATTAAGCTGATGTGTACAGGATGTTGTGTGATGGGAGGAAGTGTGTGGGAGAGAAGCAAGATCGATTCTGCCTCTTGGGTATATGACGTCAAAGTGAACGGACGTCTGGTTTTAAGACTTCCGCCACCCCTACAATTCATTGCTTCCATTTTGTTCTAGGTACACACAGGGAGAAAAGGGAATGTATCGACAGTGGTTGTAGCTAGACGAGTTTTTGCTGTGAATGTTTTACAGGGGAAGGAGCATAGATTGAATCTCAGTCGAACACATGTCATGAAAATAACGATAGAGTAGAGAAAGACTAGCAACGTCTCTTCTACAATATATAGATATACATACAAAGAAAATCATTGAGGAGTTTTCGCGTATTTGTAAATCAATAATTCCAGCCAGGTAAATCGAATCGTAAGGCATGTCATGAGACCTAATGAAGATATACCCCAGTAGGAATTGCACAAAACACTCTAACCCCAACTGCAAAGAATGTGGGAACTTCTCAAACCTGCCACTATTCTATATCTCTATAAAGCCACCATTCGCCCACGCATAAAGTATTGTTGCCACATCTGGGCTGGTGCAGAACTCACTCTTGAACAGGATGCAAAAAAAGTGTCTCTAACCTAATATGTCCCGTATTGTCTACCAAGCTCCAGCTTCTGTCCCATCGCCGCAATGCTGCATCCCTGTTCTTGTTTTACAAGATCTTCCACGGAATGTGCTATGACGAACCTAATGCACTTGTATCCCCTCAACGTAAATACCCCTGACCAAACCGACTAGCAGCAAAATCCCACCCCTTCACTATAGAGATCCACAAATGCCGGAAAACTTTCTCCCCTAATAGCCTATTTCCTAAGACCGCTTGCCTTTGGAATTCCCTCGTTGGTTCCTGTTTCCGCGACTGTACCAACATGCAGAAATATAAATATAATGTGAACCAATATCTTGCTGCAAAACTCCCCACTTAGAATATCCCCGATAACCTGTTCCCTAATCACAGTAGCCCCTTACATCTCAGTGGCAATATGCCTTGTTTGGGGTGACTAAAAGCAAAAAGAAGAGAGGTCTACCGAAAGCAACATGGATTTGACCGATGATGGTGTTGCTATCAACACCAAACATCCTAAAGAAACGATTCATACACTAGTAAGCATCACAGTGACGGTGGTTAAGTGGATAACGACACGGACTGAAGACGTGGGTGTTCCAAGTTCGAATCCAGTCGGTTCCACAGTACCACTTTCACTTAGGGATGTTGGCAACCTTCTCGTGGTCCTTCCCGTAAGTACCCGATGTCTTTCCAGAAAGATTTCTAACTAGAAAAACATTGGGGAAACTAATGCCAACACTAGAATCATCTGATTCACACGAAAGAAGAAGAAGCATCACAGAAGATGCAAGATTGTGAAGAAATACAATGAGGACGGCACTCATGTAATAGTAAATTGTGAAAGAGGAAAGCTGATATGAAGTAGCAACTGTTTGAGTTTTTTTAGTTTTTTTATTAGTTCAGGATTACCCAGAACATCCATGGTTTTATTTATCTACCTCCCACAAGGTAAGATGTGACACAAGGTCGGGAAAGTGGTATTAGATAAGCCAGCGCTCGAGAGTTGAGCACTCTGGCCATTTAAAAATTGCCTGGGCAGCCCCGTCGGCATTCCCCGCTAGGGGCGCCCCAGACAGTAAGCAATAAACTTACTCCTCCCACAAAGAGGGGAGGCAAAGCCTGGGAGGGTGGACCTCCTAGAACTGCACAGGACAGACCCATTGACCGGCGTAAGTCAAGCCCCGAAGGACAAGACAATACTAGTATGGGGTGCAGTATCCATCGGAACAGATACAACACTTTGATCTTAAGAGTAACAAGAAGGAAATGCGTGTAAATCTTTCCATCCCCCATCTCTCCCTCTCTCTATCTCTCTCTGGCAACTGGTTCAGTATAACATAAAGGAAAAGAAAGAAAGAAAGAAATTTGACTGACTGTTTGGGTAATATTGAAGAGCTCGGCCTTTTGGCCAAGATCAAAGTGTAGTATCTGTTCCGATGGATACTGCACCCCATACTGTTGTTAGACCGGTATTGTCTTGGCCTTCGGGGCTTTATTTCCACCGGTGAGCACTCTGGCCATTAAAAATTGCCTGGACAGCCCCGTCAGCATTCCCCGGTAGGGGCGCCTCCGACAGTAAGCAATAAACGTACTCCTCCCCAAAGAGGGGAGGCAAAGCCTGGGAGAGTGCACCTCCTAGAACTGCACAGGACCAGACAACCCCCAATAGACCGGCGTACATCCAGACCCAAAGGCCCGGACGATACCCAGTATTTCGACATTTTCACGGTTACAATAATAAAACAAGACATAAAGAATTCCATTTTGTTTTGTGTTAAACTAAGAATCTGTTTTGTTTTTAAAAAATCTTTTCCCTTACTTTATGTCTCTACTTTTTGCATCTATATATATATTTTTTTACTTATTCATCTAGTTAACTTTTATTAATTTGCGAAGAGAAATATCAAAAGATGGTCTTATTTATTAAAGCATCGAAGGTGGGATCAGTGTCTGTCTAAATTATTATTGAAAATATTTTCAATTCTTTGGGAGTCTATCGATTAAAGCACCATGGATCAAAAGAAAGAATTTTAAATATCAAAATCTGATGCTATCAATTGAAGCATCACCCTCTGTCTAAAATCTTTGTTATTACTGAAAATATTTTCAATTCTTTGGGATACTATTGATTAAATCACCAAAGAGGCAAAAGGAAGAATTTTAAATGTCAAAATCTGATGCTATCAATTGAAGCATCAAAGGTGTGATCACCCTCTGTCTAAAATCTTTGTTATTACTGAAAATATTTTCAATTCTTTGGGAGTCTATCGATTAAAGCACCATGGATCAAAAGAAAGAATTTTAAATATCAAAATCTGATGCTATCAATTGAAGCATCAAATGTGTGATCACCCTCTGTCTAAAATCTTTGTTATTACTGAAAATATTTTCAATTCTTTGGGAGTCTATCGATTAAAGCACCATGGATCAAAAGAAAGAATTTTAAATATCAAAATCTGATGCTATCAATTGAAGCATCAAATGTGTGATCACCCTCTGTCTAAAATCTTTGTTATTACTGAAAATATTTTCAATTCTTTGGGAGTCTATCGATTAAAGCACCATGGATCAAAAGAAAGAATTTTAAATATCAAAATCTGATGCTATCAATTGAAGCATCAAATGTGTGATCACCCTCTGTCTAAAATCTTTGTTATTACTGAAAATATTTTCAATTCTTTGGGAGTCTATCGATTAAAGCACCATGGATCAAAAGAAAGAATTTTAAATATCAAAATCTGATGCTATCAATTGAAGCATCAAATGTGTGATCACCCTCTGTCTAAAATCTTTGTTATTACTGAAAATATTTTCAATTCTTTGGGAGTCTATCGATTAAAGCACCATGGATCAAAAGAAAGAATTTTAAATATCAAAATCTGATGCTATCAATTGAAGCATCAAATGTGTGATCACCCTCTGTCTAAAATCTTTGTTATTACTGAAAATATTTTCAATTCTTTGGGATACTATTGATTAAATCACCAAAGAGGCAAAAGGAAGAATTTTAAATGTCAAAATCTGATGCTATCAATTGAAGCATCAAAGGTGTGATCACCCTCTGTCTAAAATCTTTGCTATTACTGAAAATATTTTCAATTCTTTGGGATACTATTGATTAAATCACCAAAGGGACAAAAGGAAGAATTTTAAATATCAAAAGCTGGTGCTATCAATTCAAGCACCATAGGTGGGATCACCGTCTGTCTAAAAATACATTTTATTACTGAAGAATTAAAAAAAATTCTTTGGAATACTATCGATTAAAGCACTAAAGGAGCCAAATAAATAATATAAAATATCAAAATCTGGTGTGGTTGCATTTCTTTTTTCTTATAAGGACACTCATGCAATCGTCATTTGTGAAACAGGAAATGACACCCATAAAACAAATTAATGTACAGATCACTTGAATAGAAAACGTGTGCAGTTTCCGCATAAAGTGATCCAACAATGGTTGACATGCCGTAAAACCTAAACAATGGTGTACATGCCATAAGACACAACAATCAATCAACCTGATACCCGACTTATTTCCCGCTCAATTAAAGCATTCATAGGTCAACGATTTCAAGTTAGGTTTGTTTAAAATAATAAAGATAAAAAAGATAAAAATAAATAAATAAATACATAAATAATGAAAAACAAAACTAAATTAACTGTCCTGCTATTATTTTGTTCAACATATATATATATATATATATATATATATATATATATATATATATATATATATATATATATATATATATATAATTAAACTAAAAAGATAAATATTATATCTTTATCTTAGATCCTATCGTGATAAGTCAATGCTCGATATACAAGATCGAGCAAGAATATAAGAAAATGAATGATGAAAATAAAAATTGTATAAATTACAATATTTATTAATTCATCAAATATTCAAACAAGGAATATAAAAAAATCACTTTCCTTAATCCATGTATTTTCAAATGTAAGCTCTTTTCATCAGAAGAGAAAAAACACACAAAAAGCATAGCTTTTAAAATATAAAAAATGAAGTGTGCGTAGAAAATACAATGTGTCTATATAAATATCGAAAGTATGAATACAAGGAATATTAAAAAATCACTTTCCTTAATCCATGTATTTTCAAAGGTAAGCTCTTTTCATCAGAAGAGAAAAAAACACACACAAAGCATAACTTTTAAAATATAAAAAATGAAGTGTGCGTAGAAAATAGAATGTGTCTATATAAATATCGAAAGTATGATGCAGAGTAAAGCAGAGATAAGGTGAAAGAGTCCAGAGTGCAAAATCCCAAATCCGAGGTATGAAAGGATAAGAATGAAGTCCAAAACAAAAGATCAGTTGACAATAAAATGAGTGACTCACCAAAAAATATCCAAAAGTTCGTAGGAAATCAATATATAAATAAAATCATTGCCATTTGTATCGCTTCCCTGGCAAGCGAAATTTCACAAAATGAAAAGAGTTGTCGAACGTAAAAAATAATATTTGTTTTGGACTTCATCCTGATCCTTTCATACATCGAAAATGAAAAAGAAGAAAAAAAACGAAAATTGTTTATATGTTCATCAACGTTTCGTCTATATTTCGAGACTTTCTGAAGATGACTGATTTGAAAAAAAAAAACCCATAGTACTCGGTTTCTACAATTTATCTCCTTTAATCAGACAACTAATACTAACCGAACACAACTTTAATTAATTTAGTTTCAGGCTATCTATTTTACACCACATAACATCGATATTACAACAAAAACACATACGTTTATTCAACTTCATAAACGCACCACGTATTTTGAATTCTAACGTCCATGTTTCGTTCGAAGAACAGAACAAAAAAAATAATTTCACGTCACAGACGCACCACGTATTTACTATGTTTTTTTAATAAGTTATCTTGAGAAAGTCTTGAAATAAAGACGAAACTTTGCTGAGCATATAAACAATTTTCGTTTTTTTCCGTTTTCATTATATATATAAAGCAAAACTTACGGTCGTT
>OY744538.1:23360832-23363332 GCA_963556195.1 Sepiola atlantica
ACAAAATCAAGACAACTAGGTCTCTCTTTTACTAGAAAAGGAAATATATATGCATTAGCGAAAAAAGAACTCGGCCGTACATGAATACATCCACTTGGGATCATTTGGACGGGTGTTCCGAGTTAACCTGAGGGGTTTGTTAACTCTAGTCGAAACGTTGGCGAACTTTTATGCAACAGAGGGCTTATTCAACAATTTAAGAGATCCTATCTCGAATCTCTATCTCATTCTAACCAGCATGAATTCCCCCGGGTAATCAGAAGGAAGTCTCTTCGCCACATACACAAAAAATAGCCCATTATATTGAGCCCCGAATCAAGTAAGGCAACCCAGCGTTGCCCGGTCTACCCGTTCTCACTCTATTCCTCACTCTTCCTACTTCTCTTAGGGGGTGGCGCTATGCAATCTCACTCCACACTCCTATATATACCATTGATTATTTGTCCATTGAACCGCCTGTCAACTCCCAACTGGCCTTATCTCTTTAGTGATAACCTTGGACGTATCTTTAGCATTTTTGTCCCTTTTTAACTTCAAAGCAAGAATTCGTTAATTTTCGTCTATCATCATTGTCGATTTACCCCTGTATTGATTTACTCCTCTCCAGGAGTTAGGCACAAGGCCAGTTTTTGTCTTACTCCCACAAGTAAGATGTGACCCAAGGTCGGGTCGGAAAAGTGGGGTTTGAAAAGCCAGCGCCCGAGAGGTGAGCACTCTGGCCATTAAAAATTGCCTGGGCAGTCCCGTCGGCATTCCCCGGTAGGGGCGCCTCAGGCAGTAAGTAATAAATTTACTCCTCCCCAAAGAGGGGAGGCGAAGCCTGGAAGGGTTGACCTCCTAGGACTGCACGGGACAGACCCACAGACCGGCGTAAATCAAGCCCCGAAGGCCAAGACAATACCAGTCTCTGGGGTGCAGTATCCATCGGAACAGATACTACATTTTGATCGTAGCCATTTACCCCTGTAACCACAGCTATTATCTATTTATTAGCACTGTTTTCTGGTCGTTCTGGTCTCAGCCAACTCTATAATCGTGTACGAACAAGTGAAGACTAGTTCTTACTATGAGAAAAGAGTTTGTCATGTATATATTTTTTCTTTGTTTTGTTTCGCTCTCTATTATCTTTTGATCACATTTTCTGGGATTACAAAAAAAATACAATTAATTTCTAATTGTTAATTATAGAAGCATAAACTACTCGTTTTTATTCTTTAAACCCTTTTAACCCTTCCTTTGAGAGGGGGGGGGGCCGACCACCTTGCCAAAATATCACGCGATTAACATGTTTGCTACTTCCGTTTCTCTGCTAGATTAGCAACTCTTATCTGGTCGGCTCATCTCTTTCGTAGTCGTCCTCTTCATCTTTCTTCAATGAAATCTTTTTTTTTATACGATTTCGTTATCGTTGTTGATGGATCTGTTAATATTAAGCCTCTATTTTATCCAAGGGGCTGGGATAGAATGCGCCAAAATGTTTAGCGGTACAGTTTTTTTGTCAGAAAACCCTGTAATCTCTTCCTTCCCGATTTGGGCTCTTGAAGAGCTTACATCGTGGCAAGTCTGTTTGGAGTCAAGGGGATTGAACGCTTGTGTTAGGGTCTCTTTCGGGCTTGGTTTTTCGTTGAGTGATTCTACATTCCTCTCCCTTTTTATTATTATGATTAGCTCCTTATATATATATATATATATATATATATATATATATATATATATATATATATATATATATGTGTGTGTGTGTGTGTAATATGAAAAAGGGAAAACCAGAAATAGTATTTATGTATTTATCAACGTTTCGTCTTTATTTCAAGACTTGATGAATACATAAATAATATTTTTGGTTTTCCATTTTTAATTTTCCATTGCAAATTTTTTATCATATATATATATATATATATATATATATATATATTTAATCTGTTTTTACGTGAAATATTAATAAATCGTATTGAGATTTCATTCTCGTTTTCTCTCCTCGTTTGTTTCTTTTGACCCTCTTCACCTTCCGGTACCTACATCGTATTGCTACAGCCTCGGATTACAACCATGCACTTATATATATATATATATATATATATATATATATATATATATATATATATATATATATATATATATATATATATATATATATGGTCTTTAGAATTACGCAGTTTTCTCTCTCATCACGCCATCCGATAACCAATATCAGTTATTTACATAATTATTGAAAATGTTTTGGCGATTGGAGAATCTGTTAATATTAGCACTTATCTATAACGCGCCGATGCCCACATAATATGAATACGGTCATGTGTTTCGTCATCTCTACGACTCATTAGTGCGACTCGACGCAGCGAGATTCGAAATAAAAGCATCTCGTCAACACTCACCCACAACATGTACATACAAAACTAGATATAGACAAGTGTGACACACGCGAGAAAATGTAATTATCTCACACACCAGACACACAGAACAAAACATATAAATTTCAGTTTTAGAGATAGATCATCAG
>OY744538.1:23368332-23448332 GCA_963556195.1 Sepiola atlantica
TATAAAAGTTCTTATGTTTATTGAAGATATCTATATTGGAGGAGTTGTTGCTAATCCTTCTACTAATTGATTCCGGGATGTGTTTACTTACAGATCTAGGGTGGTTAGATAGTGGGTTGACATAAAGGGGGTAGGAATTATCTTTAGCATAGGGCTCATAAGTATCTCTATTGAGGTTGAAGGTAATATCGAGGAAATTGACCTGTTTAACATTTGATGTTATTTCAGCCTTTAGGCCTATTCGTTTCATTTCTTTGGATATTATTTTTTTGGTTTGTTCACATTTTTGTCCGTTTGTGTTTTTAACGTACATTAGGCCATCATCTCTGTAGAGGCCGATTGAATCGACTTCAAGATCTTTTGTTAGGTTGTATAGTAAGTACAGGCCAACCAAGTCTGTTACCTCGGCAGAGTCAAGAGAGCCCATAGATACATCGAATGAAGAGAAATGGTCTTTCTTTGTCCATTGTTCTTTGTTATTTATTAGTACTGTGGTTCGACATTTTTTGATTATGTTTATTTCGTCTTCCGAGATATTAGAGAGGAGAGTGGCGAATTCTATGACATTTTCGAAGAGTGCTCTGGTTATTGAGGGGTAGTAATTAACTATATCGAATTGTATAAAAGAGCATTTATCTTTATTTCTAATTCTATTGAACCAGCTTATGGTTTCTGCGGTATTAATCCACTGGTTTAAGTTGTAGGTGTTTTTAATTTGCTTATTTATTTTTTCTAAGATGTTTTTACTGATTTTGCCTATCTCTTGTCGGGTAGGATTAATAAGCCTGGTTTGAGGTTTAGTGTGGAAATTAGTTTTGTGATCTTTTAATAGTATATATGCTTCTTTTGTTTTTAGTTTACCTACTCTATCGCTAATCTTGAGTTTATCAGTTATAGTTTTACTATCTGAGTTGATTTTATCGATTAGGTTAAGATCAGATTTTTTATAATTTTTTGTGATATTTTGTGTAATTAAATTCTGGTATTTCGTTTTAGTAAGTTTGTAAAAGTTATGAGTTTTGTCTGCTTTTACTAGCACAAGTTTGGAGTTATTAATTTCATTAACCATGTTATCCAGTTTTTTCTGGAAATGGGTTTTTTTCTTATAGAAAGTTATATTTTTTATCATGTTATATAAGTCATCTTCAAAATTATCAAGTTGTTCGACCCGGGGGCCGTTACCTTTATTCTTGAATCCGTAGTAATCCGTTGAATTTTTTGTGGATCCTTTGAGGAAGAAATAGGCTTTCCATTTCATCCTTCTTAATAGTTCTTCTGTCTTCATGATCAGAATAGTAAGGTAATCCCGTTTGTTTATGGAAGGGATGTTCTTTAGGGATGTGTTGAGGTTAATTTTATCCATTTGGCAGGGTATAATCCAGCGGTTTGGAGAGTGCTCAACTGGTCAGGAGCAGAGTATATATATATATATATATATATATATATATATATATATATATATATATATATATATATATATATATATATATATATATATATTTAAGCTAGTCACATTTCAGAGGTTTCATTGCTTGTTTGCACACTTTAGATAGTGGGAGGAAGGTAGAATGACACGAGAAATGGTGGGAGAAATGAAATAGGGAAGGAGGCAGTTATAGTAGAGTGAATGGATTGAGTAGTAGTAGCAGCAGTGTAAGAGTAGAAGAGTAAGAGGATTACATAAATAAATTAATAACGTAAATAAAGAATAAAAGAAAAATATAAAATTACAAAGATTATAAAAATAGTTATTTAGGGTTCAGTGCTGAGAGCAGTACATTACTGGACAACGCCGGGATGCTTTCTAGTTTATCCATTAAAACTTAACTAACCGAATAATAACCATTTCCTAAAATAATCTAGTTAAATGTGAGTTTATTTCAACCCCGCCCCCTCTCTCTACAATTTATCCTTACCTACCTTTGCACCCATCCCTTTCACACCTCCTCTTTCCTTTCTTTCCCTGCCCCTTTCTTCTATTTCATTTCTGCTTACCTCCCCTATCCTGGCATCTCCCTCTTGTTTTCCTCACTCTTCCATCTCATGTTACCTCCCCTCGTCGTACTCTCTCTTAGATTCCATCTTACCTCCCTTTGTTTTCCTACTTCTCCGATCTCCTCTTACCTATCCTTGTCCAGCCCTTCTTAGATTCTCATTCTCCCTTGCCCTCGCCCGTTTCACCGGCCAATACAACATTTCTTCTCTTTCTAACTAATATTAACTAAGTAAAAAAAGAAAAAGAAATCAACACACGCACAAAAAAAAAAAATACATAATGATCTTCTGTCAACATGTCTACGAATGAACTTTCGCTCTTGTAACGTAGCACTCAATGTTTTCTTTAAACGTCACTAAACAGACATATGTAACGTGGCCCTTTATTTATTTCTAAAAAGGGTTCCAAATAGTAATCCTGTAATGCACTTCAAATAGTTATGCGTGAAGTTGCTTCATATGGTTATGTGTCATGAATCTAGGTTAGGGTTAACGTTAGGGTTTCATTTTGAGTTACTAATATTTAGTGGAAACAGTGGGTAGCCTGGAATAGACATATGTAACGTTGAACCTTATTTCTATCCCAAGGGGGGGGGGTTGACATATGCATGTCTGATGTACTTCAAGTGGTCATGCATGCTGTTGCTTCTTATGGTAATGTGTATTTAACCCAGGTTTCATCTTAAGTTACTAATCTCTAGTGGAAACAGTGGGTAGCCTGGAATAGACATATATAACGTTGCACCTTAGGAGGGTTCTAAATATAAATGCCTGTAATGTACTTCTTATAGTTATGCATGACGTTGGTTGTTATCGTTATGTGTTACATATCCATTATCTTTTGGGTGGGATTTTCTTGTAACTTGCCAAGATAACACGTTTGATAAAACTGAAGATGTACATTTACTTTGCATCCATTTGCAATTATTTCGGGCAGATTAGAAAACAAGAAAGACTTGGAACATAAAGGGTTTTACGTTGTTTAACTTTTAGTTCTTACTCTAGCACTCATTTCTCCATGTCCAACATGGATCCCATTTGAGGAACAAAGCACAGGACGTCGTCGTAAGTCAAGCAAGCCTCTATCATTTTCCGATTAGGTCACCGTATTCATAAAAATCTGCTGTTAATTTTACATATTGTTTTCTAAACTACAAAAAAATAAATGTTTATTTTAGTAATTTACATAAAGATTTTCCTAAACCACAACCTGTCAAAACAACCCAGTCTTGAATTCCAGATGCGATCAGATCTCAACCCACATATTTCATTCGCTAACCTATATTTTACGAACTTACTGATCTCACGTTAAATATTGCTACACTCTTATTTAAAAGGTTGGGTATATCATTGAAAGTAACCAGTTATTATATACACAATATTGAGTGATACGAAGGTCTTTAAGGTCAATAAGTTACATGAACGTGTTTACGGTTAACATTGATGAAGTTGAATTTTAAATTCACCTTTTAATTACATAACGAGGTTCCTGATTGGTCTAATTTATAGCGTCACGGGCTATGGAATCGTTGGTAAAGGCGTAATCCTGCAGTTTCCTTATCTCCAGGTTCTTTTATAGAAATCGCTTCAGACAAGACATGAAGCCACTCGATGTAAGGAGCTAAAAGAAATGATAGATGATTAAGTTGCATAATAACAAAAAGGGAGAGGAAGGTAGAATCACCTTAAAACATGGTAGTCTTTTAACTAAATTCAGAGGCAAAATAATCGAACATAAAGCCGAAATATTAGCATGACATCAAGGGACACACATTTATGCGCAATATGGCATTTGAGAATCCCCCCCCCCATTTAGGGAGTGCTGATGGAGAAGCCCTTCAAAGAGCTACCCCTAAGTTCGGTCTCCTCTACTATCACCCGGAAATGTGCCGATCTCGCCGTCTACCAGGATAAGTAAATAATTAGTATTGATTTACTCCTCTCCAGGAGTTAGGCACAAGGCCAGTTTTTATCTTACTCCCACAAGTAAGATGTGACTCAAGGTCGGGTCGGGAAAGTGAGGTTTAAAAATTGCCTGGGCAGCCCCGTCGGCATTCTCCGGTAGGGGCGCCTCAGGCAGTAAGCAATAAACTTACTCCTCCCCAAAGAAGGGAGGCGAAGCCTGGGAGGGTGGACCTCTTAGAACTGCACAGGACCGACCCATAGACCGGCGTAAATCAAGCCCCGAAGGCCATCATTCCTGGTCGGACGATGATCAAATTTGGCACGGGCATCCAGATACACTCAAAAATAATATAACACATAAAGTTATCTTGTCGGATTTTAAAAGTCAGAATACTAAACCATTTAAGCTGACAAATCAAATATTTTTTCTGACTAGCCATTTTTTATTTGTTATTGTTGTACCGTGTTATTGGAAATATAATAACGTACTTATCATATTACTCCTCATCCTCGAGTGGCTTTTGGCCTTGATAACTAGTTTACTCCTTAGTAAAAAATAAAAACAAAAACAAAAAAACAAACAAACAAAAACTACAATTCATTTTTAAAATTACTTAATCCGGCCCATACGACTGCTAATATGAAATATTAAAAAAAAAATCACTTACAAATAACTCTTATATTTTTCAATTTTAAATATGAATTATCCACCTTGCTATTTTTTATAGCAAGGTGGATAATTCATATTTAAAATTGAAAAATATAAGAGTTGAGTTGTCTACTTTAAGTTTTAAAATGTACACACAAATAAAAATTAAAACCTAATATGACTTCACTGTATCCCGGGCAACACTGGGTAGATACAGTTTGTAGGGTTATGGTTAGGGTTAGGGTACATAAAGAAAATCTGCCCCCTCCAAAGCAGGCGCCATGTGGTTAATAAAGGGATTATCATTTATTTCAAATCAAATTTAGCACGCCAATCAAAAGTAATAAAAATTAGGAGGTATTAACAAAAAATCCCAGCTCCAGCGTCTCTAACCCTAACACTAACTATTTTTTAACATAGTTCACCCCAAACAAGGCAGGACGCCACTGTAGATGTAAAGGGCTACTGAGAAAAAGGGAGAAGGTTGGGGGGGGGGGTCAACCTAAATTGGGAGCTGCGCAGCGAGATGTCTGTTTACATTAGTTTTAAATTTATGCATCTCAGTACCGTCGGGAAAACAGGGAGCAAGGAGGGAGTTCCAGAGGCTAGCAACACGAGGAAAGAAGCTATTTGAGTAGAATGCTCTCCGGCATCTGGGGACCTCCACAGTGAATGAATGAGATTTAGTAGAATGTCGAGTTAGTCTAGTGAATTTACGTCGAGGGGGCACCAAAGTAGCCAACTCATCGGAGCATAATTCATTAAAGTATTTGTAAAACAAACACTAGGATGCCACATTGCGGCGATGGGACAGGGACTGGAGCTTGGTTGACAGTGAGGGACTTATAAGGGTGGCGACTCTTTTTTGGACCTTGTCAAGGAGGGAGAGACTAGTAGATGATGCACCAGCCCAGATGTGGCAACAATACTCCATGCATGAGCGGATGGTGGCTTTGTAGAGATTCAGGATAATGTCAGGTGTGAGGAGTTTACTAACACGGTAAAGGGAGCCCACCTTCTTTGCTGCAGCCTTGGCAATATCTTCAATGTATTTGTTCCAATTCATGTTACCCGTGAAGGTTAGGCCGAGGGGTTTGAATGTTGAACTCTCAGGCAGAGTGCAATCTGCCATGACAATTTTGGATACAATTTAGGTGTGCATTATTTCAATTGCCTTTTTGGAATTTTATGTTTGAAGCCCATTTTTCTTTACAGCAATACGCTTGTAGCGAACTAATGATCAAGTATACTTGTAACAGTGTTAGTGAAATGCCTTCAAAACTAAGTAAAAGTCATTAAACGTGTTTGCTGGTCTTTTGAAAATCATAGCCTTCCTTTATATTTGCATAACTTGAATTTACTTTCACATATTAAAGGAGTTTTCTGAAGGCAACTCTAAATCGCGAGTTGAGATCTGCAGATAAATTAACCTGGTGTCAATTTTCCAACCTTAGGAACCCTTGCAAGTTATCGTTCCTCGGACTGTTTGCCATTGGAATTCCCTTCCAGCTGCCCCAACCATACTAACATGCAGACATTTAAATGTAATGTGAACAAACATTTTGCAGCCCAACTCCCCACCCATGCTTACTTAACTACATGCACTAGAACAGGCAGCATGTTTTGGTTAGTGTTCTTTCTCCGCTCTCCCTTCTTATGCCACACTTCTCTCTTTACAGTTAAATATGGGTCAGTTGCTGAATCTCGAAAAATGGTCTTTTCTTAAATGTGTTCCTGGTGCTACGGGTTACAGTGGGTAAAGCTTCATTGCCAATCTGTCAATCGCAGAGTTTTCTGTAAGTGATGCCACAAGGAGCTTTTCAACAGGACGTCCTGATCAGACTTTATATTCAAAGACGAAAGTTCTATTTCTAAATTAAATTATTTTTTTTTACACCCTTTCTATTGACATGGCCAAAAATATGAAGCATTATGTTACCATCGGACATTTTTCATATTGTAATACAGCCATCAACCGTTGTTTTTCCTTATTTTGTAATTTTCTGCCGGGTCACAAGCTGGTATTTAATCATCATGAGCTAGGTGATCTGTGTCAAAGACTATAATGTTGAGAGACCCGAAGCCGAAACGAGATCAGGCTTACAACGTCACCGACGATGTGGCAAAGTCCGTGTTATTTATTTACCTCCCACAAGGTAAGATGTGACACAAGGTCGGGAAAATGGGATTAGATAAGCCAGCGCTCGAGAGGTGAGCACTCTGGCCATTTAAAAATTGCCTGGGCAGCTCCGTCGGTATTCCCTGGTAGGGGCGCTTCAGACAGTAAGCAATAAACTTACTCCTCCCCAAAGAAGGGAGGCAAAGCCTGGGAGGGTGCACCTCCTAGAACTGCACAGGACCGGTAACCCCCAATAGACCGGCGTAAATCCAGACCCAAAGGCCCGGACAATACCGGTTTATTAGGCGGGGTAAAGTCCGTATTTTCGATGTTTTTAAGAATTGTAGAAAATCATAGTAGGATTACTATTTGTAAGAGTATCCAAAATAACAAACAGGCACGCCGTGCATTAAGTCCCTTAAACAGTAAGAGATGATATCAATGGGGACGTGTGGTAAAAGGGGTTTGCAGAGGGGTAGTACCGTTCTTAACTGACCTCCAGGGGTGTCCTCGACTGGTCTCCATGCATCGCAGCACTATCTGTCTCGCAAAATATAGCCTCTCCTTAATGAATGACCATCCGTGCGTGGTAATAAGCCACATCTATTTTTCGAGATTATCCTGTTAATATGCTTGGGTATAGACAGAACCTGGCGGATCTAGAGGAATAAACCTTGAGCACAAATCTTGCTATTCCACGGGTAGCAGTAGTTTTAGTTGCACTCATCGACAAACTGATGATCTGATTCTGGCTTTGCAGATGACCATATATATTTGACAATGGGAAGGCATAAATGCTTCACTTGGTGGAGTACCATGAACTATATGCGGGTTTGGCGTGCCGCATTTACGATCAGCCATTAGATAAAACATAAGGAAGTTCAATAATAGCACCATGGCTAAATCGCTTGATACCTTGTCCACCACGTGGTGCACTAACTTCGTGGATGTTTCACCGTTAATTGATGGATGACTGAAGTCAAGTCAAGTCAAGTCAAGTCAAGCCAACCTTAGATTCCAAGAACCAGAAAGAAGACGGAGCAAACGTCTTTATTTAAGAAAGTACGCAAAAAAAAAAAAAAAAAAATTTCATGCTAAAAAAAGAAGACGATCTTAGATAAGAAAAGTATTCTTTCGGAAAACGCCTAAACAATATGCTGTAGAAAGATAACAAGAACGGATATTAAAAAGAAAAGATTTCTACCTTCTTTTTCACGAGGGCTTGATGTGACACGAGGTCAAGCTTAATGCGGATTGTGACCATTTCTAAACTCAATAAGTGCACTAAAAAAAAAAGTATTTACCTCCCCAGGAGGTTAGGCACAAGGCCAGGTTTATCTTACTCCCACAAGGTAAGATGTGACCCTAGGTCGGGTCGGGAAAGTCGGACTTGAAAAGCCAGCGCCTGAGAAGGTGAACACTCTGGGCATTAAAAATTGCCTGGGCAGCCCCGTCGGCATTCTCCAGTAGGGGCGCCTCAGGCAGTAAGCAATAAACTTACTCCTCCCCAAAGAGGGGAGAAAAGCCTGGGAGGGTGGACCTCCTAGAACTGCACAGGACAGACCCACAGACCGGCGTCATCAAGACCCGAAGGACAAGACGACACCTGTCTATAGGGTGCAGTATCCTTTAGTAATAACCACAGATCTGGCTGATGAGTTCTTAATGAGATATCATAAACCCGAAGATCAGTGCTGTTTTTTTTTTTTAAATGTCTCCATATTAGTAAACTATCGAAGTAGATTAAGTGTTTTAAATAAATTGTTGCGAAGTTGCTAATAGCATGGTACAGTAATAACCAATGGAAATTGGCTACTCAGAATCAAAGTTTGATTTGTTAAATGCTATTGAAGTCCAACTTTTAAAATTCGTTGCCCAGTGACAAATGAGGACCTCCGTATACTCCTGCTCCCAGCCCTGACTCCTGAATTACCATTTTACAATGTTCTGTAATTTTCCACTGTTTCGCTTTTTCTTTATTTATGTAATTTCTTTATTTACGTCATTTATTTATTTACATCATACTCTTACTATCCTCTTACGTTTATGGTACTACTAGTTATTGTATCCCTCCACTCCTACCAATTACCCCTCTCCTTCTACTCTCCTCCCACAAATTTTAGACTCAACTAGTTTATCAATTAAATAAAAAAAATGATTTCAGTTTTTAAAAGTTCAAGGTCGCTTGATGACAAAGTTCAAAGTCGCTTGATGACAAAGTTCAAGGTCGCTTGATGACAAAGTTCAAAGTCGCTTGATGACAAAGTTCAAAGTCGCTTGATGACAAAGTTCAAGGTCGCTTGATGACAAAGTTCAAAGTCGCTTGATGACAAAGTTCAAGGTCGCTTGATGACAAAGTTCAAGGTCGCTTGATGACAAAGTTCAAAGTCGCTTGATGACAAAGTTCAAGGTCGCTTGATGACAAAGTTCAAGGTCGCTTGATGACAAAGTTCAAAGTAGCTTAGTGACAAAGTTCAAGGTCGCTTGATGACAAAGTTCAAGGTCGCTTGATGACAAAGTTCAAGGTCGCTTGATGACAAAGTTCAAGGTCGCTTGATGACAAAGTTCAAAGTCGCTTGATGACAAAGTTAAAAGTCGCTTGATGACAAAGTTCAAGGCTGCTTGATGACAAAGTTCAAAGTCGCTTGATGACAAAGTTCAAGGTCGCTTGATGACAAAGTTCAAGGTCGCTTGATGACAAAGTTCAAAGTCGCTTGATGACAAAGTTCAAGGTCGCTTGATGACAAAGTTCAAGGTCGCTTGATGACAAAGTTCAAGGTCGCTTGATGACAAAGTTCAAAGTAGCTTGATGACAAAGTTCAAGGTCGCTTGATGACAAAGTTCAAGGTCGCTTGATGACAAAGTTCAAAGTCGCTTGATGACAAAGTTCAAGGTCGCTTGATGACAAAGTTCAAGGTCGCTTGATGACAAAGTTCAAAGTCGCTTGATGACAAAGTTCAAGGTCGCTTGATGACAAAGTTCAAAGTAGCTTGATGACAAAGTTCAAGGTCGCTTGATGACAAAGTTCAAGGTCGCTTGATGACAAAGTTCAAAGTCGCTTGATGACAAAGTTCAAGGTCGCTTGATGACAAAGTTCAAAGTCGCTTGATGACAAAGTTCAAGGTCGCTTGATGACAAAGTTCAAGGTCGCTTGATGACAAAGTTCAAGGTCGCTTGATGACAAAGAAAACCACGAAAAATTCAAAAGGCAGTTGACACTATACCCTTTTACTTCCGACACACCGATCACAATTCTAGTCACAAATACCCAGCTTCAATAAAGAACACATCTAAAACATTCAATGTGCAAGCGACCAAACAAGTAAGCAAGATTATCAAAGTTTTAGGATTATATAGATCTATGAGTTGAGTTGTCGTTTCTGTTTACATTATTATGTTCACATTTCAGTCGCGTCGCTCTCTGGCCTTCTGAGTATAGGTTTTGTTGGACCGCAAAGAAATTGTTAAAACCCAAGTGAATTTGTGCTGTTCCGTTTTTCATGACGTTTACAAGAGCTGTTGGTAAAAAGAAAACGTATACAGCGAAAGAGAAAGAGAAAATGAATTACTATTACCAACGAGACCCAAACTGTCTATGTGATGAGCTGCTGTTCGGGGAACCGTGGGGATCGAAGAACAACACCCAACCATACTGTTACATATAACCGGGTTAAGGAAATCGAGTTACATTATTTAAGTAAATAAAAAAATAATATAGTTCTTCTTTTTCTAAGAACATCTGAAATATTTCGGTCTCGAGAAAGGAATCAAGATAACATCTTCAGTCCTGTGACTCAAGACGGACAATATAACATAGGCATGATTAGGTTATATTACAATGCTACATTCTCCTTGGCCTTTTGGCCAAGATCAAAGTTTAGTATCTGTTCCGATAGATACTACACCCTATAGACCGGTATCGTCTCGGCCTTCGGTTCTTGATTCCGCCGGTCTGTGGGTTTGTCCTGTGCAGTTCTAGGAGGTCCATCCTCCCAGGTTTTGCCTCCCCTCTTTGGGGTAGAATAAGTTTATCGCTTACTGCCTGAGGCGCCTCTACCGGGGAATGTCGACGGGGCTGACCAGGCATTTTTTGTAGGCCAGAGTGCTCACCTTCTCAGGCGCTGGCTTTTCAAATTCTACTTTCCCGACCTTGTGTCACATCTTACCTTGTGGGAGGAAGATAAATAGAAACAATGCTACATTCTCTTTGTTTTTTGACAAAGATCAAAGTGTGGTATCAGTTCCGATGGATACTACACCAGTATCGTCTTGGCCTTCGGGTCGTGATTCCGCCGGTCTATGGGTTTGTCCTGCACAGTTCTGGGAGGTCCACCCTCCCAGTCTTTACCTTCTCACATTTTGAGAATTGTCAGATTATTGCTATCGCCTGAGGCGCCCCTACCGGGGAATGCTGACAGGCGTTGGCTTTAAATGTCACAAAGACCCCGACCCCCACCTTTCCCCCCTTCACAACGTGCGTTATGCGTAAGGTGTGGTACATTTCGAGGGATGTAGTTTTCATTTAATATAGAAATTAATGTTTCAGAGGAATGCCCCAGCCTAAATAAATTCTCGGGCGCTGGCCTTTCAAATCCCACTTTCTCGACCTTGTGTCACATCTTACCTTGTGGGAGGAAGATAAATCGAAACAATGCTACATTCTCCTTGGCCTTTTGGCTAAGATCAGAGTGTAGTATCTGTTTCGATCGATGCTACACTCTGTAGACCGGTACCGTCTTGACCATCGGGTCTTGATTCTGCCGGTCTGAGGTATTGCTCTGTACAGTTCTAGGAAGTCCACCCTCTCAGGCTTTACCTGCTCTTTGAGAAGGGGTTAGTTTATTGCTAATCGGCTGAGGCGTCCCTATCGGGAACTGCTGACGGGGCTGCTCAGGCATTTTTTGTGGGCCAGACCGCGCTAATCCTAATACTCTGGCTAACCACACCTGACCTTATGTCTAGACTCCTGGAGAGGAGGTAAATAAAAATACTCTGACCTTGTGTCTAACCTCCTGGAGGTAAATAACTTGGCCTTTGACAAAATGTAGTATCTGCTCTGATACTACACTTCATCTTTCTGTCCTCGGCCAGTGACGGAGGAATCCTTCTAGACTGAAGCAAATGTTATTTTTGTTCCAATCTAGTACTCCTTTTTGAGGAGCTGTATTTACTTCACAGTAAAACCCCCCGACTTTGTATCTAACTCTTCCCTCGTGGGGAGCAAGTAAATAGGAACAAAGCAACAACCTGCTTAGGAGAAAAGTGTAGTATCTGTTCTGATACTACACTTCGTCTTTTCTATCTTCGGCCAGTGAATTTTTGTTTCAATCCAGAGTGTCCCTTTTTTGGGGGAGTTGAATTTTTCTTCATATTAAAAACCGACCTTGTGTCTAACTCTACCCTCGTGAGGAGGCAACTAAATAGAAACAATGCAGCAACAATATACGGCTAATCAGTTGCTATTGAAGAAAAGAAAATTTTTGGGGTGGGGTGGGGAGGTTAGGTTAGAAAGAAGCCGATTATTTTTCATGAATCAAGTCTGCCGTTTCCGCCTTGCCGGAGGACCCATTTGCACGTGGGCGCACACGATTGTGAACACGTGCAAATCTGCACTTTCTTCGGACGTCCCTCGCGGGAATGTTCGTTCGAGATGCTTCAGGCAGAATTTGAAACCTTCACAATGGTTTTTTTATCTTTCAATGCTTTTATTTCCCGCTCGTTTGTCGCCTGCTTAACACTTTCTCAGGTTTCGTGTTGGACAACAATCACGGACAAACAATGCCCACTGACGTCTGTGCTGATTTATTTGTGTCCAAGCTTCGACTTGACTGGGAAAGTTGATAAATAACGTAACCGATATTATTAGTGTGAGACTGACTCTTCAGCACCGTGCAGTAGTCGAAGACTTCAAGAAAAAAGAGGAAAAACGCAAACACCGGTTCAAGACAAACAATAACAACAGACAGCTCTTTACGAATAAGGAATATCTATCATGGGGAACACAAAAATGTTGGCACCGCTTGTCTTAAAACAGTGATTTGTGTGTTTTCGCCTATTTTTCTCGAAGTCTTCGTCTACTGAACGGTGCTAAATAGTCGATCTCCCATTATTAGGCTGTTTCTACACTAGACCCGGCATAGTCATATCGATTCGATGAAACCGCGCTACAACCAACATACACTATGATGTATAGTTTCTAATAAAATACAATATATATATATATATATATATATATATATAGTAAGCTATGAAAATATATTTATGGCAATTAAGCTACACAGAGACTCCCGCGTTTCATCTCCGGTGTGAAACCTTCAGGCTAACATGCATGGAGTTATTTTTGCCGGGTGTTTTTATATACACGGCTAGCTAGTTAACCAATTAGATTCTTTGTTGTTCTCTCAGCTAATCGTTGGGCTTCCCACGAACAAAGGTTTTGTTAGTTTTACTTCCTATATCCTGTTCTATTGTTATGTTTTCTATAGATTGGCCTATATCCTGTTTCCTTTGTTGTGTCAATATAATGGGTGAATTTATTTTAACACGTCGTTCCTTGTATTTCTATTTTAGGTTTTAATTTTTAAATTGTTAAGTTTTTGTTTAGTTTAGTTTAAAAAAAAAAACTTTCTTTACTTATTTGTTTATTTATTTATTTATTTATCGTTAGCCTGAATTTATTTCTGTGTAAGCACCTTGTAAAAATTGATTTGGATGCATGAAATACTAATATATATATATATATATATATATATATATATATATATATATATATATATATATATATATATATATATATATATATTACAGAAAGTCAAAAAGACATAATACCATCGGTTTCAAATCAACAAATTACCAACAAAAAATCGCGTCTCGTTGGCTATCATCAGCCATTGTTGTGATTTGAAAAATAGGGACTCACGCGCTACGATAACTAACACGGTATTTTATTTATCTGTTCTGAATTTTTCCTTTAAAGGGGTTAACTCAGCATATTTTTGAGAAAATTGTGGGCGCCTTAAGTATAAATAAATTTCTTATTGATTAATAAAAGTAATAACAGTAAATCGTATGAGTGAATGCAGCAAACTAGCCCCCCCCCCAAGAAAAATACAAGAACAGGGAACTGTGGGGAAGGCAGTACACTGGGAACTGTGCACTTTCCAAATAAATACGGAAAATTACATTCAAAATACACTGTAATCTAATATTTGTAATTTTCAATTTAGGGTTATTGGAACGTAATTACCTATTATAAAATGCTTGTAATTTATTACTGAAATATAATTCTTATAGAAATGAATATGATAAGAAATTAGTCTATCATTATGTAGAATTCAGTATGGGCGCCAGAATTCGCCACCAGCTTTTGGAGACCCCTGGGAATCGTATCAACTGATTTCACAAGGAACTCTTAACGAATGAGTCACCAATCATCAAGACTAAAACACACTCGATGATATAGATTAATAAAATGGTTCGCTTGACAGTTGAATGATCATTAATACTATGAGAAAATTGAAATTCTCCGTATAACATCGACTCAAAACAACAACTGACACAGAAAAACAGCAATTATTCCCCCTTTGTCAAAAACATTTCTCATGGACTGTGTTAAATTAAAAGTAGGGGGAAGCCTCGTAATTATCATTTTACTTAGGAACCTTAGTTAATAAGGAACAAGATCTCTCTCTCTCTCTCTCTCTCTCTCTCTCTCTCTCTCTCTCTATATATATATATATATATATATATATACACATATATATATATATACACATATATACATATATCTATATATATATATATATATATATATATATATAGAGAGAGAGAGAGAGAGAGAGAGAGACAGACAGACAGATATATATATATATATATATATATATATATAATAAATATTTGTTATTGTTTATTATCTATGTACGTATACGTTTCGTCCTTTTTCAATCGGGACGATAGATAGATAGATAGATAAATAGATAGAGAGAGATAGATAGATAAGGAGAAATAGAGAGAAAGAGAGAAACAGAGAAAGATAGATAGATAGATATGTAGATAGATATATAGATAGATAGAGGGAGATGGGAGAGATAGAGAAAAAGAGTGGGAGAGAGAGGGGGAGAGACAGACTGCGTCCATGAAGTTAAATTTATAAATCTTATTTTAAAGTTGAATTTTTATTTGCCATTTTTTTGAATTTCAGTTGTCAACAAATGTAACATCTATGATGAAGATACAATTTTAGCCATTTTTTTTTATTCAATTAATTTTTTTTTTTTTACTCAAGCAGGGATGTAAAAATACCTGGTATAGTACCCAGACGCGGGATTACCCCACCTGGTGAGGTGGACATGCAGATCTTGTCAGATCATCTATCTAAGAGAATGAAAACTCTGATCTAAACCTCGGTGTCCTGACTTCTGACGTCATAGCACCGAACAACACTTTTCATACTTCAACTGTTCACTTTTTTAAAGGGAATTCTTTGGATTACATGGACCCCCCCCCCTCCGTCCTCTGAATGTACTTATTTCTGATTTTAATGAGATTGTTGGCTCAGAATTATCAGAGAGTTATCTCCCTTGGACTAGACCCTAGTTATCTCACCTTAAACACTACTTGCAAACGATAGAATGCAATGTTTTAGTTCCGGACACCAAAGATATATTAAATTCCACCTATGTGCGAATTTACAAACCGGATATCTGTCTCTTTTCTTGATTGGAAGCCTTTTTTTCTCTTGATACGTGGTGACTTATTAATAAAACAAAAAAATGAAGAGTTACTTATGAAATCAGTGAATGCGGTTTCCAGGCGACTTGAGAAGCTGATGGCGAATACTGGCGTCCATATTAAAGTCTAAATAGAAGACGATGCTATACACATTTTTATATTCATTTCTTAAAAGATAATTTATGAAATAGAGCAAAATCATAATTATGATACATCTCGACAAATTAATAAATGTCATAGATATTATTTATTGAATAAATAACATCTATAATAACATTTATTTATTTATATTTATTTACGTGCACCGGTTTTAAACGCCGACACTCCATTGTATGTTTTAAGTGCAAATTGCATGACAGATAGTCATTCTGATCGGAATTAATGGCGGCATAAGAAATATTTTCTTTCTGAGATATTTTTTTTTCTTCTGTTCTTTTTTCTTCTTTTTAGTGCTATTTTTATCCACGCATTCGTTAAAACTTATTATTTGTGCTTTGTCGTAAATAGTTCGGTTTATACGCGTAGGCTGAAGATATATCCTGGCAAAAAAATATATGTTTCGGAATTTTTAGATAAGAATTGATAATTCGCATTATTAGGGTTATTTGGACTACTGTTCTCATCTTGGATGTTAATCAAACAACGTTTCGATCGATGTAATCTCCGGTCTACTTCAGCTGAATCTTGTCGAACCCGGGAGTCTATGCAGAATGCGACCTCCTCAGAGCCACAGACCTATTAATATGATAAACATATTTACTATTTTTGTTATATATTAACGGACGTAACTTGTGGGATTATATAAACACCTTTATGAGAGTGTTAGATAATAGCCCTGGAGAGATGGACGCATCTGTGGAAGTCGGGTTTGACTTGCGCGAATTAGCGCGGGGCAGTCGAGTGCAGAACAAGGCTAGTTCCCACCGTCGGAGGGCAGCCATGACAGGGTTACCGAGTGACGAGACTTGGGGGTCACAGAGGTCAGATCACATCCGCGTGTTGTCGCGAGATTTGAACGAGACTCCCTGGCGTGGGAACATTGAATTGGATTTTGAGTCAGTCACTGTCTAGAAGCGAGAGAGTCAAGATCCAAAAAATGTGACGGTAACAGAAGGGAATACTCCCTCAATGGAAGACAGGCGCAAGGATCCCCCCTCTCTCTCTAGGAATAGTTAGGACAACAGTAATAATCTAACTACGATATTCGTAAATCTCTTTCTATCAACGATAGCAAGACAACGCCACGGCAATACAAACGACGCCTGAACCAAAGTAATTAAAAATAATAAGATTGTTGTCTTATGAAGCGAGAAAGGTCCTTTGTTACAGACAGCTCCCGGAGATGGCCACGGCAGTGCAGAGGCGAGGAAAGACTCAACCACCGGACGACGGAAATGGCCGAGAAAATACGAAGGTATGAATTATTTTAAAGGGCTATCCAACATTTTGAAGAGGATGCACATCATCATCATCATCATCATCATCATCATCATCATCATCATCATCATCATCATCATCATCATCATCATCATCATCATCATCATCATCATCATCATCATCATCGTAATAGTAGTAGTAGTAGTAGTAGTAGTAATAATAATAATAATAATAATAATAATAATAATAATAATAATAATAATAATAAGAAGAAGAAGGGTATTTTTTTTACTTCACTCCTCGTGAAGAAACCCCTCCCTGGTTACTTTCCACCTTGTTTTATCCCTGGCTAGGCGTGGCCAAGTAGGACCTAGTTGACTATCGAGGTCGTCTTTCCACCGGCCTTGACCCTCCTCTAGGTCTTTTCCACTGCCTCAGGGTCCATTCTGTCGCTCTATGTGCCCACCAGTTCTCTGTAGATCTCGAAAGGTGACCTGCCTATCTATGTTTTGCCGTTCGTATGGTAGTGATGATGTTATTTACTCCAGTTTGCTGTCCGATCCAGGTGTTTATTCTTCAAAACTGATGCCGAGCATAATGCATTCCATTTTGCATTGTGTCACTCTTAGCTTTTCTATCACTGCATTATTAAGTGCCCATGTTTCACTACCATATGTCATAACAGGCATGATGTATTCATTTAACACTTTCTGTTTAATGTTCACCGTGGACTTTCTACTCTTCATGATGTTGTCTACTTTGGAAAAGGCTGTCCATCCAAACGCAATTCGGCGCTTGATTTCAGGCATGATATCAGCGTCACTTCCCACCATCTTCCATAGGTAGATGTAGTTGTTAACTTCCTCGACATTTTTCTCCTTTCGCTATGACTGGAGCTTTTGTGGAGTATTTGTTGAACATGAACTTGGTTTTTCCAGTGTGCATTGTAAGACCAACTATATGGCTAACACTGTGAATGTCGTTAAGAATCCTTTACAATTCTTGAGGTGTGTGACTTGTGACAACGATATCGTCGGCAAATTCTATTTGATACCTCTTTATATTGATATCGCTGACTACCCAGTCAATTTTATTGATCACCGAATCTTGCAGGCAGGATGTAAAGAGATCTGGCACCTCTTTCTATATTGATCTTTTCACTATCCTGTTGAAGTTTTAAAGTTGCTGTCGCTCCGTCGTAAAAATCCTGATGTAAGCACTGTCAATTCCTTGACTTTTCAAAGCTGTGAACATAGATTGGTGAATTCGATGGAGTCAAATGTTTTTTTTCATAATCGACAAAGGCGAAACAAAGTGGTATACCGTACACGTTAGCCTTCTCTTGAAGTTGGTTTACAACTTGAATGTGGTTCATGGTTGAAAATTCTGGTCGGAAACCAGCTTATTCTCAAGGTAGGTTTCTGTCACGTGTATTTTGCATCCTTTTGAGGAGAATTTGGGAAAATACCTTGTAGACAACAGAAAGTAGGCTCCTCGGCCTTTAGATTTTAATATCTTTCACGTCTTCTTTCTTGTGGAGGATGATAACCGACACATTCTTCAAGTTGTTAGGCATTTCGCATTAAAGCATTTGTTGTATAGGCTGGCGAGAATCTCTGTGATTGATTCACCCTCATCTTGGAGAATGCCTGCCGTAATTCCATCTTCTCGAGATTTATCTCTCTTTAGTCGTGTTATTGCAGACTGAACTTCGGACTTTAGTATTGGATGGGGTAGCGTAGCAGCCCTCTCTCTGTAAAGGGCTGATCTTGGGGTCTCCTTATTTTGTAGAGTTCGGTGTAGAACTCATCACGTCTTCTGATTAACCGGTTTAAGTCAGTTGTAAGTGTGCCATCGTCTTCCTTCAATGTGATGATATTGTTTTTCCCGAGACATCGTTTCTTCTTAGTAGCTTTAAGACCTTTGTTCTCTCTCAGAGCTTTTAACTGTTCCTCCTTATTGTAAGCCCTTATTTCTTCATTCATTCGGCGACGTATAGTCTTGCATATTTCAGAATATTTAATGTTTTGAATATTCATCCCTCATCTTTTCATCTTCCTCTTTTTCTCTCCTAGTCGTTTGATCTTCGCTGAAAGCTTGTCCGATCTTGGTGACTTACTTCTTCCAGTGGTGTCCAGTGTCGTTTCTAAGATAGTGATGGTGATAGAATCGTATGTTATGTCAACATCTCTTCCTTTGAACCTGTTAGCTAGTTCCAGTTGGAATTCTTGTCCTTTGGTAGATAGCTAATCGTGGTTTCGTCTTTTGGATTTTTTTAATGAATTTTACTCTCTCTAATTTGGTGTTGATGCAGAGCGGTGGACGTACCAGACGGTGGTCACTTCCAGTGTTAAATCTGTTGAGGACTGAGACATCTGTGAAGGTGTGTTGTTTATTAGTTAGTATGTAATCGATTTCATTCTTTGTGGTGCTGTTTGGCGAAATCCAAGTCCAGCATCTGCTAAGTTTCTTCTGAAACAATGTGTTCATGATATTCAGCTGATGTCTTTCACAGAAATTAATAAGAGCATCTCCTCTGGTATTTCGTTTTCCAAGACCAAACTGACCAGTACTTGACTCGCCTGGTTGTCCTCTCCCAACTTTAACGTTAAATTCACCCATGACTATGTTTTAATGGACTTTGTTGTTTGCTATAAGGTCATCGATTTCCTCATAAGTGGCTTCGACTTCCTAATCTTTGTGGTTGGTAGTTGGGAGGTATGCCTGTATAATGTTGAGATGATATCTGGCACTGATTTTCATCGTAATTTGGGGCTACTCTATCAGACTTGCTTTTGAAACTAATAACATTGTCTGCGATGCTCTTGTGTATTACAAAACTAACGCCACGGTGACAGTATAAGTTATGCCCACCTTTTTTTTAGAGTTATACAGCGCTCTCCTTTGATTCTGATTTCGTTAATACCGATGAGGTCAAAGTTTATTCTGAACAGCTCATCCTCCAGTCCTTCCATGTGCGTGTCTGAAGATAGGGTTCTGGCATTGTATGTTTCAATCTTTAAGTTCCAATAGCAGCCTGATTTAACCCAGGGATTCTTAGCACTCTCTGCTCTATAATATATATATATATATATATATATATATATATATATATATATATATATATATATATATATATATATATATATATATATATATAATGAAGAGAGTATTTTAATAAAATATTTAGAAAACCTGCACATCGCAAATTATTTGTTTTTAAAAATAAATTATTTATTTACTTTAAAAACATTTTTTTTCTTTTTTTTCTTTTAACTTGAGTACTTTCGGTAATATATACCATCGTCAGAAGTATATATATATATATATATATATATATATATATATATATATATATATATATATATATATATATAAAGCCCAATTTTTTGTTTACTAGAGTGGAGCGATAATGAAAAATAGAATAATATATAACTATATAAAATTTAGGCATTTACGAAAACTTCAAATACTGCAGATATTAATATCAGCTCAATTGTTGATTATTAGATCAACCGGAGCTCCCTCCTGGTTCATCCTGTATTTTGAATATTTTAAATATTTAATTTGCTGTTTCTAAAGTACCTTCATTGCTATTTTTTTTTTTGAACTGACTGATGGAATAATATATGGTTTTATGATGAGAGGTTATTTTTCCAATATTGTCTAGATATATGTTTTTTTTTTCAAATAGTACGGAAATCTGATGTTTATTTAAATGACTCTGTATGTGATATTGTCAAGGGCGCTTATAAAGAGACGGTTTGGAGTCACCAGAACTATAATACAAAATAAAATATTTCAAAATTGTCTCGGAAACGATCGTACGCCAAAATAATCATTGTGTTTGAATTCTTTGAATTGATACAAATAATGGTCAAATTTTGTTGATAATGTACAAAATCTGGCTAAAAACGCAAATTTTGTACATGTCTGTATAAATAAAGATATAAAAATAATCATATATATATAAAAGCTCTATTTGATATTAAGCACTTTTTATAAGCCCGGTTGAAATTCTTTAGATTCATATCCTGTGGATTACTATATATATATATATATATATATATATATATATATATATATATATATATATATATATATATATATATATATATATGTGTGTGTGTGTGTGTGGGGGGCATTTCTATTATTTAATCGATGTAATATCATTTTAATACGGATACGAACATTTAATACAAACATTGCCACGCATAATTTTCAAAATAAATATTGATTTAATAAATTGATGGATTCGATGAAAAATCTTACAAACTAAATGACTAAATTCGATAAAAATAAACAAAACAAAATAAATACAAAAATACTTATATGTCCGAAAACAAACATTTAGAGTAATTGAATACCGAAGCGGTTAATTGACATATGAAGTCATTGCATGAGAAAGCAAATAACCACGTATATATATATATATATATATATATATATATATATATATATATATATATATATATATATTAGTATTTCATGTATCCGCATAAAAATTTTATAAGGAGATATAATTTTTTATGTATCAATTTTCAGTATTTACTTCAACAGTGCTCGATACGTAAGTAGAGCTAGGTAGTAAGCTATGAAAATATATTTATGGCAATTAAGCTACACAGAAGCACCCGCGTTTAAACCCCGGGGGAATCTTTAGGCTAAAATGCATGGAGTTATTTTACCGGGTGTTTTTATATACACGGCTAGCTAGTTAACCAACCAGATTCTTTGTTGTTCTCTCAGCCAATCGTTGGGCTTCCCGCGAACAAAGGTCGTGTTAGTGTTACTTCCTATATCCTGTTCTATTGTTCTGTTTTCTATAGATTTGCCTATATCCTGTTTCCTTTGTTGTGTCAATTTTATGGGTGAATTTATTTTAACACGTGGTTCCTTGTATTTCTATTTTAGGTTTTAATTTTTAAATTGTTAAGTTTTTGTTTAGTTTTTTTTACTTATTTATTTATTTATTTATCGTTAACCTAAAGTAAATTTATTTATGTGTAAGCAGCTGTTTGCTATCTCACTTCTACAGTTTAATAGATTTCGGGGACGCGGGTGCCTCTGTGTAAACAAGATATTGCTACATTTCAAAGGCCAAGATTTTTTTATCTCACGAAATTTTTTCAAAAATTTGTTTACGAGTTCGTTTCGTTCATAGCAGGGACAAACCAACATTGGTATGTCAGTAGTAGTAGTAGTAGTAGTAGTATATATATATATATATATATATAAATATATATATATATATATATATATATATATATATATATATATATATATATATATATATATGCTCCTTCCTGTCCCATAGTTTTGATAGCTTGGCAGTATGGTATCATGTTTAACGAGCATATGCTACGCTGACTTCTAAAGTAAGAGACAATGATGACTGAGAGGATTTATCAAGACGAACGAACTTTACTCGCTCCCAAAGGAGGAGTTAATGCCTGGGAGGATAATATTATGATAACAGAACATATACTACACTACCTCCCTTGCCCGCTCCTCAAAAATGAAAAGCTAATCTTTGAATGAAGAACAAATATATACTATACTGTTCATTCCTCCAAAGAAGAGGTAATGCCTGGGAGGAATATATCATGCCACCCAAAGGAAGTGGATTAGCATGGAAGATTTTCGCCAAAAGAGGTGGTAATGCCTGGGGGAATGATATTATGATGAACGACCAAACATATACTACACCGTACTCCAAAAGAAGGATGTAATGCCTGGTAGGATTGTATCATGAAAACAGAACAGATACTACACTACTCCCCGAAAAAGAGGATGTAATACAGTGAAGGATCCCCAGATAATTGAAGAAAAGTAATGTCTGCGAGTATTGTATCTTGACAACAGAACAGAACAGATACTACACCTTGCACCCCCCCCCGCATAAAAGGAGAAGGTAGTCTCTGGGAAGAGAGTCTCATGACACTACATTCTCCCCTCCTGCAAAGGAGGATGTAATATTTGGGAGGATTCCCCACACTCTTAAAAAGAAGGAGGCAATTCTTAGGAGAACAACCTCATGACAACAGAACCAATAGTACATTACCTCCCCCATTAAAAGATAATACACTATACAATATAATATATTTCCGATTGAATCAGTTGTTTTTTTCTTCCATCCTTTAAAAATGCCTAGTCCTAAAAGCATTATTTTTATGGTTCCTTTGCCTTTTGGCCACGATCAAAGTGTAGTATCGGTTCTCAGCATCTCAGTGACATTAGACATTTTACTAATGCCGTAAAATTTAGACCGGAAGTTATCATGAAATTTAGCTCCCTTGAAAATTAATGAAAATTAAATTTTAAGAATTTTTTTTGAAACGTTATCTTTTTGTTTCATTACATCGCTGTAATTAATTTAATCTATGGTAGGAAAATATGTTAAGTAGCAATGAACAGGATCTGCAAGTAGGAAGAATCGGCAGGCAGATACGGGATGGAGATAAGTGCAGAAAAGAGTAAGGTATTGGTAAACAGCAGAGAGAGACTACTGCCAGTGATATACGGATTTACGGTAAACAACGAGAGAACGTCAATAAAGTAAAATATCTGGGCGCAATTATAAAAACAGATGGCACATCAGAGAAAGAGATCCAGACAAAGAATTGGCATTGCTACATCTTGTATGAACCGTCTTAAACTATATGGAAAAGTCGTCTGATAACGGTGAAAGCGAAATTACGGTTCTATAAATCGCTGGTAATATCTATACTATCATACGGCTGTGAGAGCTGGACCATCCAGAAAGATCAAGAAAGACGAATTAGACACGAAAGTATCGAGAAAGATTCTAAACATACCGTGGCACGATTATAAAACTAATGTCTACGTTAATAAATTAGCTGAAGATTTAGCGGGACCCAGCGAGCCAGCAACTATTACCATCAAACGCCGTAAACTATGATAGTTCGACCATGTATTACAACATCAAACTCTAGCGAACACCATACTACAAGGTTGGGTACATGGTTCTCGCAGACCAGGACGCCCAAGAAAGCAGCGTATGGACAACGTGCTAGAATGGACAGGGTTATCAGTAGAAGAAGTGGTGCGAATTGCTAATGATCGTATGAGGTGGAGGGAAGTCGTACGGATACTCGCCAAACTCCTTAACAACGTCCCTTGGCCTTATGGGATATCATAATTATCAATATTTTTAATAATTATAATAATATTACTATCGTCAAAACAATTGCATAATATATAAGTAAAATATAACTATACAAATTACAAATATATATTACAGAATATTACTTTAATAAAAACTGTTTATAAATTAAGTATGCACATTAAGAATACCTATAACTGTGGGTGTTTTCAAACTGCTATATATACGGTATTTCAAAATGTTGCATTGTATCATAGACTTCAATAAGTGTTAGCCGTTTTGATGTCAATATACTTAGAATCGGTAGAAAAAACTTTCGCATTTATTCATTTAGAATGTATATATATATATATATATATATATATATATATATATATATATATATATATATATACATTTAGTAAGTAAAAAAAAAAAAAATATATTTTGTAAGTTAATAAAATATATTTATGGCAATTAAGCTACACATAGGCTCCCGCGTTTCATCTCCGGGGGAGATCTTCAGGCATAAAACTTTATGTGGATACATGAAATAGTAAAATTATATATATATATATATATATATATATATATATATATATATATATATATATATATATATATATATATATATATATATATATATATATATATATATATATATATATATATATATATATATACATATATATATATACATACATATACATATATATATACACATATATACATATATATATATACATACATATATATACATATATATATACATATATATATATATACATATATATATATATATACATATATATATACATATATATATATATATACATATATATATATATATATATATATATATATATATATATATATATATATATATATATATATATATAACTGCTTGTGTAAATCTAGCCGCCGATTCGCTATTTACAAAGTCAAATTCCTCCATAATTATTCACTAATTGTCTATGGCCGAGGGGTTAAGACTCTTGACTACGAATCAGTGGCGATTTGTGATCAGGGTTCGCGCTCGCCCGCCGACCATTGAGAATTAGCTTCCTGCACTGAAGATTGCGTTAGCATGAAACATGGATGTCTTTCGGTATTAAAATAATTAATATTTATTTATAAATAATATATATATATATATAGTTTTTTTTAAATATACATTTTTCTCTCGTTGGAACTGCTCTGGTGCTGCACCACTCTCTACTGTCTGTCTGTCTGTCTGTCTGTCTGTCTCTCTCTCTCTAGGTATAGGTATAATTATATATATATATATATATATATATATATATATATATATATATACCCGTACGTAACCAGCGTTGACTAGGATGCAGCGAATTAATTTTAGTCTTTAATTATTATTGGAAAATTTTTAATCTTATACAGAAAAATAAATTTAATTTAAGTTGTAAGGTACACAACTCCTATTATATTCTTCAATTAAAAATGTAAGTTATCCTTCTTGCTAAGTTTTATTTTTCTGGGCTTATTTTAAAATGTTTTATATTTCCAGTCGTCTAAGTTAGACTGATTGATGTTTTAAATAAATTGTAGACAAGTGCATATGCAAATAACATGGTTCAACAATCACAAATGGAAATTGACTAGACAAAATTGTAGACAAGTACATATGCAAATAACATGGTACAACAATCACAAATGGAAATTGGCTAGACAAAATTGTAGACAAGTACATATGCAAATAACATGGCACAACAATCATAAATGGAAATTGGCTAGACAAAATTGTAGACAAGTACATATGCAAATAACATGGTACAACAATCACAAATGGAAATTGGCTAGACAAAATTGTAGACAAGTACATATGCAAATAACATGGTACAACAATCACAAATGGAAATTGGCTAGACAAAATTGTAGACAAGTACATATGCAAATAACATGGCACAACAATCACAAATGGAAATTGGCTAGACAAAATTGTAGACAAGTACATATGCAAATAACATGGCACAACAATCATAAATGGAAATTGGCTAGACAAAATTGTAGACAAGTACATATGCAAATAACATGGTACAACAATCACAAATGAAAATTGGCTAGACAAAATTGTAGACAAGTACATATGCAAATAACATGGTACAACAATCACAAATGGAAATTGGCTAGACAAAATTGTAGACAAGTACATATGCAAATAACATGGTACAACAATCACAAATGGAAATTGGCTAGACAAAATTGTAGACAAGTACATATGCAAATAACATGGTACAACAATCACAAATGGAAATTGGCTAGACAAAATTGTAGACAAGTACATATGCAAATAACATGGTACAACAATCACAAATGGAAATTGGCTAGACAAAATTGTAGACAAGTACATATGCAAATAACATGGTACAACAATCACAAATGGAAATTGGCTAGACAAAATTGTAGACAAGTACATATGCAAATAACATGGTACAACAATCACAAATGGAAATTGGCTAGACAAAATTGTAGACAAGTACATATGCAAATAACATGGTACAACAATCACAAATGGAAATTGGCTAGACAAAATTGTAGACAAGTACATATGCAAATAACATGGTACAACAATCACAAATGGAAATTGGCTAGACAAAATTGTAGACAAGTACATATGCAAATAACATGGTACAACAATCACAAATGGAAATTGGCTAGACAAAATTGTAGACAAGTACATATGCAAATAACATGGTACAACAATCACAAATGGAAATTGGCTAGACAAAATTGTAGACAAGTACATATGCAAATAACATGGTACAACAATCACAAATGGAAATTGGCTAGACAAAATTGTAGACAAGTACATATGCAAATAACATGGTACAACAATCACAAATGGAAATTGGCTAGACAAAATTGTAGACAAGTACATATGCAAATAACATGGTACAACAATCACAAATGGAAATTGGCTAGACAAAATTGTAGACAAGTACATATGCAAATAACATGGTACAACAATCACAAATGGAAATTGGCTAGACAAAATTGTAGACAAGTACATATGCAAATAACATGGTACAACAATCACAAATGGAAATTGGCTAGACAAAATTGTAGACAAGTACATATGCAAATAACATGGCACAACAATCACAAATGGAAATTGGCTAGACAAAATTGTAGACAAGTACATATGTAAATAACATGGTACAACAATCACAAATGGAAATTGGCTAGACAAAAGCAAAGTCAGAACTTGTCAGCTTAAATTCTATTTGGGTCTGAAAATCAGACAAGATAACTTCATATGTAAGAATAGTGCTCTTAATCTTAATGGCGGACTATTATTTAAAGTTGTAGCCATTGACAAGGCTCAAGTCCATCACAGACACACTCACACAGATAAGTAGATCACTTAAAGCAGTTTTTACAGATTCTATTTTTTGCGCCAATTAAACTGACGACGCATCCAATTCTGCGAAGTATCATCGAAATAAACTTAAATAAACAAATGAAGCAACGATATGACGAAAAAATAATTAATTTATAGATGTACTGTTTGCGTAAGAAAAGTTGTAAATGTGATTACTTAATGAAATTTCATTTACACATTTTGTATTAATAACTGTAATTAAATTGTTATATATACATATATTATATATTATTAATTTTATAATTATAATTAATTCAATATATATATATGTACGAAGTTGAAAATTTCAGTTTTATAAACGGTTTTAATTGTATTCATTTCGTATCATTTTCTTTGACAAAAAGCGGTGGACTGCTCGAAATATTAAAATTAAATATGACAAATACAACATCGTTTTCATTCTTCATACATCACCAATCATCCTTAAAATACTTCCCAAGAAGCATACGTGGAATAACACACACACACACACACACACACACACACACACACACACATATATATATATATATATATATATATATATATATATATATATATATATATATATTATGCGTGTGTAATTATGCAGCATATTTTCATTTAGGCAAATATTATCAAATAACACGGAGTGTTTTTGTCTGATGAGATTTTTTGGATTTTTTCAATTTTTTAGAATAGTCCATTTAGTATTTCGGTGAAATTGGTGTATGTAAGTTCCATGGGTTTCTTGTTCCATTTTTCTTTCTGTTTTTGCGAGTACTTTCGATTTGCGAGTACTTTCGATCATCAAGCGGGTTAGTTTTGGTGTAGTAACAACATGCTTTTACTTTTAAGGTTTTGTAACGGCTAGTAAATTGCGACTAGTAAATGAACGTCTGTAGTGAATAGATGTTGCATGCGAACGTGATTACGTGAACAAAACGCGTGTAAACTTCAAAAGGATGTGTCTGACGGCTAAGAATTCGTTAATGTTAATTACTACGTTAGGCACTTTAAAATGTTGTCACTAGTTTCGTAATTAATATTATTAATTGTAGCATGTCTAGTTTTAATGTAAATTGGTTAAAAGTTTTGTAATCTTTTGATGTTGATATATATATATATATATATATATATATATATATATATATATATATATATATATATATATATATAATTTATTTAGATACTGTATATTACATATTTCAGCAATGTACCTCGGTTTCATCCAAAAGGGCAGATTTAGACATCTTTAGTAAATCTTCGTGCCCAGTGGAATCATCGGCAAGCTGAAAGGATTGTAGGCACGCCTGACAGGGAATGGCGTCAACAATGACAGAAAAAACGGTGCATCATTTGTCTGGTGAAAGCGGGATAACCAAGTTCACTCTCGTGCTTTTGTTTGAATTTAAAAAAAAAGTGAGGGACATAAGTTGCCAGAAAGTCTGCGTTGCACCAATATTTCAAACTTTTTGCGTGACGGACGGACCGACAAACATAGCCCTTTACAGGGATGCGCGCACGCATATAAAAACATTGAAAAGAGGAAAAAGAATAAATAATCTATTTTCGACGATGTACACGTTTATCAAACTATCAATGGCGGAAGCAAGCAAACAAGAAAAACAAAAACAAAAACAAAAAAGGTTTATGCGCATGGACGGAAGTAAAAATTTAAAGCGGAAGTGATAGATGGGATAAAATCTACGATGTGTAATCAGATGAGCTGAGGCACTCATCTACACCGGGCGAAAGATTATAACTACTAGAAGGAATACTCACCTTAACGGGTCTACTAAGTTAAAACTCTAAACATCAAACTTCTACGTTTCCATGTCTGTTAATAAGTTAGGGGTTGCTTTTCAAAAATGGATTATTAATTATCAGAAACAAGTATAGACAGATTTACTCTTCTCATATTAGTATAAATTACATTCTTTAATTAGTATAAATTACATTCTTTAATTAGTATAAATTACATTCTTTAATTAGTATAAATTACATTCTTTAATTAGTATAAATTACATTCTTTAATTAGTATAAATTACATTCTTTAATTAGTATAAATTACATTATTTAATTAGTATAAATTACATTCTTTAATTAGTATAAATTACATTCTTTAATTAGTATAAATTACATTCTTTAATTAGTATAAATTACATTCTTTAATTAGTATAAATTACATTCTTTAATTAGTATAAATTACATTATTTAATTAGTATAAATTACATTCTTTAATTAGTATAAATTACATTCTTTAATTAGTATAAATTACATTCTTTAATTAGTATAAATTACATTCTTTAATTAGTATAAATTACATTCTTTAATTAGTATAAATTACATTCTTTAATTAGTATAAATTACATTCTTTACTTAGTATAAATTACATTCTTTAATTAGTATAAATTACATTATTTAATTAGTATAAATTACATTCTTTAATTAGTATAAATTACATTCTTTAATTAGTATAAATTACATTCTTTAATTAGTATAAATTACATTCTTTACTTAGTATAAATTACATTCTTTAATTAGTATAAATTACATTCTTTACTTAGTATAAATTACATTCTTTAATTAGTATAAATTACATTCTTTAATTAGTATAAATTACATTCTTTAATTAGTATAAATTACATTCTTTAATTAGTATAAATTACATTCTTTAATTAGTATAAATTACATTCTTTAATTAGTATAAATTACATTCTTTACTTAGTATAAATTACATTCTTTAATTAGTATAAATTACATTCTTTACTTAGTATAAATTACATTCTTTAATTAGTATAAATTACATTCTTTAATTAGTATAAATTACATTCTTTAATTAGTATAAATTACATTCTTTAATTAGTATAAATTACATTCTTTAATTAGTATAAATTACATTCTTTAATTAGTATAAATTACATTCTTTAATTAGTATAAATTACATTCTTTACTTAGTATAAATTACATTCTTTAATTAGTATAAATTACATTCTTTAATTAGTATAAATTACATTCTTTAATTAGTATAAATTACATTCTTTACTTAGTATAAATTACATTCTTTAATTAGTATAAATTACATTCTTTACTTAGTATAAATTACATTCTTTAATTAGTATAAATTACATTCTTTACTTAGTATAAATTACATTCTTTAATTAGTATAAATTACATTCTTTAATTAGTATAAATTACATTCTTTAATTAGTATAAATTACATTCTTTAATTAGTATAAATTACATTCTTTAATTAGTATAAATTACATTCTTTAATTAGTATAAATTACATTCTTTAATTAGTATAAATTACATTCTTTAATTAGTATAAATTACATTCTTTAATTAGTATAAATTACATTCTTTAATTAGTATAAATTACATTCTTTAATTAGTATAAATTACATTCTTTACTTAGTATAAATTACATTCTTTAATTAGTATAAATTACATTCTTTAATTAGTATAAATTACATTCTTTACTTAGTATAAATTACATTCTTTAATTAGTATAAATTACATTCTTTAATTAGTATAAATTACATTCTTTACTTAGTATAAATTACATTCTTTAATTAGTATAAATTACATTCTTTAATAAGTATAAATTACATTCTTTAATTAGTATAAATTACATTCTTTAATTAGTATAAATTACATTCTTTAATTAGTATAAATTACATTCTTTAATTAGTATAAATTACATTCTTTAATTAGTATAAATTACATTCTTTACTTAGTATAAATTACATTCTTTAATTAGTATAAATTACATTCTTTACTTAGTATAAATTACATTCTTTAATTAGTATAAATTACATTCTTTAATTAGTATAAATTACATTCTTTAATTAGTATAAATTACATTCTTTAATTAGTATAAATTACATTCTTTAATTAGTATAAATTACATTCTTTAATTAGTATAAATTACATTCTTTACTTAGTATAAATTACATTCTTTAATTAGTATAAATTACATTCTTTACTTAGTATAAATTACATTCTTTAATTAGTATAAATTACATTCTTTAATTAGTATAAATTACATTCTTTAATTAGTATAAATTACATTCTTTAATTAGTATAAATTACATTCTTTAATTAGTATAAATTACATTCTTTAATTAGTATAAATTACATTCTTTAATTAGTATAAATTACATTCTTTACTTAGTATAAATTACATTCTTTAATTAGTATAAATTACATTCTTTAATTAGTATAAATTACATTCTTTAATTAGTATAAATTACATTCTTTAATTAGTATAAATTACATTCTTTAATTAGTATAAATTACATTCTTTAATTAGTATAAATTACATTCTTTAATTAGTATAAATTACATTATTTAATTAGTATAAATTACATTCTTTAATTAGTATAAATTACATTCTTTAATTAGTATAAATTACATTCTTTAATTAGTATAAATTACATTATTTAATTAGTATAAATTACATTCTTTAATTAGTATAAATTACATTCTTTAATTAGTATAAATTACATTCTTTAATTAGTATAAATTACATTCTTTAATTAGTATAAATTACATTCTTTAATTAGTATAAATTACATTCTTTAATTAGTATAAATTACATTCTTTACTTAGTATAAATTACATTCTTTAATTAGTATAAATTACATTCTTTACTTAGTATAAATTACATTCTTTAATTAGTATAAATTACATTCTTTAATTAGTATAAATTACATTCTTTAATTAGTATAAATTACATTCTTTAATTAGTATAAATTACATTCTTTAATTAGTATAAATTACATTCTTTAATTAGTATAAATTACATTCTTTAATTAGTATAAATTACATTCTTTACTTAGTATAAATTACATTCTGGTCGTCCTGGTCTATTCCACTGACGATCGCCGAGGGCACAAGTTCTGGTTGAATGTATTAAAGAAGAATTGTCACATACTGCTGGGACAGTGGCCTTCATCTCCTTCTCTTCATCTGCTTGTAATAATTTTTGGAGTAAATCTTTGTGATCATTTTTATCTACCTTTCCGACTTCAGATCTCGCTTGATGGTCATCGCTAAGAAGTTGCTGTAAAGAAAAAGTTAAAACTATGATAACAGTAAACGTGCAACATTTGATATGAAGAGATCAATTTTCTGAGAAAAACAAAGCAACGCAAACTCACAAGAAAAAACACAAACTCAAATACATTGTGTATCAATGAGTGTGTGTGATACCATCGCGTAGAAGGACCCCCAAACGATAGCGTCCACGTCTTAGTAAAGTTCGAGTATATCAGCTTAGAACAAACTGAGATAATTTGTCTGTTGAGTCCATCATCGGTGTTCTGCTGATCACCTCATCTCATCGTCGTCTAAATCTCTGCCAAGCTCTGCCTGCCGATCTGTTCACCTCCGCTCTCTGTTTAACTATGACTCTTCAATCTCTTAACTTCCAACCGGGAATCCTATGTCCGGTCTTTTGTCTTAGTCACCGCCACCACTTATCAATAGAAACTCACTACTTCCGCGCTCGCTCTATCAGCCACTCCAAGCTTACTATTCATCCTACTTCCGATCGCTTTTGTGCGCCTTGATGAATCATTGTCTAAGGTATTGGCTCTGGTTGGAGAACAGTCCATAGTATCACACTTAGTATGATCCTAAAGTTAATCCATTAATGATTCCCCTAATTGTGGACACTTAGAAGTGTGGTGTCATCATTTATTTGCCATTACTTCCATGTTCACTCTGGATCCAAGTTGTAGTCCTTATCAGAGTCCAACCAGTTGGTAAAATAGAATCTATCTTTGTAGACTATTTACTTACAAAATATATGCTTACAAAAACATCTGTAAACAAAAAAGCGTCGAAATGCTGACAAACGAAAAAACACAAAAAAAACGCACCATCAATTACATTTCTGAGTTAGTAGATGTGACATATTGATCGAGTGAACCCGCTAGTATATAAACTGGTTAGTTGAGAATAACAGAGAATGAAAGTTCAGTCGGGGTCAACTTGCTGAACTAGAGGTTATAATTACTTGACTGTAGGAATTAATAGAAACGTATATGACGTCATGTGGCTCAAAGAGAGAGTGAGCGACAAAAATAGTGAGTTTCTTTGGAAGTGCGTTACGTATGCACATGTTAAATTGAAATACGATGACAAGATAAGATTAAACAGTGATTATCGACCTCTCTCTGTACCCCATACCCTACTGGTCAGTTATTTAGAATGAAGATCAAGTCGAATACACCTCTTTTGTCTTCCAACAGTTTTTCTTGACTGAAAGTATAAGTAAGGAGCTTTGATTTCAGGATGACAAGCCCTCAAAAGCAGAGATAGCTGTATGTAGCATTGTTATATACATACCAGTTAATCCACTAGTAAATAAATTTGTTAGTTGAGAATAACAGGAAATGTATGCTCAGTCAGGGTCAAGTTGTTGAACTAGAGGTTAAGTTTACTAGACTGTGGGAATTAATAGAATCATATATGATGTAACATGTCTCAGAGAGAGAAAGAGAGAGAGAGAGAGAAAGAGAGTGAGAGAGAGAGAGAGAAAGAAATAGAGAGAGAGAGAGAAGGAGAGAAAGAAAGAGAGAGAGAGAGAGAGAAAGAGGGAGAGAGAAGATAGTTAGTTTGTGAAAACGTGAACTTGAAAAAGACTGAGATCGGCTGACAAAATATAATTTAACAGTGATTATATCTCTCCCTGTCTTCCCTATTAAACTAGTCAGTGATTTGGAACGAAGATCAAGTCGAATAAATCTCCTGTATCTTCCAACAGTTTTGTCTTTACTCAATGTGTGAACGCAATGTATGAACATGAGAAATTAAGATACGCTGGCAAGATATGATTCAACAGTGATTATCAATCTTGATCGAACGAAGATCAAACTGAATAAAACTCCTCTATCTTTCATCAGTTTTATCTGGACTTTGTCCTTTTGAAAGTATAAATAAGGAACTTTGATTTCAGGACAGCGAGTTCTCAGTCTGGTAGGGTCATACCGAAGAGTGTTCAAGGAGAACATGCGGCTGCCATAATGTAAATACAGTTTATGAACTTTAATTTTTCTGTAACGATCACGGCAACTTGGGTTTCTGCATGTATGACACAAGGTTGAAACGCAAAGTTATTGAGAAACATTTTTTTTTACTAATGGGTCACCGCTTATTAAAGACAAGTGTTTATACATAAACATTTACCCTATATATAAAGTAATATCAGCGAATCGTGGGTCTGTACGTCTGTACGAATTATCGCACACTGAAAACTTTTTTTTACTTTGTTTCATTTTACTTCAGTCGAAGTTCTCAGAAATCAAGGGCCCCCTTCTTGGGGTTAACACTTCATCTCTATATGAGATAATAGATATTCGAGTTTTCCATTAAAGTTCTCGTTCACCTCTCAAACATCGAGTCAATAAAGAAGTGAAGAACATTAATTTTCCTCTCCCTAATCGACCAGTTGACTATGTTATAGTATATCTTTCTTTTGGTTTCTTTGTCTTACCGGATTCCAGTTCAATAATTCATCTAGTCTGGTGGAATATCCAGCTAAGTTACTTGAGGTAACATCACTAGGAGAAAGTGCACCATGCCTCGTATGAGTCAGTGTATAGCCCTGTCGAGGGGATCTTATTTAGCCTTCGAATACTATGTTATTTTTAATAGTTGGTCAGGGTTTACTTGTAGGGTGAAGTATCCTCATGTCAGGTTGTCCTGACAAATCCCTGTACAGAGAGGCCGAAGACACTCGAGGATAGCGTCTAGTAGGTAATTCAAACTCTCCTAACTCTTTTTCAGAAGTTCATACTGGGATTTCTTAGTAAGTAATTTCGACTTAGTAGGCTGTTGCTGGTTAAACCGATAGATATAAAAAAAATGCAAATAAAAACATGATTTATTATTATTATTTTATCATTTGGTCTGTCACGCTTGATATAAATCAGCATTTCCATGACTAAACGCGCAGTTTAAATTGCTACACATTTTCTTGTTACTTTTCATTTTTCATTGTTTTCTTTCTTTTTACCTCTCTTTCGTTACTTTTAGGTTTCTCGACTCCCCCCCCCCTCCCTGTGTCAACTTCAACGTCTTCTCCTCCCCATTCATCACCTTCTTTTCATCACATTATTCTTTCCTTTCTATTCCTTCTTCCTTAATTTACGCTGAGATCCTTTATTCTTCGTCTATCTTTTCTTTTTTCTTTCTCTCTTCTTCCTTTTTTAATTTCTTCTCATCACCCCTTTTCATCTTTGTCTTCTTTTTTTCTTTCTTTCTTTTTTTCTTTCTTTCCTCAACCAAAAGCTCACGTAGACCATCTCTTTTTTATCTACTTTCTTTCTTTTCCTTCTTCTTCCGTTTAATTCGTTCACTTCTTCTTCTTCTTCTTCTTCTTCTTCTTCTTCTTCTTCTTCTTCTTCTTCTTCTTCTTCTTCTTCTTCTTCTTCTTCTTCTTCTTCTTCTTCTTCTTCTTCTTCTTCTCTTTTTCGTTTCCTTTCTCTTTTTCGTGTTTTTAATTTCTTTTACTTGCATCACCTTTCCTGTTCTTCCTCATCTTCTCTTTCTGTACCTCTCTTTTACTGCACTTTCATTGGCACCTCCTTTTTTCCTCTAACTTAAACCCCACTCAAACAATTTATCCGTCTCCATTTTATTTTTTATTCTCCCTTTTACTTCCGTTTCATTTCTTTCCCTCATCCTTCTTTCTCGCTCTCCTCTTTCTCTTCCCTTAATTCTATTTACTCTTCTTCCATTGTTTTTCCCTCCTTCTCTCCATTTTCTCTCACTCAAATCTCTAATCTATTTCGCCTCCATCTTCTTTTGCGTCCTAATTTCCCGCCAACCTAATTCGTTCGTAATTCCTCGCCATGTCGTATCTCCGTCTCGCTATAATTATCAATTTGGCAACTCGTAAACTTCTCCATTATCGTCGCGTCCTCAAACACCGATAGTCTGTCTAAAAGTCTAAGATGAGGAACGGCTAAAAACGTCGGTAATTTACTACAAAATATATTTGCTCGTTTACACGGTTTTTTTTTCTAAAGTGTTCCAACCAAACATGATGAGTTTTCTGATTGGTTGATCAGATAAAAATGGCCGGCCTCCAGGCTTTCAACTTACGAAACTAAGAAAAAAAAAGAAACATTTGCAAAACTGGAAGAAAATTAGCACAAAAATAGAAAAACAGAATAACGAATAATGACATGGACACTACTACTACCACTACTACCACTACTACCACTACTACTACTACTACTACATTGATTTGACCCATTTGTGTCTTGAGAGACAATGGATACGCTCTGACTGTTTCTCAATTTACAAAACAAATATGCGGCCATCGAATCTGCACGTTTTGCGATGAGAATGGTATCTCGAACTTAAGCGCAACTGACCGACGGAGCCTCGGAATTGTCTGACTTATTCCCTGCTTCCTTTGTTCCAGCTCGTTTGACTCGTTGGTCTAGTGGTCTTTATCAATTCGCTGTTCTGATACCTCGTTATAGTACAGCTTCCTATTGCAGTGAAATTTTTCTTACAAAAAAATGTTCAGGCAAAAAAAAAAAAAACCCAACAATTCTTTGGTTGATTCTTACTAAAGCAAACTTTTTCATGCTAACAAAATAAACTTTCATACCTGACCATAAACTTTCATACCTGACCATAAACTTTCATACCTAACCATAAACCCTAACCATAAACCCTAACGACACCATTTTTACCTGATTACAAACCAAAAAATACACTTAAAAAATATAATTGATCACGTGTTTATTTTTATTTCTTCGTTAAAAATAAATATTTTTCATACAATTTGACTAAATGTATTTCTTTGCTTTAAATGTTGGTTAATGTTTTTTTTCCCCACTTGCAAATCCAGCCTAGTTTTTGATTTTTTGTCAACCGACTTTGCGTCGGCATTTTCCGACGGTTTGCCGAAACATCCGTAAAGTACCGACGCCAAGTCGATTTTAACGTGGGTCCTAATCTAAATAAGCACCAAACCGTCTATCTGAAATTTAATTGTGAAAGATCAACCAAAATGTTACTTCAAATATGAGAGTGACAGACTGACCGACCGACCGACAGAGCCTATTATAAAAACGCGTAGACGTATCTGAAAATGATATATTCAAACTTAAGCGCGAGAGACCGACCGACAGAGCCTATTATAGAAACGCGTAGACGTATCTGAAAATGTTAATTCTTTCTTTGTAGAATGTTGCAATTTGATTTTCTGCTTACAAAATGAGGTGAAATGGGAAGTTAATGAAAAAGATACACAAGACAGAGATAAATGATATATCTATTGACATCATAATACAAAAGATGTATTGCAAACAAAGTGTGTTTGCGGTTTAATCAAAATACCAACTTATCTGATACTGTCCATTTAAGTATATGTCCAGCACACACATTACCACGGGGCTGCTTTCCTACAAACTACAACTTGGTCATCTGAAAATCCAATGTCAACAAATACTTGCCATAAATCGTCCCCATAAGAATTAAAATTTTGTCAATTCTATTCATTTCCAATCCTCTTATAATATTTTTCATTATTCCATGGATAATCCATCTCATTATGCTTGAATGGCTTTTGGCCTTGATATGTGGTGATGCCTCCGTGAAAAACAATGACAACATTTGCTAAAGAACTTATCAGATAGTGTCCGTACGACAGTTTAGTTGGGGGATGATTGATTTGGAAGAACGTCAGGACAAAAAAAGTCACTTTGTAGAGTTGGCCGTATATATCTGGCCGCATCTGACTGAAATTGAATATCGAATAAGAAAAGGGTCACCATCTTCCATGAAAAACACTGTACATCGCCACTAAAATATGTATCAACTTTATTCGAAGGGAACACTGGAACATAAAGAGAGTTGCAAGGTCGGCAGCCATTTTGGTAATATAGTTACAGATCTTGCGTTTATCCCCCCCTTCGTCACCATGGTGATAACAGGAGGGAAGAGAAAATTCCAGTCTGTTTAGATAAGAGGCTAGACTCAAACTGTTTTATTTCACGCGCACCCAGCAGTGGGCGTAAATCAGCAGACTTCCAGTGCGCATGCCAGTGGTGTGCTAATCGCCTGTGTATCAATACGCCGACACAATTGCAACTCGACATACACGCAAGATATTGCGCGTACATATAAACAAAATAGATCTCTCGTGTAACTGCTACAACAGCATTCGCAAAAGAAATTTCGTTTATGGACGGCGCTGTATAAGCATTCTATCCGAACGAAGACAAATTCAAAAAGCAGACGATAATTAGGCTTGACGCTTTTATCCCGCCCAAATGAAGTGTCTGGTGATTAGTAGAAGAGAATTCCTGTTATACAATGAAATAGGACCATTTCAGAAGATAAGAGAGGTAATTTATTAACACATAGACAAGGGCAGATAATCAATTTTATGGAATATGTACATTAATATACTTCATTTTTATAAGACGTAATAATATTTAGATGTGGATGTGTAAAGATAGGGTTAGAATGGTAAATTCCCACATAAGGTTAAAAATTAAGTCGAGTAGAAATTTCCAAGTAAAAGACGTAGGAGCTACGTGTCTTGACAGTAACGTCACAGAGACAGGAAGTCACTAGTCTTACGTGGCGAATGAGCAGTGAAGATCTTTCATTTTTCACTGAATCTTCAGAGAGAACTGTTGAATAGCAGCTTACCCCATGAGGAATAAGGTGGGAGTTGTTATATGTGCATACATGTATACCCCAAAGAAAGACTAAAATATTTCAAGAAGATTTTTTAAAGCCGAATTGCAGTTGTGATATTTCTTAATTAATGACGTTTATGTAAGCTGTTATTGAGGAGAAGAATACACGACAGAGAGAAGAGATGAGAAATTTGGCTGCCACCTCACCACTGCGACTGCAGAAATTCGACTAGCTGATTCTATCGACGAGGTTCACATACCGTGGGCATTGGGACGAGTGATTTTCATTGTTATTTATAATTTTCGTACTTAATAAAGGGTTAGGTAAAAATTCCATGACGGTTCCCGAGTTCGAACCTGGAGAAGGCCTGAGAAGAAAACGGCCGAAATGTTGTGAAAACTACAAGCAGTATTAGGAAACCAGTCCGAAAATTATAAATAACAAAAAGAAAATGAGCTTACATACATTATCACCTTCCACACCCATTATATATATATATATATATATATATATATATATATATATATATATATATATATATATATATATATATATATATATATATATGTAAACCTTAAAAGATAATTTTATATAATTATCTTTTAAGGTTTACCTACGTACGACATCGTTTCGAGCTTATGGCTCATCAGCGCAACGAAGTAACAATCTCAGACGGTCATATGGCGCGAACTCGGTTCACAGAGACACCTTGAATCTGTAAGCGTTTACCTAGTCCCATTAGGCCACAAAGGATTGACAGGTAATAATGGATAAATTACGTGATATTTACACTGAAAGCGGTAAGCATAGATATCTAAACATTCTATAGTACTCAACGACAGAGTCAGAGCATTGCACTGAGGCTTTGTTTTTTAATGTATCCGACAGTGCTCGACTTTTAATTTTACTTGAAAGGGTCTTATAATAATATTAAGTTATTTTTTTATATATTTTACTTAAGTACGACCCCGTTTCGAGCTTATGGCTCTCATCAGGGCAGGGAAGTATCAATCTCAGACGTTAAGTAAGTAAGTATATATATATATATATATATATATATATATATATATATATATATATATATATATATATATATATACACACATGTATATGTATATATATTATCGTAAGCATGAAGGGAAGACGAGTTTCTTGTTCATGATTAAAAGTTTTTAAAAAGTCAGCCGAACGGTTTCGCCCTCTCTTAACACAGTCTGTATCGAGGGATTTTTAAAAAAGGGGGATGAGAAGAGGGAACAGAGAAAAACAACAACTGTATATATTTAAAATAAAACAGCGTTATGGTATATGTACAATGGCGGAATGTGTCTTAGAGACTGATCACATCTAAAGGGACAGCTTAGACGAGCGTGTATCGTCTCCAAGATTTTTAGATGATATAGTGAGTGAGCATGACTCAGGAGGGTAAAGAAGTCAATGCTGAAATTCCTAGCACACGGCAGGTTTTAAGCAAATGACCCATAATTGAAGTCCCGTATTTGTTATTAAGAACGTCCCTTGAACGGAATGTTCTATTCCTAATTTTATTAGGTATGTGTTGTTGGACTCTACTATCCAATCCCAACGTCGTCCTACCCACGTAGTCAGCACTGCAACCACATTTAAAATGATAAATCACATTATTCTTGTGTGTGTGTGTGTGTTTTAACCATAAAACGTCTTTTCAAGAGGACGAAAATAAAGGGTCTGTAGAGAACACAACACGCACATTCGGAGCAAAATAGCAATTTCAACTGTTGAGCTGATTTTTGATTCAATAATAACCAGACTATGCTCTAGAAACACGTGTAAATCTTGAAGATTAAAATGATTTGCCATTCTGCAATGTTTGCATTGTGAATGAATTTCCGAAGCAACATACATACATATATACATACATACATACATACATACATACATACATACATACATACATACATACATACATACATACATAAGTTAAGAATTTGTTATTGTTTTTACTGGCGATAGTAACAACGTTTTGTATTATTCCATCTTCCTAAGCGGTAAAGAGTCATGCATAAAGTTGCATAAAGTCGTCCTTATTAAGACGTATTATATATATATATATATATATATATATATATATATATATATATATATATATATATATATATATATATATATTGACCATAAGGGCAACATATATACCCAAATTGGACCGACCTTTAGTAATTTCTACATGGCCGACCTCGAAAATAAAATATTTAATATAATCACTAAACCTTCCATTTATGTCCGCTACGTTGATGATATTCTTATTTTAGTAAATAGTATAGATGAAATAAAAAAAACTACAAGATACTTTTCAAAATAATTCAGTTCTTTAATTCACTCATGAGCTTAATGTTAACAATAAAATTCCGTTTTTAGGTGTTCTCATTGACTCCAACAGTGATGCATTCATCACCTCTCCCTATAAAAAAACCTACATCTATTAACACCTGTATTTTAAGTTTTAAAAGTGAATGCTCATATAGATATAAAATTGCTATGGTCAAAAATCTATTAAATCGTGCAAAATTAATATATATATATATAAACATTATGGAAATACTAATCTAACGGAAAATGATGAAAAGAATAAACCGCAAATTTTAAAAATATATTTATCAACGTTTCGTCTTTATTTAAAAACTTTCTAAAGATGAATGGATATTTAACGGCTTCTACAATTTATCTCCAACAAACTAATATTAACCGAACAAAACTTGAATTTATATCCAAGCTGGATATGTTAAAGAACATTCCCAATAAAACGTTGTACATTACATCGATATTAATAAAAAAACAACCCCCCAAAAAAACACATTCATCCCACTTCATAAACGTACCACATATTTTGAATTCTAACGTCTATGTTTCGTTTGAAATAAAAGTACAAAAACTATATTTTCAAGCCATAGACGCACCATGTATTTTAAAATACTGACTTTATGTTTTCCTTCAATTAAGTCATCTTGAGAAAGTCTTAAAATAAAGACGAAACGTTGATAAATATATAAATAATTTTCGGTTTTCCGTTTTTTATTATATATATATATATATATATATATATATATATATATATATATATATATATATATATATAACGTTGCTGTTTTTTGTTGTTATTGTTTTAGCGATAAATTGCTGGTATCTTTACTGCTCGCCTCGAGTATTAAGAGTTACCTCCCTTTTAGATATGGAATGTAACCCCATTTTCTATGGGAGCTGATGAGCCGTAATATGGCGCAACACGTGTCCTTCGATAACTATTTTATCTATAAATTAATAAATAAATATATATATACATTTATTAAATATAAATAAATAAATAAATAAATATATATATATATATATATATATATATATATATATATATATATATATATATATATATATATATATATATATATATAGTAATTTTGCATAATGGTTCTTTTCCAGTTGATCATCAGAATAATATCCTGCTCTTAAATTTCTTTCCAAGGACTTGAAATATATTCCTTGGTGGTAAGTGCTTTTCATTTCAAAATCGCTGGTATTCGCTCTTCTTTCTCAGTTGGACTTCCTCACTCAACTAACAGTCGTCACCTCTGATTTTATCATCGCAATGGTTACCTATCGATGAGGGCATATTCATTATGGCTTCCACTTGATGCGAAATGAATAATTCTTAATGCGTATTCTATACAAAGAAGCATATACAGTTAAACATACACTAATGGACTGTCACGATCTCCAACAAAGCCTAGGAAAATATTACAATTCAAATAACTTGAGGGAGCTGTTCGAAAATACTAACCTGAACATCTTAAACTTCATTCAAGAAATTGTTTTCTTCAAGAGAATTTAACTTCAAACTATTCCTCTACAAAAAAAATATATATCAATGAAACAATATAATAGATAACAAGCCGCGCGTGCGTGGTCCCCCTCTGTATGTGACTCGATGTGGCGAGTGTAAAATGCAATAAATTTGGGCAATTTGGGGCATTTTTGAAGCCCTTTTGCCCCCTCTGGAGGCGCGAACCAGAATTTTTCTGAGGTCAAGGATGCTCATTTTATATCCAGAACAATTGCCTCTACATTTTGGCCAAGTTTCAGAAAAATTGAATCGATGGATCAAACGTTATTAGAGAAAAGGATCATTTTTTGCCATTTTAGGGGCCTTTTGACCCCCTGGGGGGCTAACTAGAGTTTTTCTCAAAAATCGGAGAATGTCACTTTCTAACCTGACAAAAGTTACAACTTCATGCAAAATTTCAGAGAAATTCAATGGATGGTTGCGGAGAAAAATCCGGACGGACGGACGGACAGACAGACGGACGGACAGACAGACGGACGGACGGAAATGCCTCAGAACATAGGTCCCCCGATTTTATAAATCGGGGGACCAATGAAACAATATAATGTATAATAATAATTATCCCATCTCCACGAATCTATCCTACATCTTTTGTCGGCATTAAATAACCCATTGGGTTGACATGCCGTAAAACAAACCAAATAATTTAATGCGTCTTTGAGTAAACTTGGTCAGAAATATCATCGGTCAAGCGCCCAGTGACAGTTAGAACTAATTTCAGTATTTTAAAGGGATTTTAGTGGGCATACTATGAGCACAACCTCTCATTTGAAAATCGAAATATTTCAGATTTGCATTAAATTTGATCCATAGTCAATAGACACCAATTAAGCAAAATTTTCTGATAGTAGGGGCGCTTCATGCGATTAGCAATAAACTAACCTTTTTCTCAAAGAGAGGAGGTAAAGCCTGGGATGGTGAACTTCCTAGAACTGCACAGAACCATACCTCAGCCCGACAGAGAAAAAAAAAGTCACCTAACTCAAATGGTCCAGATTATGTCGGAATGAATGTCGAGGACTTGGTATAGAAAAAACAACACCAACCTTACGGTCAGGTTGACCCTCAGACGCAAAGAACCTGGTTTCGACGACAACGGCAACACGGGTGTATAATAGTTTATACACAGCTATCGGTAAGTGAAAATGCAACATTTCTTTCCCTAGCGTTTTTTTTTTAAATTTTATTTATCTATTTTTGTTGTAATGTATTCTTTGTTTCCATGTATACGTCCAAGCATCTGTGCAATGTTCGCTGAAGATTCATATATCATCAACGCAAAGAACAGAAATAATTCTCGGTTTTCGCGTACATCAATTTTTGACAGAGACTCATTTTCATATTCGGATGAATAGACATAAAGATGCCGGAAAAAAACAACAACATGGCGTCTTTATCTTTTTACTTTCATCAACTTTTCTTTTTATTTTATCATTTTTTTTAGGAGTTGTTCCTTGTAAACAACTGTGGGAGTTAACAAGCCGGTTACTTACATAAATACTTACAAAAATAAAACACGAGAAACCGAATATCGTCAACAAGAAATAAAAAAAGAAAGAAAACCTTTCCTTATTCGCCATTATTTTGGAATCTAATCCGAAAACTTATCATCTGACTTCAACTCATATAACAGCTAGAAGAATACCCGTCTCAGGACGGGTAAAATTAATCCTTTAAACAGAACAGCTTTGCACCACTTTTATGTCCCCTTACGAAGATTAAAATCAAGATATAATGCTATTAAACCTTATGTCTAGAATCATTGTTTCAATTTTGTATCAAAAACCACGAAATGATTTTGATTCTAGAATATGTCTAAAAATGGAGGCTTAAGATGAAGGGGTCTTCAGAAGAAATTGAAATTCAGAAAATCTTGCTAAATTGGTGTCTAATGACTATGGATCAAATTTAATGCAAATCTGAAATATTTCGATTTTCAAATGAGAGGTTGTGCTCATAGTATGCCCACTAAAATCCCTTTAAAATACGCCAAAGAAACTGAATTTTGGGGAATATTTATTAATTGATGTCTAGTACATATACCGTAGTTTTCCAGAAAATTCCAAAAAACCTTAAAAATGATTATTGTATTGAGGCATAGGCTTTACAATAGTAGTGACATTCCATGATAAATGCCAGTATACTGAAATCATATGCTCTTAATATGGTTAAGATGAAAATTCATATACACTAAATGTACAAAAGCAAGGAAATTCCCAATTTTTTTTTACACTTTTACTGTCATTAAGGGTATGCGAGCACAACAGGGCTATGTATTTTACTGGTAGGAATTTTTCTTCAGCGCACCTCACACACTTCATCCACTCATGCATAAAGATTTATACTGTATACCCTTAATGACAATAAAAGTGTAAAAAACCTTATGAGAAGGCATTGTATTGAGGCATAGCCTTTACAAAAGTAGTGATATTCAATGAAAAATGCCAGTATACTGAAATCATATGCCCTTAATAGGGTTAAGATGAAAATTCATATACACTAAATGTACAAAAGCAACATCGGTACTGTCGGTTTCAAATCCTAACAAAGTTAGGATTTGAAACCGACGGTACCGATGTTGTTTTGATCTTCTGTAATACAAACACTAATATATATATATATATATATATATATATATATATATATATATATATATATATATGTTTGGGAACAATTAATTGTGTCGATTTAAAGCTGTAATTCGCAGGTTCTCTCGGCTGTCAAAAGCCGAGATTGTATCCTTTTAAGTGACAATTTGTCGTACTGATAAAATGCAGCATTTATACTTCTCATTCGTATAATTGAATCGTTAAGCGCATGGATATAAAATATCGGGTTATCAGACCTCAGGTCTAAGGTTCGAATCGTGCAGTCGGTGGACCAGTTGTATATAGCAAAACTGACGTGTCTTTATAAAATAAAACAAGCGTTTGTTTGGGTATTTAAATATATAATTATTAAAATTATATATATATATATATATATATATATATATATATATATATATATATATATATATATATATGAAAATATTTATCTTCCTTCCACAAGGTAAGATGTGATACAAGGTCGGGAAAGTGGGATCTTAAAAGCCAGCGCCCGAGTAGGTGAGCACTCTGGCCTACAAAAAAATGCCGAGGCAGCCCCGTCGGCATTCCCCGGTAGGGGCGCCTCAGACAGTAAGCAATAAACTAACCCCTTCTCAAAAGGGTGAGAAGGCAAAGCCTGGGAGAGTGGACCTTCTAGAACTGCATAAGACAAACCGACAGACCGGCGTAAATCAAACCCTGAAGGCCAAGACGATACTGGTCTATAGGGTGTAGTATCTATCGGAACAGATACTACACTTTGATGCCGACCAAAAGGCCGAGAAAGACACTCATGGCAAGTAATCTACACAACAATGTTTGTGTTACATTCCCAATTGAAATCATTAGCATAGATTTGCATTTTAAGATTGTTTTTATAGCCAAACAGTCCCCCACTCTTGCTTCTAACCAATCAGATTCCTTAGCTTTATCACCTCTTACTATCTATTTTTCTTTCAGCCAATGATTAGTCCGGATATGTTTGCCCATTTTTATTTTTTAGGCACGAAGTCAGGTTATGTCTACCCAAGTGAGTCTTGTCATCATCCCCACCCGATGTATGACACACAACGCATATGTACAGGGTGGGCCAAAATAAGGGTCCTATCTTTAAATTTGAATAACTTCCACAAAATAAAAGTTAAACTCACCAAACTTTATGTGTGTGTAGACTGACCCTTCCGAGATTTTTTGAAATAAACAAAACCAATTTTAGCCGAAAAACACTTCTTAAAACTTACAAAAACTAAAGTATTGTTTTTTACACTGTTTTGAGTTTTTTTAAGCAAAAATAATGTTTTCTAAATGAGGGTACGTTCCTTAGGGCTAATACGGCTCATGCTTGCTTCGGAAGGGGTCCTTTACTTATTCTAAAAAAAAAAAAAAAAAAATCAATAAATAAAAAAGTTATGAATTTTTAAAAATAGGACCCTTATTTTTGCCCACCCTTTACTATTGCGTAAATGTTCAACTTCCCATTCAGTGTCTTGAATTATTCACATTAAAAACCAACCCTGTGTCTAACTCGGTCCTTGTCTGTGTGTATGTGTGTGTGGGGGTGTGTGGAGTAGATAGAATACGTTCTTTTTGTGTGTAGGTGGAAATAATGTATTTATCTCACGCCGCACAAAGTCGTATCCGAATGCCACAATAAGTTATCACACCTTTTGAACCGATTCACCTAAGATCCATCGAGAAATGAAAACGTTAATACAAGTGAAACAAACACTTCGCATTTATCATCGTTAGACCCGATATTATTGACGTCATAATAGTAAGTTATTGGGAGAATGCGCTTCTCTTTTGGTTTTTCAAGATAAGGTATTTATCTTCCTCCCACAGCGGTAAGATGTGACACAAGGTCGGAAAGTGGGATTTGAAAAGCCAGCGCACTAGAGAATGAAGAGCACTCTGGCCGATAAAAATTACCTGGGCAGCCCCGTCGACATTCCCCGGTAGGAGCGACTCGGGCGATTAGCAATAAACTAACCCCTTCTCAATGGGTTAGAAGGCAAAACCTGGGAGGGTGGACCTCCTTGAACCTGCAGAGGACAATGTATCCATCGGAACAGATACTACACTTTGATCTCAGCCAAAAGGCCGAGAAGCGATGTTAATCGATATCAATGACCGTGATCGAATTCTCACGACGTTTCGATTATCGAGCTTTGTAAACAAAAAGGTGATGGCGTGCTTGCGCAGATAAACAATCTCTCCATTTGTCTTTAGAGAGAGAGCAGCTAAGGAATCGAAACCAGAACGATTCTGTTATGTCCTCAATCCTCTTAAGAAAACGATATACAAAGAAATAAAATCTGTGACGTAATCCGCTGTTCGCGATTTTCCTCGCCTCTGTTTTAATGAGTGACGCCTCAAGACAATGATGTCATCAAGTCTTCACGGTAGCAAACAGAAAAAAAGATAACGAATAAGTATACAAACAAACAAGCAAGAAAACAAGATTTACAAAGTTTTAGTAGTAAGATATGCTCTCCAAGTCTAGACGGATCGTATCTAGTATACTAGTATATATATATATATATATATATATATATATATATATATATATATATATATATATATAGTATACTAGTATATATATATATAGTATACTAGTATATATATATATATATATATATATATATATATATATATATATATATATATATATAGTATACTAGTATATATATATATATATATATATATATATATATATATATATATATATATATATATATATATATACAGATTTTAATCAGACATATGGACCGGCGGTTTCTGACAGGAAAAAAGTTGGATCCCCAAATCCCGTCTTCGTCAGCACAGCCTTAAATGGTAAATGCTGATGAAGACGGGATTTGGGGATCCACCCTTTTTTCATGTCAGAAACCACCAGTCCATATGTCTGATTAAAATCTGTATTCATAAATAAAAAATATTACTTTCTTAATTTAATTTAATTGAGCACTCTGCTGGTATATATATATATATAATAATTATATCTTGGATATCAATGAACTAAATAACAGTGATAGACCGTAATTAACTTTCAGGCTAAATAGGCTGTGTACAGAGGCTCAACGGTGGGTTTGTTGAAAAATAGAAATTTTAGACACTTTTCTACCTTTTATCACAGTCTTCCTCTTTTTTCGTGTGAATCAGAGTATTCTGGTGTCGGCATTAGTTTGTAGAAATGTTTCTTACATCTCTACGCACGAAATTGAATCAAGCAAACAAACACTGTATAACAACATACGAAATATAATTTATTTAAAAGGGTTACTTAACTATTTGGTAAAGTAACAAAATATTGGACAGTGTCCAAGAAAAGAAAATCAAAGGAAACGTCAACGTTGTGGCTGCAGCTGGAACGATGGTCATGCAGGAGAGAGATGGTGTTTCCTCGATCGCGTCTTGTTTCTCTTTGGTAATCTCGTCCTTAGACTAAACTGTCAAAGTAGTCCGCTTGGGGACAGCTAGAAAATCATACGCCCTACGAGCCGATTAGTCAGTGTATGACCAATTTGCTCACAGGGGACAAGAAGAAATAGGTCCTATGTCCGACCGCTACAAATTTCCCCGACGTTTTTCTAGTAAGAAATCTTTCAGGAAAGACATCGGATACTTACGGGGAGAACCAGGAGAAGGTTGCCAACATCCCTAAGTGAAAGTGGTACTGTGGCACACCCAGGTCTTCAGTCCATGTCGATATCCACTTAACCACCGTCACTTCCCTTTATCACATTCATCTTTCCGAATCCACATATCTGGCTTCTCATATTTTGGCATCTTAAAAATAACAATATTGGCTTCAAACTTGAATGGCAATTGTTTAAAATGAGATCCCATAAACCCCTAGACAGGTACTGTGCACTATGCAGATATTGTTAATTCAAATATCGCTGCCAAGATCACCTATTTTCATAAGCCTCAACTTTTGGGTCCTCCAAAATGTCCGACGTACCTCAGATTACCTTGCTTAGGCAATGTTAGAATAAAATTTGCTGAGCAAATTTCTGCAGTTGTACGTCGCTATTACAAGTCTTCAACCCCCATAATCGTTTTTTCTGCTCGACCTTTGTTAAAACCCGCACACAAGGATATTCTCCCACCCCACCATATCAGTAATATTATTTCTCAATTCAAATGTCGATGCGATGCCGTATACGTGAGAAGAACAGTGCAAAGGTTTTAATCTAGAATACACCCCTGCAATGCGCCATGACCGACTAAATAATTTAAATAATTTAGTCAACACATTCGGGTCAATTATTGCTCACTATCTTATAAATAACGCCGAATTTGAGTCGGCTTACACTTGTGACATTTTGCTCTCTCATAAGTAGATCACATTCGCTATTCCACTTTAAAGTCCTGGAAGCAATCTTTATGAAGTCATTAAAACCCTCCTCATGTAAACAAAAGGAGTGGCTTTTAGGACTTAATGTGATCCATTTGTGACTCCCTCCCCCAATATTTTTTGTCTCAAACTGTCACTGGTCTTCATTTCACTCGTTATTTTAAGTTTTAATCGTAGTACATGAATTTTACTTCAACGTATTTACTCTGATGAGTGTGGACGAAAGCCAGCTTAGTAGATTTATGTAATTATAAACTTTCTCTCATTTTTAACAATTTTCAATTTTATCCCTCCCAAAATGTCACAAATGTCTATATTCTTTGCCGTAATAAAATTTTGTACCACTAAAAGTTATTTAAATATATATATATATATATATATATATATATATATATATATATATATATATCAAGCAGCGAAATGGTTTCTTTAACCTATCACCCTTAATAAGCAAGATCATCCTCACAGAACAAAGTCTTTTGCCTGATCATGGCTAACTTTTATTTTCATCTCTAACCTTATGACACTCTTCCATTCACCCACACCCTTCCTTCTTCTCCCTGAATCTTCTCTTATTTTTCCTCACTTTTTTCCCTCACATTCTTAATACTACAGTCCAAATAAACTTTCTCATGTTCCAAATATTTCAAATATTCCTCACCCACCCTTTCAATCACCCCCCTCCCCCACCCACTCCAATCCCTCACTCATTGCTATCATTTTCCAAATATTTCAAATATTTCACACCCTATCACGACAAATCCTCCCTCTTCCCCCTCTCATCTATTTTCTCCCATACCTCTTCTTAAATTCCCTCATTTTCTCCAAACGCTCTCTAAGACCATAACTTTCGCCCATCCACCAAAATCACAGCCCCCCTCCCTCTCTACCCATCCCCATTTTCCCTGCATACACCCCCCACACACAAACATTCCAACTCACTCTTCCCCTTCAATCTCGACCTCAGCCATCTGGTCAAACACCCCCTCCCCCTTTTCCTCCAATCTCTCTCTGCCATCCATTTTACCCCTGCTCATCCCCCACCTCTTTCTCTCATCGCCAGCCACAGTAGTCCTTGCTCCCTCCACCCTTCCCCTTTTTTCTCCCACTCATTTTCATTCTCTAACAAGTACGGACGTCCAGCAAGACGCTGCCATTATTTTTCATTTTATTTTATTTTTCTTCCCAACATGTCTACCCTACATGTATCTGTGCTTGCATGATATCTTTTCCCTATATCATCATCCTGATGAAGTCTTATAAATAAAGACGAAACGTTGATGTACACATAAAAAACATCCAGTTTTTGGTTTTCCTTTTTCATTTTACCATCACGTCGGATTACCTTCATCCTTCTCTTCCCATATATATATATATATATATATATACATATATATATATATATATATATATATATATATATATATATATATATATATATATATTGAATTGTCTCCCTTTTGATTTTTAATTTTACCTTAATAGACGGTTTTATTTGGTTGAAGGGACTAGGGTTACTTCCCCCTTAATAAAAATCCGTTTATTTTGAAATTGATTCTTACTGAGTTTGAGTTTCTCTAAATCCATACTGATGACGAGAAAGAAGTTTAGCATTAATGAGGTGCCAGCCTATCGCTAGATTGATTAAGGATTCTGTTACACCGGCCGTTCTTACACAGGAGAAACTGCACCGGTTGTGACTATAAATAGTGCGAGTCACCAGAGTCACGAGAGACACAGAGAAGAAAAAGAACAGTCTTGTAACTGTCTAGCCAAGTGCTAGTCACTTTCTTACTTTGTTAATACACTTGTTAAACCAACCCTCGACTTGACTTCCTTTATTTATTATTTACTGTGGGACAGCTTCACAACAGATTCAAAGATTAGCGGGAGTAGACTGATGGGGCAATAATTTTAGGGTCAGTTATATCTCCAGAATTCTTGACGACTGGTGTCACAGATGGCAATTTTTCAGCTATCAGGGAAGCAAGATTCAGGAAGGCATCTGTTGTACAGTTTAAAGAGGACAGGGGTCACTTCAGCAGAACATTTCTTTATTACTATTACTGGTATAAGATCAGACCCACATGCTTTGGAGGTGTCAAAGTTTTTTTATGATGTCTCGGACATCAGATGGGGGTGATAATCATTGACAGTTAGATTCTACCATATTTTGATTTATTTAAGCATATTTTTGACCAATTAAAGGATTGAAATTCCTGCATATTCTCTAAGAAGACTTGATTTTGGTTTGACTTTGAACAATTAACATTAATATTATGAAAACCTATTGCGAAGTCGATTTTGAACTCTGTCAAGACAAAAAATAGTGCTCCGAGTGGCACCTCCCCAGATGCGACAACAGTACTCCATCTTAGGACGTGTCTAACTCGTATACACGTATCGCGTGCGTATCGAGCGTGAGGTAGATGTCTGCATCAGGAGTCAAATACTTTCTGGAGCGATAGAATGATCCAACCATTTTTTTCCAGTAACAGATTCGATGTAAGTCATCTATTTCCCGTCTGGAGTAAAAGTCAGAGGTCAAACAATGATCCGAGCGTTGGTGGTGAAAGGAGGGCAGCTTGGTTTTAGAGGTCTTAAAAGTAACAAGCCACTTTTTCCACGTGCTTCAGATCAGAAAAGAGAAAATCAGCAAGATCTTGATAATCAATGCTCTTCGGAGTGCTGCCATAGACCGTTTTTCAACAATTGGAGATTCTAACCATAAAGGCCATTCGTACAAGCCACGAGGAAACTGTTTTAATGTTATCGAATGAGAGTTACAACATACAATTTTGTTTTTCCCTTTTTCCGTTTTCTCATATACTGACTGTACATGAACTATTTCACAAAATTTTAATCTAAGAACGAGTTGCATCTAAGTTTCATCCTTGATTGCTTTTTATTTATTTATTTATTTAATAATTTTTCCTTTGATTAGTGTGAATTTTTGTTTTTAAAAAGGCTTTTTATTCTTTTTTTTTATCGACATGTCTGGTTTTATTTATATAGATATATGATGTACTCAATAAAAGTATTTTAACTCATTATTCTATTAATTATTTTTCTGTTTTTTTATTATTTTTTCTTGAAATTTATTACCCACAATTTTAGTATATATATATTTATTCATATATATTTATATAATTATATTTTATTTTATTTAGCTTATTGAATATTTAATATTTAGGTTTAATTAAAATATCAACTGCAGAAATTTTAATTTGTAATTTAAATTCAATTTTTTTATATTTAATTCAATTTTTTAATATTAATGTTTAGCTTTAGATTTTTTATATTTCCTCTATATACTTCTATAAGTACATATTCTAATTAATTTTATGATATATTTTTTATATATAATTTCTTTAAATTTATGGTTATAATATTCTGCTATATTTTATAATTATCGATAAAATTTATTACTTACAGTAATGTATGTGTCTTATTCAATTATTGTCCTGATAATAATTAGTAATTGATATTATATTAAATTAATTATTAAGATAATCATTATCCTTATAATTACGTTACTTATAGATTATTACTAATACTTTTATTTTATAACGTTATTCAATTGTTATGATACTATAATCTGTTATATATGTTCATTATTATCTATTTTATTTATTTTCAAATTATTTTGATATTATGTTAACCTGTCATTTATGTTATTATTATTTTTTAAATTATTATTTTTAATACTTTTAATTTTATTTTAATTTTTTATTGTTATTATTTTTTTTATTCTAATTTATTTATTTATTATTATTATTATTATTATTATTATTATTATTATTATTATTATTATTATTATTATTATTATTATTATTATTATTATTATTATTATTATTATTATTATTATTATTATTATTATTATAATAATAATAATAATAATAATAATAATAATAATAATAATAATTATTATTATTATTATTATTATTATTATTATAATAATAATAATAATAATAATAATAATAATAATAATAATAATAATAATAATAATAATACTACTACTACTACTAATAATAATAATAAATAGACTGTTATAAAATTATATAATAACTGTACTTTTTCCAAGAGGGACGCTTGAGTGAACTCACCGAAAAACGCTATGGTGATCGTTAAACTCCATTCTTCGATTTTTTAAAAATTTATTTCATGAGTCGCTGATGTTTTGCATTGGACTCTAAAGACTTTTTCAACAAAAATAAAAGGTCATCCTATCTCAATGAAACCATGGTACGTCTCTGAAGTATATAGCTTATAGTTTTAAATTAATAATTTGTATCAGCTCTAAATTTTTTTTTTGCGATCGAGCACTTTATTGATTTCCTTTCAACATACACCGAATCACTACATAAATATAATAAGTTATGAAAATATATTATGGCAATTAAGCTACACATACGCGTCTGCGTTTCATCCCCGTAGGGAATCGTCAGGCTAAAGTTCATGCACTTTAGCCTGGCGATGTTCCACGGAGATGAAACGCGGATGCCTCTGTGTAGCTTAATTTCCATAGATATATGTTCATAACTTACTACCTAGTCATACTTACGTATTGAGCACTGTTGAAGTAAATATTGAAAAAGTTGAGCCTTTCGAGGGATAATAAATTGATGATTCATAAATTAGCCATGTTCCATTGTTCTCTCCCTTGGGAGATAGAACTCTTTTTAGAATCACAGTACTTGTGTTTACATCGAAAGAATACAAGGCGAATTTCTTTCGCATCAAATGCGTGATTGTAGCTTACAAAACCAGGGTTCGTAATACGTGGACCCGGGGTTTGAATTGTTCGACAGTTGATCCGGTTACGTAATTCTATACTGACAAGTGTATAATAAGAACGAAAAACACATTTATGTATATGGATATAAATATAAATGTAAATATATATATATATATATATATATATATATATATATATATATATATATATATATATAATTATTAATAACAACATATGTATTAGCATATACTATCAGTGCTCTTTTACTTTGCAGTCTCCTTAAAAGATTCAGCTCGATGATTGTCAATTAGTGACAACAGAGCAAATATAATATATTCCAATAACCGTGTTTTTATTTTACTATTTTTGTTCTATTTTTTCACATTTCCAAAAACAATAACATTTCTGTGAGATATTTTTACGGTCCGTTTTATTTTTTGGTAATGTGAAAAAATAAAACTAAGAATAATAAAATAAAAACATCGTTATTGGAATATAATATGAACCTGACCTTTTTTTAAAAATAAATAATGTATATTTTTTTTCTGAAAAAAATAGTAATCGAAACAGGTGATTCAGTTACGTAATTCTATACTGACAAGTGTATAATAAAAACGAAAAACACATTTATGTGTATGGATATAAATATATATATATATATACACGTGCTGGTCAAAAAAATAGAACATATGTATAAAACTGTAAAAATCATTCCGTTTGAGATAATTTTCGGCTTTTAACTTGTGTAGGCGAAATATTCTATATGTAAATAACAATTACAACTATTGTTAATCATTTGTAATATTTGCATATGTCAGACTTTATTGTCACAGAGTAGTTTACTGTCACATTGGGAAATTCAGCTACCTCGCCACATACAAGAATGTCTATTAATTTACACAGATTAAGCGAACCGCGGCGATGACCGACTGTGGAATTTACCTACTCTTTTCAACAAGGGGTGTAGTCATCCAACTACTATGAACCCAGGCCGATGTCTCACAAGTAGGATTTTATACTCGCTAGGACGATGTCATCCAACAAGCTAACCAAGCGAGCAAATAAATATTAGATTTCTTGAATGTGAGATGATATATATAATTATTTCCACAATCAGACAACGCCGCAGCCCACAACCTATGAAAAGAAACAAACCGGAAGTCCTAGACTCGAGTTTCGCCCTCCTTTGGGCTCATCAGTAGAACACATCCGAACTCAGGATTCGAAACCCGAGTCACTTACATGGTAAGCGAGTACTCTGCCACTGAGCTACCTCGCCACATACAAGAATGTCTATTAATTTACACAGATTAAGCGAACCGCGGCGATGACCGACTGTGGAATTTACCTACTCTTTTCAACAAGGGGTGTAGTATTAGATTAGAGTATTAGAGTATTAGGGGTGTAGTATTAGATTTCTTGAATGTGAGATGATTCGTTTGTTTCTTTTCACAGGTTGTGGGCTGCAGCGTTGTCTGATTGTGGAAATAATTATATATATCATCTCACATTCAAGAAATCTAATATTTATTTGCTCGCTTGGTTAGCTTGTTGGATAACATCGTCCTAGCGAGTATAAAATCCTACTTGTGAGCCATCGGCCTGGGTTCATAGTAGTTGGATGACTACACCCCTTGTTGAAAAGAGTAGGTAAATTCCACAGTCGGTCATCGCTGCGGTTCGCTTAATCTGTGTAAATTAATAGACATTCTTGTATGTGGCGAGGTAGCTCAGTGGCAGAGTACTCGCTTACCATGTAAGTGACTCGGGTTTCGAATCCTGAGTTCGGATGTGTTCTACTGATGAGCCCAAAGGAGGGCGAAACTCGAGTCTAGGACTTCCGGTTTGTTTCTTTTCATAGGTTGTGGGCTGCGGCGTTGTCTGATTGTGGAAATAATTATATATATCATCTCACATTCAAGAAATAAATATATATATATATATATATATATATATATATATATATATATATATATATATATATATATATATATATATATATATATATATGAAGAAGAATGGAAAGGAATTAGAGAAGCAAAAGCCAAATCAAAATTCAATTCAATTGCTCAGAGCAAGGTTTAAAACACTTTTCCTTGATATCTCAGCCCAGGAAGTATTTTTAATGGCGAATATTTTCCACCTCACTCTTCTCTGAGCCTGCCTGCATCCACGAGCGTACCTCTTATTGGACTTTTTACCCTTTGGATTTTCTATTTTCGCCGCACCTGAAGTTGTGGCTTCTTGGAATTTAACTTTGAATCCTCTCTCATAACATCTCGTGCCTTTAACGACCTACCTATCTACATCTCATTCTCTCCGCTGGACTTTTCGACACCAGACCTTTTAGCAATCGGACATTTGCTTGTATTCGGGCAGAGTTTTGCCCTGGGTTCTTTTCCCTACAACTTTTATTTTATATTTTCAAATTTTAAATCTTGGCCTTTGCCAACTTATCTATCCCAGCAACTTCCTCTGATGATAAGATTTTGATCTTTGAAAAGCCTGGCTTAAGGAAAATTTAACTTGAATAAATTGCCTTTTTGCGGAATATACCTTGCTCTGAGCAGTTGAATTGAATTTTGATTTGGCTTTTGCTTCTCTAATTCCTTTCCATTCTTCTTCATATCTACCTGCTCTATCCTGGATATTGAGCTGTATACCCTTCACAATAGGTTTTACCTTTCCTAAAAGTTCGCTTTTAGTACACCACTTTATATATATATATATATATATATATATATATATATATATATATATATATATATATATATAGAGAGAGAGAGAGAGAGAGAGAGAGAGAAAGAGAGAGAGAGAGTAAGCAATGAAAATATATATGGCAATCAAGCTTGATTGCCATATATATTTTCATTGCTTACTACCTAGCTCTACTTACGTATCGAGCACTGTTGAAGTGGATACATGAAGTACTAATATATATATATATATATATATATATATATATATATATATATATATATATATATATATAGAGAGAGAGAGAGAGAGAGAGAGAGAGGGAGAGAGAGAGAGAGAGAGAGAGAGATAAGTAAACAAGGTTCATTTATATTCTAAAAGCCAAGGATTTTCATTTTCTTACAAAACATTTTAAAAACAGATACATTTCAGTGCAAATTATTTTACGAATTGTTTCGCTTAAAGTAAACCAAACAACATTATTGTGTCACTATTGAATCTGTTCACCACAAGCTTGCCATAAAAGTACAAAAGTGTTCTTGATTTGAAAAAGTTATACAACGTATTTTGACATAATAGACAAACATTCAGTACTCACTTGCGACCATCAGAGGTCCGCCATCTTGAAACCAAGATTTCATAATGAAATTATGAGCATATTTATTTAGATATATTCCCGAACTACATCGAGTTTCTTGTCTAAACCTTCACCCCATCAAAATAAACTGACACACGTATTTGTTTAAATGTGATCCCTGGAAATGCAGAGTTTCTTGCCTTTCTCACTCCCTCTAAACAATAAAATAAAACACATGGTTGTTTATATTTATTCCATGACAACGCCGTGTTTCTTGTATCCCCACTCTCTCCCCGCCCGCCAATGATATATAATATGTGTTTTAATGTATATCAGAGCAACGCTGAAACTTTTCTTTCCCTTCCCGTTCAACACATAAGATACTTGTTTATATTTATTGTATTTAATGTATACACGAGCAACGCCGAGTTTCTTGTCTCCTCCCATCCCACTCTTATAACGAAATACATATTTTTTAACGCCGAGTTTCTTGTCCACCTTCTCCACCCCACACCATATATTATTATTATTATTATTATTATTATTATTATTATTATTATTATTATTATTATTATTATTATGTTGTTGTTGTTGTTGTTGTTGTTGTTGTTGTTGTTGTTGTTGTTGTTGTTGTTGTTGTTGTTGTTGTTATTATTATTATTATTTACTCACTAGGAGTTATCACACTGGTCATCATCAGTGATCGCCCACTGCCAACAACCTGTGGTATTCCCTGGAGTTTGAGTGACAACAAGTCTCCTCAGACTTCCAGTATGCTCCACTTCTTTTCGCTCATCACTGCTGATGACCTTGTGGTATCGCAACAGCCACCTACCATCGATTTCCCGCTGATAAGGGCCATTGGTCCCCTCTGGGGCCCGAGTGGCAACAAGCCTCCCAAGGTGCCAGAGCTGTCTGTGCTCTTCCAGTGGAGGTCTGGTTTGCGCTTTCCCCCCTCGACCCTCTGTCCATAATTTTCGTGGTGTCAGCCTATGCTTGCGCCTCTCTCGTGCGGTTGTATTTTCCCCGGTTCTGTTTTCTTGTGCTTCCATGTGTTGTTGTTTATTATTATTATTATTATTATTATTATTATTATTATTATTATTATTATTATTATTATTATTGTTGTTGTTGTTGTTGTTGTTTTTTTTTTGTTTTTTTTTTTTTTTTGTCCGGGTAACGCCGAGTGTTTTGCTTCCCTTTTCTCTATCAAGTATATACCACTTAACAAGTTTACAAGTGTATTACTACACACACATGCTCTATCTAAGATATTCAGCATCTACCGATTCTTTATATACTACCTACTAAGTGTAATACTGTATTATTACACATACCTGCTCTATCTAGGATATTGAGCACTTTGTAATTCAGCATATACCACTTACTAAATGTAATACTGTATTATTAAACACACTTGCTCTATCTAGGTTATTGAGCATTTTCTGACTGAGCATAAACCACTTACTACTGTATTATTACACACACCTGCTCTATCTAGGTACTAATCACTTTCGGATTACAGTATACCACTTACCAAATGTAATACTGTATTATTACTATTATTGCTCCCGGCCAACGCCGAGTTTATTGTCTAGTATACAATACTTTAACTAAACACATTGAGGTTTTTGCTCCAGAGCAACGCCTCTTGTTGTCCCTTCCTCCCCCCATCTCTCACAATAATCTAAAGAGGAATGACGTTGATGAAGACAATGGTCCAAAGAGAAAGGTTAATTCGTCTGGTGTTATTGAACATTTCTACGATTCCGGATGAACGTTAATGACTACGAAATTTCTTTCCAAATTACTACAGCGTAACATTAAAAGTTAATCAATATGTCGACCCCCTTACGAATTCTGCTTCAGTTGACCTCCAAGAGAATGAATTTTTTTTTTACTTTGCATATATTTGTCCGAGACAGACAGACATACAGACAGAAAAACAGACAGACAGACATGTAGACAGACAGACAGACAGACAGACAGACAGACTGCCGACTCTCTTAATATAATTGTGATCCGGCGTTGCTCGATGACATGGACAACAAAATAGAAAAAAAATTAAAGTGTGCAGTATATTTTTAAAAACTTCTCTCTCTCTCTCCCCTCTCTCTCCCCTTCTCATCAACCCTCTCCCCTTCTCCCCCTTTCTGTCCATATCACCCCTCTCTCCCCTCTACTATTACTCCTTCTCTCGATCACTCACTCTCTTGCTTTTTTCTGTCAACTGGAAATAAAAATTATATATGCAACTGTAAAAATGTAAAAAAAAAAAAGAAGTTAAAAGAATAAAAGAATAGGTGTGTATACAATTGAAACACTGTGAAACTAAAAGTACAAAGGTCGCACAGGAGAAGGTTTCCCTCAAGCGTGACAGGCATAGGCGCGGTGCGTGAACAATGGGTGACAGAGGAATGTGTTATAATGTAACGTTATATCTTGCGAGTATATGATTGTAATCTCAGCTTTCGGTAACTTTCTTTTCAACGACTTTTGTTTATACTTCCTTATTTTCAGCAATGCACACCAGACAACAGCAAATACTACTACTACTACTACTACTACTACTACTACTACTACTACTACTACTACTACTAATAATAATAATAATAATAATAATAATGAACAGTTCCGAATAACCTGGAAAAAAGACTGGGAGAAATTGAAATCAAAGGGAAGACTGAGACCATACAACGGGCGGCAATGGTAAAAAACAACTGACATCTTAAGGAAATTCCTTGAATGCGGAAACCTTTCCACATAAGCTTCAAAGACTAATCAATCACATGCAAGGTGTAATAGGAATAAAACCGAATCACATAAAGATAACCACAAGAACCAAAAGAACGGAAACTGCAAGAAATTTCATTAACCCCCCCCCAAAAAAAAACAAAAACAAAAACAAAACATGATGGCTCCAGCGCCGGCTGATACCACGCAAAATAGTCGTGAAGGGTCAAGGAGGATGGAAAGGTCGAGGAGGGATAGCACTAACCAGACTACCGCTGGAAGAGTGCGGAGAGCACTGGGACATTGGGGAGGCTTATTGCCATGCAAATCCCAGATAAGACCAATGGTCGTTGCCAACGAGAAATTGATGGTAAGCGTTTGTTGTGATAATGCAAATTCATTTGCAGTAGTTATCGAAAAAGGTGAAGAGCACTGGAAATCTGGCGAAACTTTTTGTCACCATGGAATAAAACTGGTTATTATCAGTGAGCAATCACTGAGGACGGCCTGTGTGAGAACTCCTAGTGAGGAAACATAATAATTAACGATGACTGGTGTATAACTCCTAGTGAGTAGTAGTAGTAGTAGTAGTAGTAGTAATAATAATAATAATAATAATAATAATAGTAGTAGTAGTGATGATGATGATGATGATGATAGTAATAATAATAATAATAGTAGTAGTAGTAGTAGCAGTAGTAGTAGGAGTAGTTCTAATAATAATCATCATAACAACAACATCAATAATAATAGTAGTAGTAGTAATAATAATAATAATGATGATGATGATGATGACGATGATGTTGATGATGACGACGACGACGACGACGATGATGATGATGATGATGATGATGATGATGATGATGATGATAGTAATAAAAATAATAATACGATAGCGTGTGTGTTCGTGTGTCACGCTTCCGGCAAAAGCTCTGCGCATGCGTTCTGCACCTAGATTTTGACTAACATTCAACTCGCCTAATTTTCGGAACGTTTCAAGTATTTCCCTTTGGCGCAACGGTTAGCGACGTAGTATTTTTGACTTCGGCCCGACTGGTTCATAGTTCGATCCCAACCAACCTCTAAGATTTTTTTCTACATTTCGAGGGGAAGAGAGGTAGGGAGGGGACGACCGGGAAGACACATAGTAATACAATAGCGTGTGTGATTTTGTGTGTCATGCTTATATCAAAAGCAACGACATTCCGAATCTTTTGCCCGTCCTGTGCAGTTCTAGGAGGTGCACTCTCCCAGGCTTTGCCTCCCCGCTTTGGGGAGGAGTAAGTTTATTGCTTACTGTCTGAGGCGCTCCTACCGGGGAATGTCGACGGGGCTGCCCAGACAATTTTTAATGGCTAGAGTGCTCACCTTCTCGAGCGCTGGCTTTTCAAACCCCACTGTCCCGACCCGACTATGGGTTACATCTTACTTGTGGGAGTAAGATAAAACTGGCCGTGTGCCTAACTCCTGGAGAGGAGTAAATAAATATTCATGAAATGGAGGAAAATTTAATTTAATCGAAAACATTTACAAAGTAAGGTTTAGTCGTCGAAATATCACCTTCACTAGAAATATTGTATATAAAGAAGGTTTGTAAATTGTGTCATGTATTGTTCATTTAAAAAAAAAAAATATACAAGTCCAAATCTTATCATATTTTATTCAAACATGTATAGATTAGGAACAAGATAATTAGTATTGAAAACATCATTTCGTGTAATTTACACGGGTCCCGCTAGTAAAAATAATAAAAATAATAATGATGATGATGATGATGATGATGATGATGATGATGATGATGATGATAAACAACATCACCATATTCGAATAACCTCCCTATCCACCTGATATTCCCCCGGGTGACGTGTATTTTTTGTCTTACCTAAGCTCAATGTGACTCGTTTTCAAAGGAGGGGGGTCAAATCAAGATGGCCGTAACGAGAGGACCGGGGGATATCCCAAAATAACCCTTCCAGTACGTACGCAAGGTTGTGGCAGAAAAGGGTCTGATAATACATTATAATAGTTTATTTATTTATTATTTGTGACCCTCAAACGAATGAATATTTAAAAATAAACCGTGCTTATATTTTGCCCGGGACGATGCTGAAAAATAATATATGAGCTTCGCGGGTATGACTTGTGTAGTTTTTAATTTTTTACTGTTAGCTGGACGCATGCGCACACACACACACACATATACACACACATATACACACACACATACACACCCACTAGATAACAAAATCCACCATGACGCATCATTTCCACAAATCTTATATTTCCTACGAATGAGCTGCAAATATTTTCATACCTCCCCAACTTTAAATATTGATTTAGTTTTGCAATGTTTATTATTTTTGCCGGGTGTTTTCATATACACGGCTAGCTAGTTAACCAATCAGATTCTTTGTTGTTCTCTCAGCCAATCGTTGGGCTTCCCGCGAACAAAGGTCTTGTTGGTGTTACTTCCTATATCCTGTTCTATTGTTATGTTTCTACAGATTAGCCTATATGCTGTTCCCTTTGTTGTGTCAATATAATGGAGACAGTATATAGGCCAATCTATAGAAAACAACTCAAGATTCCCCTGACTCCCTCCCCCTGTCTCTAGAATTGAATCTCTATCCGCAAATTTCTGTTGTAACTTTATCATAAACACCATTCTAAAGACCCCCCCCCCGCTCATAGAAACGTTCTCGCAAACAGATTAGAAAATTTAAGACAGTCGTATAAACGTAAATTTGATTCCGTCTGGTAGGTCGTAAGAAATCGATTTCACTTTGCTTACATTGCCCTTCCCCCCTCGTCGTCTACCTTCTTTTCTCTTTTTGTTATGGTGGCGTACCCATGACAGAACATTTGGACTCGTTCATTCTATATAAATACTGGAAGCATAGATGGATGTTTTTGAACGAACCTCTAAGAAATTGCTACTCCTCATGAAAAGGTACAATGTGTCTGATGGTTCATTGAAACAGAAACCGATACGCGACTCAACAGAACAAAGTATGATAAGATGAAGCGTCATGTTCATGAAATTATGCATGACACAAGACATTTATGGACACACGGGGGGGGGTCTTAGAAAGAATGGATGACCACTTCACCGCGGTCACCTCTCAATGTCTCTTGAATCACTATGATGCTGATTATTTATCTCTCTCTCCTTCGTCTTCTGGTCTAGATGACTAAGTTCTTCTTTGGTTCAGTCTATGAATGGTTCAGAGTATGTTATTAGTTATAATGTCTAGATGTTGATTCCTTTAATTAGATTTCTACAATATAGTTTCGTTTCTAAAAAGTTTTCTTGTGCTTCCCATGTATCATCATCATCATCATCATCATCATCATCATCATCATCATCATCATCATCATCATCATCATCATCATCAGCAGCAGCAGCAGCAGCAACAACATCATCATCATCAGCAGCAGCAACATCATCATCATCATCATCATCAGCAGCAGCAGCAGCAACAACATCATCATCAGCAGCAGCAACAACATCATCATCATCATCATCATCATCATCATCATCATCAGCATCAGCAGCAGCAGCAACAACATCATCATCATCATCAGCAGCAGCAGCAACAGGAGCAACAGCAACATCATCATCATCAGCAGCAGCAACAGCAGCAACATCAACATCATCATGATCGTCATCATCGTCATCATCCTCATCATCATCATCATCATCATCATCATCATCGTCGTCGTCGTCGTCGTCATTTGTTGCTCGGTGTTCATGTCTGAACAACCGGAGAAAGAAGATATATAAACACAGTCGGTGAAAATAAATTCAATCGTTACCGAAAGCTGAGATTACAATTATGTACTAGCAACTATCATTTTTAATAATAGCGCAATCTGCACTCATGTTCAAGTATAATCGCAACTTTTTGCAACGATTGAATTTATTTTCACAGATTTTTTTTTATACTTCCTCTTTTTCAGGTTGTTCAGCGATGAACCCAGGAACGACTAATAATGTTAACATAATCAATGTTGGTTAGTAAGCGATCACGTGACGTTAGAGAGAAGATACTTTTGATATAGTCAGTTGATTTACATAATTCAGTTGGTGAAGCGCAAAGCTCTTGGAATGTGTGAAGAAACCTACCGGCAGGTGATTGTGGAGTTGAATTAATCACATAATATTTTAAACTAGCAGGACCCGTGTCCTGGCGTTGCCTGGAAAAATTGATAAAAATAAAGAAACTCATGTTGCCATAATCACATAATATTTTAAACTAGCAGGACCCGTGTCCTGGCGTTGCCTGGAAAAATTGATAAAAACAAAGAAACTCATGTTGCTATCCCTGGATTGCAACTTGTCGAAAATCAAATCAGTCCACAAGAAGTAAACTGACCGGAAAGGACAATGGAAATTAATGATGGAAAACATCCGTAAATAAAACTATGTGTTAGATTAAAATGAAAACAATAATTGTATCAGAAAAACCAAAAAAACAAACAAACAAAAACCCCGAATAGTTAAGTAATTGAATGCTCTTTTGCAATTTACGACTTCGATTGCATACAGATACGTTATAATCTCATTGTTAATACGAGAAATATCCGAACTTTATAAATATACAGATATTTCTGCGCCATTCGTGGTCATGGATTCATACATGTGCTATGTAATTCATGAACATAGAAAGGTGCTCAAAACCGGCGACGGTGCAAACAAAAATTGAAAACGCTGCGGGATTTACCGTTAAATCAGAATATGAATATAAAGCAGAAGAGTGTACGAGCGAAATAACGAATGGATTTAAAGATGAACTGACGCAATTTGTGCAAAAACATAAAAAGAAAACAGAATAACAATTAGAATCGACCTCTTTTTATCTTAGTACTAAACGGAATGGATACTTATCCTCTATTACTCTGTTCCACCTGAGTCCTGACGTAGCCCAATTATAATAAACTTTTCAGGACACAATAAAAAGATATCGATTAATTTTCGTAATACTAAGTCAAGTGATTCCACGGACTGTATAAACACGCGCAATGCTGCATGTTTAGTTAAGTGCATAGATGCATGCTACAAACGGCAGACCTGCAATGGGGAAATTATTTAACTAAGGGAGACCACACAAGAAATGGTTTGACCACCTCAAATTTGATTTCTTCACTTGATAAAGTTATTGCGTCTTTAAAAGTTGGTTCATATAGAGAAATAAAACCTACTTATAGTCCTTTAAAAAGTAATGATCTTTCAGATACGAGGTTCCATGCTGTGATTATGACCTACTTGAGATTTCCCCAAATTAAGGTTTCTACTAAATGGTACTTTATGGTAACTCAGTTTTTTTATGGCCATATATTAACAACTGATAATCTTGTGTGATCCAAGTGATATATATATATATATATATATATATATATATATATATATATATATATATATATATATATAAATTTGGGAAATTTCAAATTTATAACTACCAGCGACAATGCGCGATCAAGTTCTATTTAAAACATGTATATATATATATATATATGTGTGTGTGTGTGTGTGTGTGTGTGTGTGTGTATATTTCGGCAGCAAGTCATTTATTATATATGTGTCGTTGAAGACCACGGAGTTTTCATTCTTTGCTATCTTTCTGGTTAATTACTCGACGCGGCGAGCGATTCGTCGGTTTTCCGGTGTCAATTGAAGACGGTCGCGAGACAGAAAGCGCTCCAGAAATGGCCCAAGATACAACGTTAGGCGCCAATTGATACCGTAAAATCGACGAATCGCTCGCCGCGTCGAGAAATTAACCAGAAAGATAGCAAAGAAAGAAAACTCCACGGTCTTCAACGACACACACACACACACACACACACATATATATATATATATATATATATATATATATATATATATATATATATATATATATATATATATATATATTCCAGCAGAGGAGAAGAGAGAGGTCAGTTGGTTGTCTGTGGGCCTCAAAGACAGATGAGACTTTGGGTCCTAATTGTGATCGTTTGGAAGTTATGTTTGTCTTGGTTTGCAGGCTTATTGTTCAATATAATAAATTACCATTGTAAAATATTTCAAGATAAAACATTGTTACTTGTTTTAAACTTGAGTTGTGGTTTTATTTGGAGGGAAACTCCTTTTGGTACGGCAGTAACAGAGACCACAGGATTGACACTGCGACCGGTGTCGGGATCGAACACCGATTTCAGACTGGGCAGTGAACGCACAAAGACGCACGTCCACAAATATTCGTATCTCAAATATGCAGTCAAATAACACAAGAAATAATTACGTGGTCACGCGTGGGCGTACATATACAGCCACTTAAGACTATTCGACACATCATTATTTGGTAACTATAGACCAACAGAAAATCCCCACCCCTGATCTTCGAAACAGATAATATAGGGTGGGCAAAAATAAGGGTCCTATTTTTAAAAATTCATAACTTTTTTATTTATTGATTTTTTTTTTTTTTTTTAGAATAAGTAAAGGACCCCTTCCGAAGCAAGCATGAGCCGTATTAGCCCTAAGGAACGTACCCTCATTTAGAAAACATTATTTTTGCTTAAAAAACTCAAAACAGTGTAAAAAACAATACTTTAGTTTTTGTAAGTTTTAAGAAGTGTTTTTCGGCTAAAATTTGTTTTGTTTATTTCAAAAAATCTCGGAAGGGTCAGTCTACACACACATAAAGTTTGGTGAGTTTAACTTTTATTTTGTGGAAGTTATTCAAATTCAAGTGATTCAAATTTAAAGATAGGACCCTTATTTTGGCCCACCCTGTATAACAAGTGTGCCATAGACTGTTTTTTTTTTTAAATAGTAGGTGCTTGTCTTTTGACGGCTTCATTTGATTTGTTTATGAAAAAAAATTTGCGTTCCTTTTTTCTAACTAATACTTAAATACCCCTAACCTGTTTGCTTTACATTGGTACGTCGTACATTCGTGTATATATTTGTATGCTTTAGCCATTATAAATGTAAATAGATATTTTTTAAATATTCAGAGAACTAGAGAATATAGTTACCATCTGTTTTCAATATAGTAAAGCTTCACGAATAAATCATGGCTAGTCTGCTTTCTTACATGTCACAAATGGCAGGTAAACTAGTACTACATATTCCATTGTTGGACTGTCGGTAACTAAATTCCAATCATGCTAGTTTTGGATTTTCTGCTGTTAGGAAAAGTCGGGTTATTACCTTCCATCGGCTTCTGTACTTACCTTCCATCGGCTTCTGTACTTACCTTCCAGCAGTTTCTGTACTTTCCTTCCAGTGGTTTCTGCACTTTCCTCCAAGCGGCTTCTGTACTTTCCTTCCAGCAGATTCTGTAATTACCTTCAAGCGGTTTCTGTACTTTCCTTCAAGCGGCTTTTGTATTTTCCTTCCAGCAGATTCTGTAATTACCTTCCAGCAGTTTCTGTACTTTCCTTCCAGCGGTTTCTGTACTTTCCTTCAAGCGGTTTCTGTACTTTCCTTCAAGCGGCTTATGTACTTTCCTTCCAGTGGCTTCTGTACTTTCCTTCCAGTGGTTACTGTACTTTCCTTCAAGCGACTTCTGTACTTTCCTTATAGCAGATTCTGCACTTTCCTTCCAGCGGTTTCTGTACTTTCCTTCCAGTGGTTACTGTACTTACCTTCAAGTGGCTTCTGTGCTTTCCTTCCAGCGGTTTCTGTACATACCTTTAAGCGGCTTCTGTACTTACCTTCAAGCAGCTTCTGTACTTTCCTTCCAGTAGATTCTGTACTTACTTTCAAGCGGCTTCTGTACTTTTCTTTCCAGTGGTTTCTGTAATTTTATTTATAGCATATTCTGTACTTTCCTTCCAGTGGTTTCTGTACTTTTCTTATAGCAGATTCTGTACTGTCCTTCTATCAGCTTCTGTACGTATCTTATTTTAATGCCAACTGCAGTCAATGTTATTGTTAGGAAAAGTCGGGTACTTTCCTTCCAGCGACTTCTGTACTTTCTATCCAGCGGCTTCTGTACTTTCCTTTTCACGGCCTCTGACAGACCGATAGAAAAACGCCTGTCTTGTTTCTATTTCTTTTTATTTACATTATTTTTGCATAAATCACCGCATGACATTTTTTCAGCTAAAATAAATGGGGTCCGTTTTTCATTTGCTGTCATTGTCTTTTTTTTCTGACCGTCAACGAGTCACGTTGTTGCAGTTCTTACCGTATTTTTTCTCTTCCTACGTACATCACGTCAGTATTAGAATCGATTAAACCACGTCTACGCATGTCAACCAGGCGTTTAAATTATGAAGAAAATCTGCACCTAAGATTGGGTAGGGTATGTCTTCGACAATGAAGATATACGTAGAGTCTCTACGTAGTTGCAGGTCTAACGACTGATAAACTTGACCGAATGTTTGTATGGGGGAGTGATTTACGGCTTGGAGTACAATAGGAGGGGTTGGCGGGTTCTCTTTAAATAATTTAAGGAACCAAATACTACACGATTACATAACTTTCTTTGATCTTCTCAAATGTATCTATCAGACCTTAGTATTGATATAACCAAACCATAGTCGCTGCACCGGCAATCTGTTGAAAAACGAATTTCTGACAATCCAGATACAATAGGCGAAGTGTTTACACTCTCTCTTTCTCTCTCTCCCTCTCTCGCTTTATCTCTCTCTTTTTTTTTTATCTAAGGTCAGTCTCCGTCACCCTCGTTGCGTCATCATCCGCGGGATATCCCTACAGCTGATTTACACTAAAACAAACAGTTGTCAAAATACCGATGAATCAACGGTCATCCATACTGATGGAGAGTAAAAGGTTGCCATTAACTTTACTTTCGACAGACTAGTAACTCTCGTTTTCCAATATATTCTCCTTTAGTCTTAACATTCCATGAGCGATGTTTCTGACAAAGTGGAAAGAATTGCTGTTTTCTAAGTTGGCTGTTGTCTTAAGTGGGTTGCAATATTTTCAATCTTCTCGTAATATTCATCACCATTCAACTCATTTAACCCTTATCCTCGAGGTGTTTTAACTTTGGTTGACGATGATGCATTAGTAAAACAGGGGGCACCGGAGATTTCAGTTACAACAAAATAAAAACATTGTCTTACCCTCACAAACGTTGTTTTGTTTGGTTATTTGTTTGGTTGTTTGTTTAGTTGTTTGTTTTGTTGTTTGTTTGTTTGTTTCTTCATTTGTTTGTTTTGTTGTTTGTTTTGTTGTTTGTTTTGTTGTTTGGTTGTTTGTTTGGTTGTTTGTTTTGTTGTTTGTTTGTTTGTTTGGTTGGTTGGTTGGTTGTTTGTTTGTTTGTTTTGTTGTTTGTTTGGTTGTTTGTTTGTTTGTTTGTTTGTTTGGTTGTTTTTTGTTTGGTTGTCTGTTTTTATTTTTGTTTGTTTGCTTGTTTTTTTGGTTGTTTGTTTGTTTGGTTGTTTGTTTGGTTGTTTGATTGTTTTTTTTTTGTTTTTTTTTTGGTTGTTTGATTGTTTTTTTTTTTTTTTTTTTTTTGGTTGTTTGTTTGTTTGGTTGTTTGTTTGTTTTGTTGTTTGTTTGTTTGTTTCTTTATTTGTTTGGTTGTTTGTTTGTTAGTTTGTTTTGTTGTTTGTTTTTTTGTTTTGTTGTTTGTTTGTTTGTTTGGTTGGTTGGTTGGTTGTTTGTTTGTTTGTTTTGTTGTTTGTTTGGTTGTTTGTTTGTTTGGTTGTTTGGTTGTTTTTTTGTTTGGTTGTCTGTTTTTATTTTTGTTTGTTTGCTTGTTTTTTTGGTTGTTTGTTTGTTTGGTTGTTTGTTTGGTTGTTTGATTGTTTTTTTTTTGTTTTTGTTTTTTGGGGTTGTTTGTTTGTTTGGTTGTTTGTTTGTTTTGTTGTTTGTTTGTTTGTTTCTTTATTTGTTTGGTTGTTTGTTTGTTAGTTTGTTTTGTTGTTTGTTTTTTTGTTTTGTTGTTTGTTTCTTTGTTTGGTTGTTTGTTTGTTTTGTTGTTTGTTTGTTTGTTTTGTTGTTGGTTTCTTTGTTTGGTTGTTTGTTTGTTTGGTTGTTTGTTTGTTTTGTTGTTAGTTTGTTTGTTTGTTTGGTTGTATCTTTATTTGTTTTGTTGTTTGTTTGTTAGTTTGTTTTGTTGTTTGTTTGGTTGTTTTGTTGTTTGTTTCTTTGTTTGGTTGTTTGTTTGGTTGTTTGTTTGTTTTGTTGTTTGTTTGTTTTGTTGTTTGTTTGTTTGTTTTGTTGTTTGTTTGTTTGTTTTTTGGTTGTTTGTTTGGTTGTTTGTTTGTTTGGTTGTTTGTTTGTTTTATTGTTTGTTTGTTTTGTTGTTTGTTTGTTTCTTTATTTGTTTGGTTGTTTGTTTGTTTGTTTGTTTTGTTGTTTGTTTGTTTTGTTGTTTGTTTCTTTGCTTAGTTGTTTGTTTGTTTTGTTGTTTGTTAATTTTGTTGTTTGTTTGTTTGTTTCTTTATTTGTTTGGTTGTTTGTTTGTTTGTTTGTTTTGTTGTTTGTTTGTTTGTTTCTTTATTTGTTTGGTTGTTTGTTTGTTTTGTTGTTTGTTTTTTTGTTTTGTTGTTTGTTTGTTTGTTTTGTTGTTTGGTTGTTTGTTTTTTTGTTTTGTTGTTTGTTTGTTTGGTTGCTTGTTCATTTGTTTGGTTGTTTGTTTGGTTGTTTGTTTGTTTTGTTGTTTGTTTGGTTGTTTGGTTGTTTGTTTGTTTGGTTGTTTGTTTGTTTGGTTGTTTGTTTTGTTTTTTTGTTGTTTGTTTGTTTTTTTGTTGTTTGTTTGTTTTTTGGTTGTTTGTTTTTTTGTTGTTTTTTTGTTTGTTTGTTTTTTGTTTGTTTGTTTGGTTGATTGGTTGTTTGTTTGTTTTGTTGTTTGTTTGGTTGTCTGTTTTGTTTTTTTGTTGTTTGTTTGTTTGTTTTTTTGTTTGTTTGTTTGGTTGTTTGTTTGTTTGTTTTGTTGTTTGTTTGTTTGGTTGGTTGGTTGTTTGTTTGTTTGTTTGGTTGGTTGGTTGTTTGTTTGTTTGTTTGTTTGTTTGGTTGGTTGTTTGTTTGTTTGTTTGTTTTGTTGTTTGTTTGTTTGTTTGGTTGTTTGTTTGTTTTGTTGTTTGTTTGTTTGTTTGGTTGTTTGTTTGTTTTGTTGTTTGTTTGGTTTTTGTTTTGTTGTTTGTTTGTTTGGTTGTTTGCTTGTTTTGTTGTTTGTTTTTTTGTTTGCTTGTTTTGTTGTTTGTTTTGTTGTTTGTTTGGTTTGTTGTTTGTTTGTTTGTTTGGTTGTTTGTTTGTTTTGTTGTTTGTTATGTTGTTTGTTTTTTTGTTTGTTTGGTTGTTTGTTTGTTTGTTTGTTTGTTTTTTGTTTGTTTGTTTGGTTGGTTGTTTTTTTTTCTTTCTTTCTTTGGTTTTTTGTTTGCTTGTTTGTTTGTTTTGTTGTTTGTTTGTTTGTTTGGTTGGTTGGTTGGTTGTATGTTTGTTTGTTTGTTTGTTTGTTTTGTTGTTTGGTTGTTTGTTTGGTTGTTTGGTCGTTTGTTTGTTTGTTTTGTTGTTTGTTTGTTTGTTTGTTTGGTTGTTTGCATGTATTGTAACTATGCACCCCACTAAATATGCACCTTATTCATCAAGATGCTACGTATCATAAAATGATTGAAGATCTGGATTTACTGGGTATCTTTTGCCAGTCGATCGTCTAATCATTTCTGGTAGCATTTTCTGTAAGAGTCCTTTGGTATTAAATAACCTCAAAAGTCTTGATATGCCGTTAAACAGACAAAATAAAAAGTTAATGAATAATTGTAATGTAGTAGAACTTCATTTCTTTAATAAGGGGGTTTCAAATATGTAATGTATTTCAAATGGTTATACGTGATGTTGCAGCCATTATCTTCGTTGAGGGGGATTCGTTTGTAATTCATCAAGTAGCCACGTAAAAGAAAAATACTGAAAATCTGGACTTACTTAGTATATTTAGGAAGTCGGTCGTCTAGTCATTTCTGGCAGCATTTTCTCCAGTCGGCGAGAACACGAGCAAGACTCAAAACGAAATAATTTCACGTTAAGTTTTATTTCTTACTATCACACTCATTTATAACGGAGCTCGGGAGTGGAACAAAGCACAGAACTTCCTCGCTTTCCGAAACTATGTGAGCCTCTTTCGTTTTCCGATCAACTAACCGTATTTATGTTTTTAATTTTACACATTCTTTTTCTTAACAACAAACAACAGGTTTCGAATTTTAAAAAAATGAGGATTGATAATTTGGATTATTTGGATTATTCGGAATACTGTTTTCATCTGGAAAGTATTTCTAACAATATTTCGGCCGATTTAACCTCCGACTTGAAGGTTCAATCCTCAGTACGGGCGATACTAAGAATACAATTACGAATTACTTAAGACTTCTGTCAGCTCATGGCTGACGTAACGAGATCAAGCTAGCCCCGTGGATTAAATAGAGGGTTCCGCACGGGATTATGTACAGATGCCCGAGTTCGGCAACACGTACCTGAAAAAAGATGGGAGGTTACATTGGCCGAAACGTTGTCTGAATAACATTCAAAATTTTACTAGTTTATCTACTGAACTTCCTAAATCAAAACAACAAAGTCTCAGATTTCAGATGCGACCAAATCTCACTTCACGCAATTCATTCGCTAACCCAATGTTGTGTTACCTACTGATTATCACGTTAAATATTGCAACAGTGTGTCAAATCCAGATACAAACGGCATGGTGTTTTATTATTTGTCTCCCTCTTCCCCTCTCTCTCTTTGTATTTTTGCTGTGTCAGGTTTGCGAGATATTTCTATTCTTTTGCTTCTTTTTTATTCAGTAGTAAGCGGCCAATCTCTTGTCTAACTCACACTTTGTGGGTAAGCCCAGAAGTAAAGTTATTCCACAAGTCTGTTATCTTTCTCGTCGTTGGAAGTCGGCGTTGAAAGCCCAAAAGACGGAATGTAGAAAGTTGGCTGACTGGCAGTTAGTTGGCATCCCGTATGTACGCTCTCAGCGTACGTTTTATTTACCTCCTCTTCAGGAGGCTAGGCACAAGGCCATTTTTATCTTACCCCCACAAGGTAAGATGTGACCCAAGGTCGGGTCGGGTCGGGAAAGTGGGGTTTGAAAAGCCAGCGCCCGAGAAGGTGAGCACTCTGGCCATTAAAAATTGCCTGGGCAGCCCCGTCGGCATTGCCGGTTGGGGCGCCTCAGGCAGTAAGCAATAAACTTAGAGGGGAGGCAAACCTAGGAGGGTGGACCTCCTAGAACTGCACAGGACAAACCCATAGACCGGCATAAATCAAGACCCGAAGGCCAAGACGATACCAGTCTATAGAGTGCAGTATCGGAACAGATACTACACTTTGATCTTGACCAAAAGGCCGAGCGTACGTTCATCTTCAGTTTCAGCTGTAATCGGCCCTTGCTTTTCTATCAACAATACCACTTACACAATATATGCATTTTTCTACTAACAGATACATAGTCGAGCAAGGTACAGTCCTTGGTCGAAGGAGAACAGTAGAGGGAATATAACTAATTGACGCTGTGCTGTAAGGCACACGTACACCTGATCATATGATTTTAGACCATGTTCTCTAGTCAAGGGGAAGGTGCTACGAATATAAACTCCGATCCCGTGCATATGCTTGTCAGAGTCTTTACGACAGAGTGGAAGCTATTTTTCTGACATGTCAACACGATTAGAAGAATGAGAAGTATAGATTAGTTTCGATTAGTGCTAAGATATCTGGATAGTTTACAAGGAGGAAAGATGATACACAATCGAGGTTAGTTCTAAGCCCTCGGAATTTTGTAAATGCGAGCCTCAAGGGAAGAGGCGAATTGTTTTTTTAAGGGAGTGTCTGGTTTGAACATATTACTTTTTATTCGTATTAGCATTATTTTTGTTTTTAGATAGAGTGGATTGAGTGTTTTTTAGATGTCAGTAAGCTCAAACAGGCAGACTATTAATCATGTCTTTATCTATGGGGTTGCTGTCTGGGGAATGGTCACCGGAGATAAGTCTACAGTCCCTTCCCATGCGCGGCATGGCACTACAGTTATCCCGATATTTTACAACTGTTGATAGAGCAGTCGTTCTTAGCGCTACCTAAGAGTTTGGGTTCCTGTACTACCAGTCGGAAACCGTAGTCAGAAAAATTGTCACATCCCTGACCTCAACCTGTCAGAATGAGAGCGGCCCAGAGTAGTCATGTGAAACTAAGTGACAAATAAGTGTCCTAAAGTTGCCCACATAAAGAGTAAAAAGATAGTGGGACGGCGTTCATTGCTCTAGTCAGGAGACAAGGCCAAGCACTGGGTATTCTTTAAGTGATGGTACATCTGCGCCTGGGTTTTTCGGTTGTCAAGGCCACGAATGAGTTTTCCCACATTAACAGACATATATTCGTAAATCACTTCATATCTTACTCTGCGTTCTCAGCCCTTTGTAACATCCAATTTAACATGAGCTATTTATTCCCCAATTAAATCTTCCACTCTATATTAAAGGCCATTATAACATATATATATATATATATATATATATATATATATATATATATATATATATATATATATATATATATAAATATATATATATCCCGTTACTCAAATGTTAGCGAGAAAAACACGTCCATATTTCTAGCCCCCCCCCCCCGGAAACCATTTTAAGTGGTGGGGAAAGCTAGAAAACAAATAGCAAGTCAGACAACTATCTTATACTCCGCTGCCTGACATGAATTTGGAAATAAATCTCTATTTTATAATAAAAAGTCAACAGTTGGTCTTTTTTTCTTTTTCTGTCATCAAAAATGATAATAATAATTTATATATGAAAAATGAAATTACTGACATAATTCTATGATTTGATGCGAATAGTTTAGTTACATATCTAGATAGATAGCAAGTGCGGACACTGGCGAAGCATCATTTCTTTTCGTCATTTTTGACGAAGGGTGTAAACCAGTTGAATATACAGGGTGGTCGCTAGAAAAGCGGGAAATTTGTCAAACGGTAATTTATTTTTACAAAAAATATTTTTTATAAAGTTTTTTTTTTTTTCAGGGAATAATATTATGATACACTCACATATTCTCAAAATGTCGTCCGTGAATAAGCAAGACGCAATAAAATTTAAACAAAATAAAATTCAAACAATAAAATTTACAATCTCAAATTTCCTGCTTTTCTATAACAAAAGCGATCCAACCAACGAATAAACGGTCATGCGTGAAAACACTCCCCCAGGCAGAAGTAAAAAACATTAACGAGAAGACAGGTTATACTTGAAAAGAAAAAAAAAATTGTTATTGTTGACAATATTGTTTACAATGTTTGATTTGATATGTTAGCTTGACGTTTTATTGCAGGCATCCGGGTCGAATCTTTGGTGTCGTCTACGCACGACTGGTCGCCAGGGCTTCGGACAAGTAGCGGACATACTGAACCAGGGCTGCACTCGCCACTGTCGTCCGATGACACATACAACCGCCTTCCATAACTTTTTCTTCCCGTTTCACGCGACGTGAAGGAACTGCAAAACATAACAAACATAATTTCAGTTATTATATCCCCAGATAAACGAAGAATCCAACACAATGCATCGGGAATCTTTTACTACAATCAACAGAACGAAAAAAGGGTGAAAATACAAATGTACAACAAATAAATGTTAGCAAAGGCAAGTTACTTACCTGTAAATTTTATTTGTGTTTTAACTTATCTTGAAGGGTGGGGTTCTTGTTAAAAACAGTCGGTGTTGACGGCTCGAAAAGAAATTCAAAATTTAGGCTCGCCCATGGCCAGGACTAAAAAATCGATAAAAAATCAGAAAAAACCCCAGTACACTGATAGAAACGTATACAATAAATGTCAACAATCATGCGAAAATGTAATGTTCTATCAGTTTCTATCAGTATATTGTTTAGTTTTCGATTTTTTTTTTTCGATTTTAAAGTCCTGGCCATGGGCGAGCCTCCATTTTGAATTTCTTTTCGAGCAGTCAACACCGACTGTTTTGAACAAGAAAACCACCCTTTAAAATAAGTTAAAACACAAATAAAATTATCCAGGCAGGTAGATGAGTAACTGAACTTGCCGTTGCTAACATTTATTTGTTGCACACTTGTTTTTTCACCTTTTTTTCGTTCTGCTGATTATAGTAAAAGATTCCCTAATGCATCTCTATAAAAATACAAGTATTTCTTTATTATCTGTATTTAAATATTTAAAACGAAATATTTACGGACTAGCCTGTGGTTTTTAATAAGACAAAAGCATTGTTTACCAAGCGACACTATTCGTGATATTTGCATTTGACTGACATCAGTGTTGCAGAGAGATTGTCGATTTCATCTTTTAGAAAAGCTTGTTTGACATTTAATGCATTAATCGCTTTTAACTTTCGAAACACGTCTGGAGATATATCCCGGTAGGACGTGATTTGTCAAACCCCCCCGCAGAAAAGACACTTTAGATTGAAAGGAAACAATTTTAACCCTCAATCCAATAACCTCATTTTTTTTTCTTATAACAGTTGGTTTGTATCTTGTCCTCAAATATTTAAATAGATTTTTGTAGTTTGTATAATTTCGATTATTCGGACTACTGTTCTCATCTTGAGTGTTATCATCATAACTTTTCGCCCGCTGTAACCTCCGACCTTCTTCAGGAGGTTACAGCGGCAAAAACGTTGTGGTGATAACACTCAAGATGAGAACAGTAGTCCGAATAATCGAAATTATACAAACCATCGATCATCATCTAAAAAATTAAGAAACAGATTTTTGTAGGTACAACATTTTCAAATAAACTTTAATAATATTGGCGAAGTGGCCATAATTACTAAGAAAAAAAGGGAGGCCTTTATTATCAAAATAAAGAAAAAGAAAAACACAAGTACAGTGGAACCTGAGAAAAGAATATCTAACTTTCTTGACCTTACATTAGATCTTAACTCGGGAACCTTCAGCCCATACCATAAACCTAACTTAACCCTTTTCTACGTACATAGCCTATCTAACCACCCTAAATCCATCATAAACTCAATAGTCCCCTCAGTATCTAATAGAATCTCTAAGCTATCTGCGAATAAATCTATCTTCGATCAAAATTCTAGCTTTTACAATAATGCTTTGCTTAACTCAGGCTACAATCACAAAATTAAATATAACTGCAACCCCCTTACTCAAGTTAACAAATCTTCAGGCATTATTACTCACAACATGACCACACACAGAAATAAAAAGTTTAACTCATCAGCACCTAAGATAATCAAAACACACTCTAATAAGCCCATAGGAACTAAAGATATTGATAATCGGGTAGACCCACATTCGCATAAACAAAGAAAAAAACTTAGAAGAAAGAACAACATTTGGTTTAATCCGTCTTTCAGCAGTAATGTTAAAACCAATATACCTAAAGAATTTTTCCAAATCTTAGACAGATCTTTTAAGCATCCCCACAGATATAGCACTATCCTTAACAAAAATTCTATTAAAATATCATACTCTACTATGCCCAATATTGAACAAACTATCATAACCTCTAACAATAGGAAAATCAAACATATCCAACAGCAACCACCCACCACATCCCTTACCACTTGTAACTGCCGTAAACCTAGAGATTGTCCCCTTAACAACAACTGTGTACAGAAGGACGTAATATACGCTTGTACTGTTAAACAATTCCCCCGCTCCACCAATGTTGTGAGTAATCACAGTTCCCATACTCCACCCGAACTCCGGATCTCCCCGCAACCCCAATCTGCGTCTACTCTAAACTCCCGCTTATACAGCCATACCTCTATCCAAGCACCCCCAATAATAAATAGTGCTCATGGGCCAACTCACATTTCCCCCATATCCGCTCCACCCCACTTCTCCAAACAACTTTCCTCGCATAACTTGGATCTCCAAACCCAAATCTCTTCTAATACCATTAGTAATCTCAATGCAACTATAGCACCACCCTTCAAGATACACACATATATTGGGGCGTCCTCTTTCCCCATAAAGACCCGGATCTCTAACCATATATATTCCTTTAAAAATAGCAGCGATAACAGCACAGGCACTTCACTTTCCAATCTAATTAGAAACCTCAATCTCAAAAATACTCCCTATTCACTTCACTGGTCAATACTTAAAAAGTCCAAATCATATACCCCTGGAGCATCCCATTGCCAACTTTGTACTCTGAAAACCTTTATGATAGCCACTGCTACTAAATCTAAAAATATTATTAATTCTAAGAATGAACTTATCTCCAGTTGCAGGCATAAACGTAAATTCAGGTATAGCAACCATAATAATCCCCCAGACACCCCTCCCCCATTTGATTAAATACCCTCCCTTCATCTCGGATTTTCCCTCCTTACATCTCGAAACCCCTTTCTGATAGTTCTAATTCCTGTTGTTCTTTAATCTCTACTTATATCTCCCTCATCCCTTTAACCTTCTCTTAACTTAATAAAATTACCCATAAACTTCGTTAGCTTCGCATTTCCCTTAGTTTTAACACCTTTCTTCCATTACCCCCTAAATCTTTCCTCTGATGATAAGATTTTGATCTTTGAAAAGCCTGGCTTAAGGAAAATTTAACTTGAATAAATTGCCTTTTTGCGGATTATACCTTGCTTTGAACTTTTGAATTGAATTTTGATTTGGCTTTTGCTTTCTCTAATTCCTTTCCACTCTCCTTCATTTCTACCTGCTCTATCCTGGATATTGAGCTGTATACTCTTCACAATAGGGTTTTACCTTTCCTAAAAGTTCGCTTTTAGTACACCTCTTTATATATATATATATATATATATATATATATATATATATATATATATATATATATATATATATATATATATATATACATATACAGGGTGACCACCCAAAAAACGGATGCCAACTCTACTTAGGCCCCGTTTCTTAGTTTTTCGTCTGAATGAAATGAATTTTTGGTCATAACTAGTTTATTATATTCAAAACATCACATCAAAACACTAGGGTCTTTGGCCTTTTTTTCTCCGTTCTACAGCATGTGTTCTAGATGGCCTCCATTTAGCTCCGTGCATTTCTTGAGGCGCAGAACGAAGTTGTACATGACGTTCTTACAGACTGAATTGGGAATGGCTCTCATCTCCTCCCTGATGGCTTCCTTGAGTTCCGTGATGGTTCTGGGTTTCCCTGCGTACACTCTGTCCTTAAGATAGACCCATGGGAAAAAACCTGGGAGGCTTAGGTCCGGGCTATGGGGTGGCCACTCAAAATTAGTCTTGAAACTGATCACTCGGCCTCCGAAGTTCTCTTTCATCCAATCTCGGGACAGGTTTGAGGTGTGAGAACTTGCTCCGTCTTGCTGGAACCAGAACTTGCTCATGAGCGACGGGTAGAGGGTCTGGAGCTCACTCTTGAAGGTTTTGAGGACCTCCACATACCGCTCCTTGGTGACTGTCACTGCGGCGCCAGATTCTTCGATGAAGATTGGTCCGATGATGTCTCTGACCGAGATTGCAGCCCACACCGTGCACTTAGGAGAGTGCAAGGGCTTGGTGGCTACTTCATTGGGTTTGG
>OY744538.1:23453332-23490832 GCA_963556195.1 Sepiola atlantica
ATGGGGGGGGAGTTCTACCGTAATCTAGTGGTATTCAATTTGGTATCTTCAACGTTACAAATCTAGAGGGCCATCAGATTTCTAGTCATTGGTTATTTTAAATTTACATTTATGTCTGCATTTGGCCATAAGTTCATCGCGTTTATTTAAGAGATTATTGCGTTGGTATTTCAGGATTCTTATTTTTTCCTCCAGACATAAATTGTATCTTTGCCTAAATCCATTTGGAACATCTGAATAACATAGGATTGCCCACGAAACCACTGGGGACCGGTTCTAATTTCTCAGTAGCCATCATTGTTTAGCTAACTCCGTTTTGTTCTTAAGTTCTGGGTTATTGAAAGAGTGTTTGTGGTCATAAAAACGTTGTTTCCAGTTTCCCGCGGAGATGCCGATGTAAACTTTCTTATCCCTGTTGTTATCTTCCGGATGGATAGTGGCCTTATAAACCACACACTCAACTTTACAGTTACCGTCCAGTGGGCAGTTATTTTTCACTTGACAATTACATTTATCTACTGTAACCTTATTTTTACTAGAATTGTTTAGTAATTTACGATTATGGGTGCTGATTATTCTATCCATGTTCTTGGTGCAAGAGTAACTGATTTTAATGGTTTTTCTATTAAATATCTTCCTAGGTGGATTATTCATGCTAAAATGCTTATCTACCAGGTTCAATAATACTTTCCCGATGTTGATGTTAGATAGTTGGCAGTAAGGAGGATTGAACGATATTATTTTCCGGCCTCTATTCCTGGATTTATTTTTATTTTCCTTCTTGGTATATTTGAGTTTTTCACTATATCCGCTTTTATCTAGCGCTCTATTGTATAAATGTTTGTTTGTTTCAAAAATTTCCCTGTTAGCCGAAAGTTTATTAATTCTAGTATTAATCGTTTTAGGTATTTAAAGATAGTTATATAGAGAAAGTGAGATAGATAGATAGGGCGATTAACGAAGAGAGTAACAAGACGAAAATGAAGGAAGAGACATGGAACAAGAGAGAGAGAGAGAGAAAGAGAGAGAGAGAGAGAGAGGGAAGGACAGAAGGGGAGAGAGGGGGATAGTGCTAGATAGATAGATAGATAGATAGATAGAGAGAGAGAGAGAGAGAGAGAGAGAGAAGGGTAGAGGGGGAATAGTGCCATATATATATATATATATATATATATATATATATAGAGAGAGAGAGATGTGAAGAAAGAGGGCGTTTAAGGAAAAGGTAAATGAAAGAATAAGCAGAGAAAGAATGGGAGAAGAATGGACAAAGAACAAATAATCAAATTGTATGAGAAAGGTTCGAACTTTACTAACGAATCAATCACAACAAATATAATTAGGTTGACCCCTATTCTGCCCTGGGGGTGGGGGCGAAATACTGACGATATTCATACACCACTTCTTTCTAATTGGAAGACATATTAGCTTTATATACTTCAATGTCTAACTGAAAATATTTCTGAAGGATAATACACGTTCTTAGCAAGTGGGAAGAAGAAGATATAAAAATAACGATTACCGTCTGGCTTTCATATCTAATCAATTTCATCAATCTTTATATTCAATGTTAAAGAATAGTGTGATCATCTCCAAACGTCATCTTCCTCCACGGGCCGCCATTCCAATTTTTTATAATCATTTATCACGAAACCCCGGCCCTGGGCGCCATTGACTCGTCCAGGTCAAAGTTGCTAGTTGCTTGCGTTGGAAATTAAGGACTTCTCCTTAATTTCCAACGGAGCTCTCTTCCCCGCGTTGTGTTTTTAAAACAATTGGTATGCAAAAGTGTTCATTGGAATTCACCCAAGCGTCGTAGAACTCACGGAAAAATTGCTACAGCTTTCGGATAATTTTTCTTTTAAGCTGGCACTAATAAATCACATTTGGGTACTTCTTTAGATTGGGACCCGAAATAACTCTGACCCTAACCCTGACTCTAACGCTAACCCCTACCCTAACTCTGACCCTACCCCTAACACTAACGACTCCAAGTCGATTTTAGCCAGAGTCCTAATCTGGAGAAGCACCCACATTTGAGTCAAATGGTGGTTATTTCAAACTATTATTCTTTATATGCAAGAATATACACCCTGAAAATGTCATACTTATATCATAAGCCGGTTTTGAGATATGGGCATGTTTCCATATGGAATGATTATCGGGTTATTAACACATTATTACGCAATGCATTAAGTAATTTACATTTCAAATGGTAAAAGTTCGAAATCTTAATATATATTTTCGCAACTAGTCTAGGAGATATGCTTTCTATCTCCGTTGAAAACATCGTTGGTTTTCCCAGTATTTTTTAAATACTGGTCATATTCTTCAATACACCCCAGTACGGACAGATTAGTATCCCGAGCGTCATAATAAAGTTGTTTGAATCTGAGATAAATCAAGACGTTGTCAATCACCTCAGCAAAATACTCTACTTAGTGACAAGCAATGTGGATTTCGTCCTGCAAGATCAACTTCTGAAGTGCTACTTTTAATATCGAATAGGATCGGTGAATCTATCGATGGGGTCTTTGTTTCTAGGCCAATAGCTCTCGGCATATCAATCAAATGACTTTGATAGGGTCTGGAACAAAGGGTGTTCCTTCAGAAATTTGCAAGCTATGGAATACTTGGCTATGTCTTCGGAACTATCGAATCTTTTCTCTCTGATAGGTACAAAAATGTAGTTGTTGATGAGCAGAAGTCTGAAGCACATAGTAGCAACCTCAGATCTATCCTGAGCCCAAGTATCGTCCGAATTTTCATTAATGATCTTCCAAATCATATTCTGAGATCATTTGTTGATATTTACGCAGACGACACTCTCGTGTCTATGGCAGCACCTCGAAGAGCACAGGCAATCAAGATCTTGCTAATTCTCTCTCCTCCAAAGTGTAGCACGTGGGGAAATGGGGGAAAAAAGTGGGTTGTTACTTTTAACACCTCTGAAACCAAGCTTCTCTCTTTTCACCGCCAATGATCCGACCATTGTTTTACCCCAGTGGAAATAAACGGCTTTCTCCTTGAGGAAGCCACTTTACTTTGATAAGCTTATATGACTGACTACCACTCCAGACCTGAAATGGAAGACTTACATCAAATCTCTGGCTAAAACCGCTGAAAAAAAAATGGTTGGATCATTCTATCGCTCCCCAATGTATCTGACCCCTGAAGCAATCCTCGCTCTATCTATACGTCCTAAGATGGAGTATTGCTACCACATCTATGAGGTGTCGCTCAGAGCACACTTTCTCACCATAACAGATTACAGAATCGACTTCGCAATCTAGTTGGGGATGATATTTCTGTTCTCTACCCCCCCTCTCTCGCAGAAGACACGTTGCTAGTCTCTCTCTACTCTATCGTTATTTACATGGAAGGTGCTCGACCGAGCTCCAATCTCCGGTTCTTCCTTGTAAGACATTCACAGCAAGAACTCGTCTGATTACCACAACTGAAAATAACTCATCTGCCATTTTCTGTGTGCCTAACATCACACGTAATTTCCATGAACAGAGTTTCTTTCCAAGGACTTTCCATCCGCGGAACACATTACCACGGGGTTGCTTTCCTGCAGACTACAATCTGGTGGTTTTAAAATCCAATGTTAATAAATACTTATCAGTAAGCGTCTTTATAAAAAAGTTCAAATCTTGTCAATTCTTTTCATTTTAAATACTCTCATGATATTCTTCGTCATCCACCTGACAATCCGCACAGTTCATTGACCCTTATCCTCGAGTGGCTTTTGGATTTTATAAATGGTGACTCCCTCCTTGATAAACAAACAAACAAACAAAAACACAGATTAATTCTTCTTATAGAACCCGCCGACTCGCAGTCTTAACTATTCTGATAAAAAGCAAAACGAAGCAAACCCTACTCAAATCAGAGTGTAGTATCTGTTCCGATGGATACTGCACCCTATAGACTGATATTGTCTTGGCCTTCGGGGCTTGATTTACGCCGGTCTATGGGATTGTCCTGTGCAGTTCTAGGAGGTCCACCCTCCCAGGCTTCGCCTCCCCTCTTTGGGGAGGAGTAAGTTAATTGCTTACTGCTTGAGGCGCCCCTACCGGGGAATGCCGACGAGGCTGCCCAGGCAATTTTTGATGGTCAGAGTGCTCACCTCTCGAGCGCTGGCTTTTCAACCCCCACTTTCCGACCCGAGCTTGGGTCACATCTTACTTGTGGGAGTAGGATAAAAACTGGCCTTGTGCCTAACTCCTGGAGAGGAGTAAATTACTCAAATCAGAAGGCGGATATTGTTCATGCATGACCAATATCCGGCACCGCCTGCGATTCCATGGATCTTACAGACGTAGTGACGTGCCACTCCTTCGTCGATTATTCATGCGAGGAAGGTGAGCGTTGTTTGGGCAAGTGACGTTTGCTTATAAAACACTATACCAGACACAGCGGAAAAAGCGGAACTTTTTTTGTCCTGCCGACCGTCGAGAAAAATCCACAGATATTTCTGGAACAAATTACCTAATCAGTTCAAAAATAGCACCGGTGTAGACCATTTTGAGAATAAACTGGATGAATACGGAAATAATGAATTAACAATGACGTGTTACGAAATGCTAGCTGGCTTTGCCGGTTCGCTATCGCTTTGCAAAGTTCGCTACTTGAAATGCTTGTAAACATTAATTCAAAATAATAAACATTTCCTCCATAACTTTGTTGTAAACACGATACAAAATCTTTCTCGTTGATTCAGAAATAGATAAGCATTAACATCTTGGTAATTTCGAAACACATTTAATTATGTTTTAAATGTGACCGTAAAGAAAGGAAAACAAAAAAGAAATAATAAAAAATTTATCCTTTTTTCACTTGCAATTTAGAAACAGATCGCAACTTTTTGAAAATAAAGTCGGCCTTTCTAAAGAAAGTACACGATTGGTAATTTTTTTTCAAGAAAGAAAACAATATTGCGAAACCGAACTATTTGTTATATTAAAATCAAAACAATTATTAAATAAAAAAACAATAACAAATAATATTTTGTTTAATAAAATGTCCTTTTTCAAAACAAATATGCAAATAAGTTAACCTTGCGACTGAATAGTTTTGAGAGTCTTGGCCTTTTGGTCAAGATCAAAGTGTAGTATCTGTTCCGATGGATACTGCACCCCATAAACTGGTATTGTCTTGGCCTTCGGGGCTTGATTTACGCCGGTCTATGGGTCTGTTCTGTGCAGTTCTAGGAGGTCCACCCTCCCAGGCTTTGTCTCCCCTCTTTGGGGAGGAGTAAGTTTATTGCTTACTGCCTGAGGCGCCCCTACCGGGGAATGCCGACGGGGCTGCCCAGGCAATTTTTAAACCGCACTTTCCCGACCCGACCTTGGGTCACATCTTACTTGTGGGAGTAAGATAAAAACTGGTCTTGTGCCTAACTCCTGGAGAGGAGTAAATCAATACTGTGTAAAGTTGAATTAACTCGAAATATAACATTTTGACTTTATCGTTTGTGCGAGAAATGGGCCCAATATATATATATATATATATATATATATATATATATATATATATATATATATATATATATATATATATATACATAATAAAAATGGAATTGAGGGTAAACGAATCAACAAGCTAACAAAAATATAAACTCAAACACATATAAAAGCTCTACCAAGATATTTCAGTTGCCAGAAAGAACCATCCTCGGTTGGAAGTAAGAACTTTAATGAACAGAAATTCAAATTGTACAAGACGAGTCCGAAATAAAAACCCTAAACAAACAAGTCAGGAACATTAGAAAGAAAGAAAGAAAGAAAGAAAAGATGTGTATCAGCATTTGACATAACTGTCAAAAACAAGCAAAGACGCAGCAAGTTTAAATACAAGTAAGGAAGGAAGGAAAGAAGAGGAATAAACATCCTTAAGAAAACGTATTTTTAAAAAATGTATTATAGAAACGTTATTTTAAAAAAAAATTAATATATATATTTATAAGATGAATAAAATCATTTTTCATAAATATATGTCTCTGAGACTTTCGCCGAAGCGTTATTTACTTTTTTTCTTTCTTTTTTTTTTTCTTCCTCAGTTTGTTGGTGTAACCGCGCTAATACATACATCTAAAATGTTCACTTTCTTCAAAATCATCAACAAGATTAGATGAAAATTAGCATCTTGGAACCACGTGTGGATTTACTTGAGGAAGAAAAAAAAAAAAGAAGAAAACAGTGAATAACTCGTCGGCGAAAGTCTCAGAGACATATATTTGTGATAAATGATTTTATTCATTTAATAAATATATATAACTAGCTGTACCCGGCCACGCGTTGCTGTGGCTGTTAGTTGAAATGAAGAGGTGGCCTTTTGGAGTTCATTTTGATCCAGTTCCTTAAGTTGCCATTTAATATGAATGGTTTAATTTTCCAATACTTGTAGATACACAATATTCTTAGTGGTTCCCGTTTCAGTGTAGATGAAGAGATTGTCCGGTTTTTAATGGTTCTGGTGGATCTGCCAGTTGAGGTAGTTTAATTTTCCCTGCGGCACAACACAATCCTTTAGTTTCTCCCTTAAATTTCAGAGCTTTGCAATAGGGACACACTTCAGTTATAGTGCCTATGTGAACATGGTGGCTTAAACTATAATCCTCATGAGGGTTGTAATGAAATGCTAAGCGATCCCAATCCAGGGATTGTTGAGCATGGAGCCTTGTTTGATGCCGATCTGCTAGTCTCAGCCTCTCGCGTTCGTTACGTTGTGAACGAAGCAGATCTGAAGATGCCTGACGGGATTGTTGTACCCGCAACCGTTCCTCTTCAAGTCTGGCTGCACGTCGCTGTGCTGATTCATTCGCACGTACTTGAATCATCCTTTGTCTAGCTTGTTGGTCTGCAGATGCCAGTTGTTCATGAGTTTGATTTGTAAGTAATCGACGCCTTGTTTCTGCACGGCGAGTATGACGACCTAAGTTTGATCTTCGGGGGGGGGGGGCATGTTTACCTGTATAAATGTAACAGTAGGAAAGAATAATTGTATAAAGGTAAATGGATTAAAAAAAACAATCAATTATAACCCGCTTCAGGGTTGTCGAAGAAATGCAAGTATGTTTTTTTTTATAGATGAAACATGTTAAAAGTAAGAAAATGCGGAAGAAGGTAGGTTTAAAAAACAACGAAGTAGATACGAAATGAAATTAAAGCACGTCTGTTAAGTATTAAATCGTACCTGAAGGATGGTTAAAGTCTAAAAAATGAGTAAATGCGAAATGAAATTAAAGCAAGTGGGTTATGTATTAAATCCTACCTGTAAAAATGAAACAGTAGGAATGAATAATTTTATAAAGATAACTGGTTTTAAAATAAACAATCAATTATAACGCGCGAGTAAGGGTTGTGTAAGAAATGCAAGTAGTGTTTTTTTTTTTTTTAGAGATGAAGCATGATTAAAGGGAAGAAAATGATGAAGGAAGCAGGTTTTAAAAACATCGAAATACAGAGGAAATGAAATTAACGCACGTTGAGTTTTTTTTTTTTAGAGAGGAAGCATGGTTAAAGTAAAAAAAATGAGTAGATGCGAAATGAACTTAAAGCACGTGGTTTATGTATTAAATCTTACCTGTAAAAATAAAACAGTAGGAATGAATAATTTTATAAAGATAACTGGTTTTATAATAAACAATCAATTATAACGCGCGAGTAAGGGTTGTGTAAGAAATGCAAGTAGTGTTGTTTGTTTTTTTTAGAGATGAAGCATGATTAAATGGAAGAAAATGAGGAAGGAAGCAGGTTTTAAAAACATCGAAGTAGAGAGGAAATGAAATTAACGCACGTTTGTTAGGTAAGTATTAGTGTAAACGTTTGTTTAGGGAAACAAACAACGAATAAGGAAAACACTTTTTACGTATGAAGTAGATACGTGACAGCGGGGGGAGGAAGGTCAATCCGGAAGTAAAGTTGGACATGCAGGTTCGCAGAAACGGATTGTAAACCGGAAGTGCAACTTAGTAGGAACGAATTGTAATAAAAAGTGTTTTCTAATGTGTAAAGTAAAAATTATGTTAATAACATAAAAACATAGCTCGGATGTAAGGATTTGCTATAAAAAAATTTCAGTGGTATAGTGGAAGTATATTTCCATGGGAAACGAACAAACCAATTTTACATTTTTATATATATAGATTTAAGGCGATTACATGTAAACAGCTTGAAAAAAATATCCGCAATAAAAGAATTTAAAAAATATTAGACCTTAGGGTACTTATCCAGATTAGGACCCAAGCTAACCCTAACCGACGCCAAGTCGATTTTAGCTTGGGTCCTAATCTGGATAAGTACCGACTTTAGAGTAGGGCATCACTTTCCTGTATCAATTTAACGTAAAATGATCACACCTTTCAGACCAGTTTGTGGTAAGAAGGGACATATGACCAATTTTCTTTTTTAATTTATGGAAAAAAAAAATATATATATATATTTCAAATCGTAAACTGCTTCGACCATTTTTGGGATTGCCTCGGGATTCTCCGTCAAAGTATTGAAATACTCTGGATGCTCATTCTTTATAAGAAACCCCTTTTGTCATAAAAACTGATTAATAAATTTAAACAAAAATAAACAAAAAACGCAGACAAAAAAAATGTTTAACAATTTTGTTTATTTTTAATAAAATATTTAACTTCACACAAAACAAAATAACATTCGTGTTTACTGTTTGGTGCTAGAAAAATATTTAATTCAGCCGACGAAAAAGAAAAAATAATAATTTCCCTTTTGCCACCGAAATGTCAAAAAATCCATAACAGCTGTAAGTTACAGCCTGTAACTGTAGTAAACACACAAACAGAAAAGAAATTCCGTTTCGTTAAAGGGTGTACTATATTATATACTCATTCACGTGATGAGCAGGTTGAGATTGCGCAACACTTGCTTAACTGTAGACAGACACCCTTACAGGGGGTATCCATTGTCTTTCGAGACTGAAGAGGTCTTTATTACATATTTCATTATTTCTTGTGCGGTGAAGGAAAAAAAAGACAAATATTAACAACCAAAAACGAATTAACACATTTTTAACAAAAAAATTGACATTCACACAACTTCCTGTTTTTTTGTTTTGTTGTTGTTTAAAATAAAGATCGTCTCTCGAAGTTAGATTATTTAAAACTAAACAAAAAACGCAGACAAAAAAAATGTTTAACAATTTTGTGTTTATTTTTAATAAAATATTTAACTTCACACAAAACAAAATAACATTCGTGTTTACTGTTTGGTGCTAGAAAAATATTTAATTCAGCCGACGAAAAAGAAAAAAATAATAATAACACTTTTTACGTACGAAGTAGATACGTGACAGCGGGAGGAGGAAGGTCAATCCGGAAGTGAAGTTGGACATGCAGGTTCGCAGAAACGGATTGTAAACCGGAAGTGCAACTTAGTAGGAACGAATTGTAATAAAAAGTGTTTTTTTATGTGTAAAGTAAAAATTATGTTAATAACATAAAAACATAGCTCGGATGTAAGGAATTGCTATAAAAAAAATTCAGTGGTAATGGTATAGTGGAAGTATATTTCCATGGGAAACGAACAAACCAACTTTACATTTTTATATATATAGATTTTAAAAAAAATAACGTTTCTTGATTTTTTCAAAATGCTCCGAGTGGATATGGCTGACTCTGTGTACCGGGTTCGCGCCTCTCGACCGTCTGAAATTGTTACTTCCCTGCACTGATGAGAGCAATAAGCTTGAAACGCTAGCGTCTGTAGGTATAAATAATTTAATATTTATTTATAAATATTATACTAAGCCCCTTTAAGAAATTAAAGTTGAGCACTCTCGAGGAAGTTAAAAATAAACTGTCAAAAAGCTCTAATGCAAAGTTCCGAATACGTTCGTCGAACACTCTCAACTAGTCTTCTATCTGTGTCCGCTTCTAGGTACATATAGATCTTAATTTCCCTGAATTACGTGGCAGTTTTCGTGGGCCGAGTGGATATGGCTGACTCTGTGTACCGGGTTCGCGCCTCTCGACCGTCTGAAATTGTTACTTCCCTGCACTGATGAGAGCAATAAGCTTGAAACGCTAGCGTCTGTAGGTATAAATAATTTAATATTTATTTATAAATATTATACTAAGCCCCTTTAAGAAATTAAAGTTGAGCACTCTCGAGGAAGTTAAAAATAAACTGTCAAAAAGCTCTAATGCAAAGTTCCGAATACGTTCGTCGAACACTCTCAACTAGTCTTCTATCTGTGTCCGCTTCTAGGTACATATAGATCTTAATTTCCCTGAATTACGTGGCAGTTTCCGTGGGCCGAGTAGATATGGCTGACTCTGTGTACCGGCTTCGCGCCTCTCGACCGTCTGAAATTGTTACTTCCCTGCACTGATGAGAGCAATAAGCTTGAAACGCTAGCGTCTGTAGGCATAAATAATTTAATATTTATTTATAAATATTATATATATATATGTATACTTATCTCTTTTCCCTTTTTTCGGGTTAAATAGTATTACTGCTTCCGGTGATATCCTCCTTCGTTTATGATAGACTCTTCCAATCTTTTTATTACTTCTTTTCTTTATTATCTTCCACTGTTAATAAATGGAGAGTGCAGGAAGCGAGGGTGATAGGTAACGTATAAAATAAGAGCGGGAGGTCAAACAACGCACGGCGAGGGCAGATGAGAGTTATAGATAAAAAAAAATAGGTCACGTGGTAAGTAAATTGCAAATTACAGATAATTAGAACAATTAAGATGAAGGTTTTCTTTTTTATAAACGTAACTTAATCCCAAAACCGAGGAACATTTTAGCATGCATTTCGTGTAATTAAACTATATAGGATAAAAGCCACACATAAAAATAACCTTGATTAATTAAGCCTGAGTATAATGATAGATAACTATAATATAGTCGAGTATGTTAACTAGTATCGATAGAAAATAAAAGAAAATCTAACCAATTTTTTTTCCCGCGTTTTCGTCGAGTCACGTGTCACTTTCCAATTATGCAAATGATAAAGATTGTATTATATTTGAGTATATTTTTTTCTCAAAGCGCCAAAAGCGATCGCATATGAAATATAATTAATTCATATTTTTTCCCGCCATGAACAATTACTAAAAATGATTAAACTGATCCGAGAGACGCGTTACCAGGTAAGCTAAGCAATGGCCCGACCGCAAATCTAATGGCGAATATGTTTAGCTCTGTTATTTATTTTTTGATTCGATGTTGTTTTTTTTCTAACGAGAACGAATGAAAATAGTTTTCACTTTAATATCCGGTTTTATATGGATATTCTACATCAGTGATGTCCAACGTTGAAGTAATTAACGTCACTTGTAAACCCGAAGGTTTATCTCCCTTGGAAATATTTACGCCTAAATCTTCTAATTAAGTTGGTTGATGCACATACGGATAACCATTTTAGTATATCCATTTAAAATGTGTACCTACCTACTCGACGTTGCCCAGGTTCTATTACGTTCAAATTTGCGTTTTTTTGTTGTTATTTTTTTTTTTTTACAATCAAGTCGCCACTTATGAAGGGCCACAGGCCACTCGAGGATAAGGGGTATTCTTATAGATGACGTACCATGTTTCCGTGATTTCGCGTCGTCAACGTTCGGGCAGGTCTCGGAAGCGCCCGAGAGTTGACGAAACTATTAACCAAGCAGTCGATAACCTTTCGAAGAAATTAATCGCGTTCAATAACAAAAAATGATTTTTTATAATCTCTGTCAGCTCGTTGACTCTCCCGAACGACTAATTGATTTTTTTGAAAAAAAAATGTAAAAAAAAAAAAAACATTGAAAAAAAAGTACAAAAAAACAACAACATTTGCTTGACAAAACAAATAAAAATATTTGAAGCTTTCCGGTGCACAAACAAAAAACATTTAATTTAAAAACATTTGATTAACAATGGTTCCTTTGACAAAAAAACAAACAAAAATAAACATCTAATTAATAACAGTTGTTTAGCTTTGGTTTGTTCGTTCTTTTTTTTTTATATATGTATTTTAGTTTGGTTTTCTTCGTGGTAATTTATCAGCTGCCAGTCTTCAATTTAGCGTTTGGCAGTTTTCGCATCGTTTTCGCTTCGTTTTCGCCTCGTCAAATCTCGGGCGCTTACGTAACCTGCCCGAACGTTGACGACGCGAAGTCATGGAAACATGGTGCGTCATCTACAAGAGTACCGACTAATGATTATTGAGATTGATAGGAAGACGATGAAACACCGAGGGGGAAAAGTAACGATGGTTGTAACTGGTCATAAATTGACTATTTAAGAGGACGGCTTAAGAAAACTTGTTTACATCGGACTTGAACGTTGGCGATATTATAGTCAGCCAGGAAGCAGCCTCGTGGTATTGTGTGCCACAAACGGGCAGTTCTAAGAAAGAAAATCCGCTTAGTTCTAGGTACACAGAGGGAGAAAATGGAATTTATTGACAGTGGTTGTAGTTAGACGAGTTTTTGTTTTGAATGTTTCACATGGTGTGGGCACAGATGAAGCTTGGTCGAGCACCTGCCATAAAAATACCGATAGAGCAGAGAAAGACTAACAACGTTTCTTCTGTGAGAAAGAGTTTGAAGGACTGAAAAGAGTACCGCCCACTAGATTTCGAAGTCGGTTTGTTACACTGTCAAGGCAGGGAAAGGGTGTTCTGAGCGCCACATCCCAAGAGGTGGCAAGAGTACTCCATCTTAGGACGTATTTGACTCTTATACAAGTAGAGAATTGCGTCAGAAGTTAGATACTGTTGTAGACCCGTGCTAGGGGTCACAAAGATAACAACCACAAATTGTGACAGGTTAAAATATACAATGTATTTATATCATAGCAATACAGTAACGCCACTAAATGTGGTAGGAGATGACCGGATTCCTACCATGCGGTAAAACATGATAGGGATGTCCATTATTTAACACCTACCCACTATAGGAGTATGTGACACAAGGTCGGAAAGTGGTATTTGAAAAGCCAGCGTCCGAGAAGGTGAGCGCTTTAGCCATTAAAAATTGCCTGGGCAGCCCCGTCGGCATTCCCCGGTAGGGGCGCCTCAGACAGTAAGCTATAAACTTACTCCTCTCCAAAGAGGAGAGGCAAAGCCTGGGAGGGTGGACCTCCTAGAACTGCACAGGACAGAACCATACTCCGGCGGAATCATGCCCCGAAGGCCAAGACAACACCGGTCTATAGGGTGTAGTATCCATCGGAACAGATACCACACGTGGTATGAAGACTCTCACATGATAGGATTGTCCTCTGTTGAGTCTTTGCAACCATGGTATTTATTATAGATGGTTGCTTCCATTAGTTCTTCAATAGGGGTGATTTGTACCCCACAACAGATACTTTTGGGAGCGGTAGAATGATCCAACCATTTTTACCAGCGACGTAAATATTTCTATGCTATATAATCACTCTCCCTTTTTTGCAAATAAAAACAAATTAGAAATGCTTACTCTTTCTTAAAAGAATAAGAGTTATTCCCCTTAGATGATTATTTAAAAATGCCTCCATATTAGCAAACTGTCGAACCAGATTAATATTAAAAAAATTATAGCGAAGACATTTAGTTTATTACCAATAACATAGTACCACAATAACAAATGAACATTGTTTCGTCAGAATGAAAGTTTGATTTGCCAGCATTAATGCTATTGAAGTCCAACTTTTAAAATCCAGCCAATATAATTTTATATATCAGAAAAGAAAATTAGATTTCATTTTCTATCTCATTTATTTACTTATTTTATATTATCTATTTATTTTAGTTCATATAAGTGTTGCATTACCCGTTATTTCGGAGTACCCGGTAAGATCCAACAAGAATGACAAAGAACAGAGCGTATATGGAAAAACTTTGGTTTTCTTTATTTTCCATCAGCGGATGGTTTACGCCGGCTACGCACACATATATAACAATCTTTTGACATACTTTTGTCTCATGAAAGTCTTTTTCTTGCTGAGGTCACAGACTTGGTTTCCGCTAGAAACTCGTTCGTATATACATCTGATTGGAAAGCAATTTGCTCTGCATTGCCTATCCGAGCGTGAGCTGAAGCAATTGTTCTAGAAGCACTTTGGTGAAGTACAAGTTAGGGGATTCCTTCACAGTACCAACTTGCTTATCAGCCGCATTTTTAGTTAGCGGACACGAAAGTCTAACAACAAGACGGGCTTGGGTACCATAGCCAATAAAGCTTCATCGATGCCATAAACATCGGTAAACTCCCATTCTTCCGGTACTTCGATACTCCGATCAGCAAGCGTTTCGGCTCTTCGCGTTTTTGAAACCGCCGACTTTCAAGTCTCTTTGCACTGCGGAACCTTCTCATTTTTAACAGTTATCAAGTCGCCTTTTTTTTCTTTCTCGACGTCCCACCCACAATGGACTCGTCCACGATTCATTTTTGCCATTCTTCATTATCTTACATATTGATCAAATATGTATTGATCAAATATGTATTGATCAAATATGTAGTGATCAAATATGTAGTGATCAAATATGTATTGATCAAATATGTAGTGATCAAATATGAAGTGATCAAATATGTATTAATCAAATATGTAGTGATCAAATATGTAGTGATCAAATGTGTATTGATAAAATATGTAGTGATCAAATATGTATTGATCAAATATGTAGTGATCAAATATGTATTGATCAAATATGTAGTGATCAAATATATAGTGATCAAATATGTAGTGATCAAATGTGTATTGATCAAATGTGTAGTGATCAACTATGTATTGATCAAATATGTATTGATCAAATATGTAGTGATCAAATATGTATTGATCAAATATGTAGTGATCAAATGTGTATTGATCAAATGTGTATTGATCAAATATGTAGTGATCAAATGTGTAGTGATCAAATATGTAGTGATCAAATGTGTATTGATCAAATGTGTAGTGATCAAATATATAGTGATCAAATATGTAGTGATCAAATATGTAGTGATCAAATATGTATTGATCAAATATGTATTGATCAAATATGTAGTGATCAAATATGTAGTGATCAAATATCATTATATTACATAAGTTAGTCATTTTATGTTGCATACTAGCTGGTTCTGCCAGCTCACTATCGCTTCGCAAAGTCGGCTAATCGAAATACTTGAAACATTAATTTAAAATAACGAACATTTCATTCATAACTTTGTTGTAAACACAAAAGAAAATCTTTCTCATTTATTCATATAAACATAAACAATTTGGGGATACCAATTTATTCATCCGTTAAATGTGACTGTACAGAAAGGAAAAGAAGGAAACAAAATCAATTTGCCTTTTCACTTGCGATTTAGAAATAGATCGCAATCTGTTGAAACTCAAGTCGATCCCTCTAAAGAAATATTTGAACACAAATGCGAGATATTTACCCAGGAAATAAAGCAAATAAAACAATATTGCCAGACAGAACTATTCGTTGTACAGGGTGGGCCAAAATAAGGGTCCTATCTTTAAATTTGAATAACTTGAATTTGAATAACTTCCACAAAATAAAAGTTAAACTCACCAAACTTTATGTGTGTGTAGACTGACCCTTCCGAGATTTTTTGAAATAAACAAAACAAATTTTAGCCGAAAAACACTTCTTAAAACTTACAAAAACGAAAGTATTGTTTTTTACACTGTTTTGAGTTTTTTAAGCAAAAATAATGTTTTCTAAATGAGGGTACGTTCCTTAGGGCTAATACGGCTCATGCTTGCTTCGGAAGGGGTCCTTTACTTATTCTAAAAAAAAAAAAAAAAAAAATCAATAAATAAAAAAGTTATGAATTTTTAAAAATAGGACCCTTATTTTTGCCCATCCTGTATCAAAATAAAAATAAAACTATAATTGATTTTTTAATTCAGTGATTTTTTTTAAAAATTTTGATATAACGAATAGTTAATTAATAAGATATTTTATTTTATATTATTTATTTTATATTATTTATTAATTTTATGATTTATTTATGCATATTATTTTATTTATGATCTAGCAGGGTCACATGTTGCTCGGATTCAGGAAGTGATGACATCACATGCAACTGCATAGAAAGGCCTAAGAAGTAACTTTTACGTTCACCATTTACGTACAATTACGTTTACTATTTATTTACAATTAGCTTAGATAGGGCACAATCACGTTGACACACCGGTTCCCGTTAGATCACCGAGGTTAAGCGACGTTGAAACTGGTCAGTACTAAAATGGGTGACCATTTTGAAATACCAACGGCTGTATGTGCTCTCCACTTATCTCTACATTGTTTCCGGTCGTCTTAGACTCCTCTTTGCCACTGGAATCAGGCAGTGCCGATCCAGGAGACGTATGATTGGAAATTGCGCACCGCTAGCTTCACAATTACATGCGCAGCCACTCTCACAGGGGGTATCCATTGTCTCTCAAAACTGAACGGAGACCATGATTTATCTTCTACATTTCATAAAATTATGTTTTATAGTTTTAAATCAATGGGAACATTTATTTTCCAAGGCAGTCTCTGTCCCCTTCGCACCATTTGATTTAGTAATGATCTTTGAAATAGTCAAAGAAAACTTACAAGACGAATACATATGGATGCCATTTTAAGATGGCATCCATATGAAAATAATTCCGACCCAGTCAAAGTATTTTCTGGAAGAAACTAAATCGAATTGCATTTTATTCTTCTTAACAACATGCTGCAACGATTCAACCCCCAAAAATGATTAACACGAATCAAATATTGATTTTGTGGAAGGAAAGCTATCGATGACAACAATCGGGAAAGAAACTGACTTTTCTTTATATACTAGATAAATTTTAAAGTAAAAACAAACAAACAAACTCGAAATATTTATGGGATTTAGATTTCAAGATTTCATAAGACTCTCGATCGATTATCTTGCAAAACCGATCATATAATTATATTAAAAGCGACAAGAAAGACTAAAAACCAAATATGTTTTAACTTTAGTTACGTCGTCGCTTTCGAATCTTCTTTCAACCATTTCAAAACTTCATTCGAATCAAGTTTTGAAAGCAACAACAGTGAGTCGCTGCGAATAACTACCTGTTTTTTTTTTATCACAGCGTGGCCGTAATGCCCGACACAGGCGATCCTATGTCGCTTACATCGGAGGGGGTATTGGCCGTGTCCACTACACAAACATCACGGCTAGAGAACTTGGAAAGATTTTGGAAGTTCCAAAAAATTACTCTTCATGAACACTCAGCGAAAATTATTGCATTGCAAAGAAATTTGTTTGGTTTCGATCCTTGCAAAACAGACAGAATTATCTGGATGCCCAATACTGAAAAGCTAATCAAATTTACAGTCAATGTCTTTAAAACTAGCTTTCATTTTTAAATAAAGAGAGGGAGTGCCTGTGGACGAGTGGTTATAGCACTTTGGACGACCCGGGTTCGATCACATGCGAATTTTCGGGTCTGAAAACTCCCTCTGTCCACCCAGCAGTAAATGGGTACCTGACTAAAACTCAGGGAAGGTTCAAAGCAGTGGAAGGAGAGGGATGGGCTTCGCCTTCCATATGCTGTGCACTAGACACGGTGATTCTTAAACTAACATGGGCAGTGTGCGATGTCGGCAACGACACTCGTGTGCGTCCAGGCTATGCGACCTTTACTGTTTACCTTTTTACCATGTAAATGATACCAGCCAAAAAGTAGGAAGAGGTAATCACAACGCCTCCTTCTCACAGAAAGAGGAGATAATGTTTGACAGGATATCCTCCTGAGACTGAGAAAGCAAAACGTAACCTTCATTCCACTCCAAAGGCAAGGTTGCGAGCATCTGAAATTAATAATCATTAATTTCACTTTCATAAAATATGAAGTAAAAGCTTAGCTTTATAAACTTAAACAAATTAATTTGTGAAGATGATGGAGCCGAATCAATAGTCCAGAGATCGTTTATAATTCACGCTTGTAGCCAGTTGAGAAAAAAGCTCATTCTCTTCGGGGAGATTCGCCATATGATGGAGAACTGAATTTACGCTAAGTGGACAGTTGTTCCGCTATGTTAACGCATGTGTAGATAAAAAACTTTAGAAAAAACGTGGGAGTAAGAGGGGAAGTTGAAAAGAAAAAAACGTGTGAGTATGAGGGAAGAGAAAAAGAAGGAAATAAATAAAGAAAAAACGTAGGTGTAAGAGAGAAAGAAGATAGTACAAAACGTGGGAGTATCAGAGAAAGGTGAAAAGGAAAAAAGTAAAAACGTGGGAGTTGGAGGAAAAGGAGAAAGAAAGAAAGAAAATGTGGGAGTAAGAGAGACAGAAGAAAGGAAAAAATCGTGGGAGTAGGAGGGAAGAAGAAAGAAAGAAAAAAACGTGGGAGTAGGAGGGAAGAAGAAAGAAAGAAAAAAAACGTGGGAGTAGGAGGGAAGGAGATAGAAAGAAAAAAACGTGGGAGTAGGAGGGAAGGAGAAAGAAAGAAAAAATCGTGGGAGTAGGAGGGAAGGAGAAAGAAAGAAAAAAACGTGGGAGTTGGAGGGAAGGAGAAAGAAAGAAAAAATCGTGGGAGTAGGAGGGAAGAAGAAAGAAAGAAAAAAAACGTGGGAGTAGGAGGGAAGGAGAAAGAAAGAAAAAAAACGTGGGAGTAGGAGGGAAGCAGATAGAAAGAAAAAAATCGTGGGAGTAGGAGGGAAGGAGAAAGAAAGAAAAAATCGTGGGAGTAGGAGGGAAGGAGAAAGAAAGAAAAAAATCGTGGAAGTAGGAGGGAAGAAGAAAGAAAGAAAAAAACGTGGGAGTAGGAGGGAAGGAGAAAGAAAGAAAAAATCGTGGGAGTAGGAGGGAAGAAGAAAGAAAGAAAAAAACGTGGGAGTAGGAGGGAAGGAGATAGAAAGAAAAAACGTGGGAGTAGGAGGGAAAAGAGAAAGAAAGAAAAAATCGTGGGAGTAGGAGGGAAGAAGTAAGAAAGAAAAATCGTGGAAGTAGGAGGGAAGAAGAAAGAAAGAAAAAAACGTGGGAGTAGGAGGGAAGGAGAAAGAAAGAAAAAAACGTGGGAGTAGGAGGGAAGGAGATAGAAAGAAAAAACGTGGGAGTAGGAGGGAAAAGAGAAAGAAAGAAAAGAAAACGAAGTACTTGCTAAATGCATCTTTCGAGCTATATTTTTTGCAATGTAGATTTCGCCGTCTTCCAACATGCAGCGCCTGGTATTTTTATGGAAATCGCTCCAGACAAGGCATGAAACCACTTGATGTAAGAAGCTAAAAAAATACTACTTCGATGTTAAAAACTAGCCAACGATAAGTGTTCGATAGATAGATCCCCACTCCCAAAACAGTAATGTTTCCCCCTTTGTCAGTAACATCGCTCATAGAATGTGAAGACTAAAGGACAAAATAAGGGAAGCGAGAGTTACAAGGCCGCCGAAAGTAAACCCAAAGTCCACTTTCTACTCTCCGTATTACCAAATGATAACCCATCGGGTACTAGCTAGGCTAAACATCACTTAACTTCCAAATGATAACCCATCGGGTACTAGCTAGGCTAAACATCACTTAACTTCTAAATGATCACCCATCGGGTACTAGCTAGGCTAAACATCACTTAACTTCTAAATGATCACCCATCGGGTACTAGCTAGGCTAAACATCACTTAACTTCTAAATGATCACCCATCGGGTACTAGCTAGGCTAAACATCACTTAACTTCCAAATGATCACCCATCGGGTACTAGCTAGGCTAAACATCACTTAACTTCTAAATGATCACCCATCGGGTACTAGCTAGGCTAAACATCACTTAACTTCCAAATGATCACCCATCGGGTACTAGCTAGGCTAAACATCACTTAACTTCCAAATGATAACCCATCGGGTACTAGCTAGGCTAAACATCACTTAACTTCCAAATGATCACCCATCGGATACTAGCTAGGCTAAACATCACTTAACTTCTAAATGATCACCCATCGGGTACTAGCTAGGCTAAACATCACTTAACTTCCAAATGATCACCCATCGGCTACTAGCTAGGGTAAACATCACTTAACTTCCAAATGATCACCCATCGGGTACAAGCTAGGCTAAATATCACTTAGTTTTCAAATGATAACCCATCGGGTACTAGCTAGGCTAAACATCACTTAACTTCCAAATGATCACCCATCGGGTACTAGCTAGGCTAAACATCACTAAACCTCCAAATGATCACCCATCGGGTATAAGCTAGGCTAAATATCACTTAGTTTTCAAATGATAACCCATCGGGTACTGGCTAGGTAAAACATCACTTAACTTCCAAATGATCACCCATCGGGTACAAGCTAGGCTAACTATCACTTAGTTTTCAAATGATAACCCATCGGGTACTGGCTAGGTTAAACATCACTTAACTTCCAAATGATCACCCATCGGGTACTAGCTAGGCTAAACATCACTTAACTTCCAAATGATCACCCATCGGGTACAAGCTAGGCTAAATATCACTTAGTTTTCAAATGATAACCCATCGGGTACTAGCTAGGCTAAACATCACTTAACTTCCAAATGATCACCCATCGGGTACTAGCTAGGCTAAACATCACTTAACTTCCAAATGATCACCCATCGGGTACAAGCTAGGCTAAATATCACTTAGTTTTCAAATGATAACCCATCGGGTACTAGCTAGGCTAAACATCACTTAACTTCCAAATGATCACCCATCGGGTACTAGCTAGGCTAAACATCACTTAACTTCCAAATGATCACCCATCGGGTACAAGCTAGGCTAAATATCACTTAGTTTTCAAATGATAACCCATCGGGTACTGGCTAGGTTAAACATCACTTAACTTCCAAATTATCACCCATCGGGTACTAGCTAGGCTAAACATCACTTAACTTCCAAATGATCACCCATCGGGTACAAGCTAGGCTAAATATCACTTAGTTTTCAAATGATAACCCATCGGGTACTAGCTAGGCTCAACATCACTTAACTTCCAAATGATCACCCATCGGGTACTGGCTAGGTTAAACATCACTTAACTTCCAAATGATCACCCATCGGGTACTAGCTAGGCTAAACATCACTTAACTTCCAAATGATCACCCATCGGGTACAAGCTAGGCTAAATATCACTTAGTTTTCAAATGATAACCCATCGGGTACTAGCTAGGCTAAACATCACTTAACTTCCAAATGATCACCCATCGGGTACTAGCTAGGCTAAACATCACTTAACTTCCAAATAATCACCCATCGGGTACAAGCTAGGCTAAATATCACTTAGTTTTCAAATGATAACCCATCGGGTACTAGCTAGGCTAAACATCACTTAACTTCCAAATGATCACTCATCGGGTACTAGCTAGGCTAAACATCACTTAACTTACAAATGATCACCCATCGGGTACTGGCTAGGTTAAACATCACTTAACTTCCGTGATCTAACGAGAACCCACGTGTCAACGTGATTATGCCGGATATTGATTTACTCCTCTCCGGGAGTTAGGCACAAGGCCAGTTTTTATCTTACTCCCACAAGTAAGATGTGATCCAAGGTCGGGTCGGGAAAGTGGGTTTTAAAAATTGCCTGGGCAGCCCCGTCGGCATTCCTCGGTAGGGGCGCCTCAGGTAGTAAGCAATAAACTTACTCCTCCCCAAAGAGGGGAGACAAAGCCTGGGAGGGTGGACCTCCTAGAACTGCACAGGACCGTCCCATAGACCGGCGTAAATTATGCCGTGAAGGCCAAGACAATACCAGTCTATGGGGTGCAGTATCCATCGGAACAGATACTACACTTTGATCTTAGCCAAAAGGTCAAGTGATTATGCCAGATAGACCTGAAGTATAAATAAATAAATAAATAAATAAATGCTTGGTTGTTTTCCATTAAATATTATTTTGACATTTTATTCTTTTAAAACAGCGTGGGAAGGAATGCCGAAGCTAGCGTTTAAAGTCATCCAGACAATAACGATATTGCAAATTGACCGGAAGTTCTATCCCCATTCCACCATTTATTAAATTGTTCGCATGTCAGCGACTTGAAAGGTCGGACAGAAATCAGGAAACAAAGAGTTAATTAGCGTAGTGATAAATTCTTAATGGAGGTTGGATGATCTCCCTTAGATGTTAAAAGCTTTTTTGATGCACTGTTTATTTATTAATTTTTAATAACACCACTGACTATCCCCCATTTCCCTAGCCCGTTCCAGCGCATGCATTCACTACAATATCCTGTCTTTGATAGAAAATTCTTTTTTTTTTATAGGCTATCAATGTTATAATTTTGTTGAAAGAGAAACAGAAAAACAGGAAAAGAGACTGCGGAAGTACACTTTATAATCTCCCAACAAAGAAGAGCGGAATGAGTCTTTTCACATATCTTTAGCTCATAACCCCGCCCCCAGCCTGCGTGGAACACAGTGTAAGTGCACAAACATAGCCGAGAACGGGCCGGTCGGCATTCCCCGGTAAAGACGCCTCAATCGATCGGCAATACCCCCCCCCCATCCCGAAGGAGGAAATAATTTCTGGAAGTGTACTAACGGCATTTTCCGGCTGTATTTTTTTTTGCAAGTGTATTTCGTTGTCCTCCGACATGCAGCGCCTGGTATTTATTTAAAAATGGAAATCGCTCCAGACAAGGCATGAAGCCACTTAATGTAAGGAGCTAAACTAAATACTAGTTCAAGGTTAAAAACTAGCCAACGATAAGTGTTAGTGTTTTCACAGCAGCTGTAGGATATTTTGAAGTTATTTTTATTGAATATTTTGGGCCAGTGGTTAGTTACGGGGAAGAAATGAACACTGGAAACTCAACCCGCAGGGTTAAAGATACCAAATGTGACCGGTTCATTAGCCGATGTTTTGAAAGGTTGACCCACAATGTTAACTCTCCGTCCGGTTAGTCAGAAATAGTCTACGGTTCAACTTCAAGTAGGAAGCTGAATATGTCTATGTTTTATTAGTATAGGAGGACTGATATGAAACATGTTGACAAAGTCTGCATTAATATAATGCAGGGGCGGGCCACATCCGGCCCGCGAAAGCTTAGCGTCCGGCCCGTCACAATGCTATGCTTTATTATTGCAATCCGGTACGCGGACATCACAGTAAAACTCATATCATTTTGTGACACAGGCGTAAAAGTAGGTTTCAATTAAGATTTACAGTGGGATAAAAATGTATGAATATCAGCGAGCGATGATGCATGTATATTTCATTTTTCTTTAACTATTAATTTCAAATCCTTGTCCTGAGATAACAATAGAAAAAGAGAAAGAGAGAGGCAAAGAGGAAACGAGATACGAGGAAAGGGCATGAAACAGAGAACCTATGTGAGGTGTGTCAAAACGAATGCTGGATCAACTTACTACTTCCCCCGTCATTATTTTTTATGATTCCAAAATGGCTCTTCGTCGGCGCCTTTTATAACATTACATACAGACGTCTCCTGAGAAAAAATATAAGATTTGTAGAGTGTTCAATGCAATTTTTCTACAATTTATTCATGTAAACAAAATATAGTAATTCTGAGATTTCGTTTTTCACTTTGGCCCGCGATCTCCTTCCAAAAGTCTCATCTGGCCCTCACTCTGAAAAGGTTGCCCGCCCCTGTTATAATGGAACATATAATAAATTAAAACAAAATATTTTAAACTCTTAAAATAAGAGAACATGTCAGAACTTCAGGAATATAAAAGAAAACAAGCCACAGCCGACGCTCGCTCTTAATAAAAACAGACCGAAAAACCGTATAAAGAACAAGCGAAAATACATATATACAGATATAATGATATGAAACCTTATGTCTAGAATCTTATCTTAATTTTGATCAACATCCATTACATGATTTTCATTCTAGAAAATTTCTAAAATTTAAAGCATGAGCTTAAGAGGTCTTGAGGAAAAATCGAAATTCCGGAAAACTTTACTTAATTGGTGTCGACCGAGGAGGTGGGGGAAGCAAAAGTCAAAAAGTAGGTAATCTCTTTTATTTCCTACCACGAATAACGAACTATTCTTTCAAGCATACACATCATATTACATTGCCGCAAAAATACATCAAGCACAGATATATATATATATGCAAATCTGAAATATTTGAATTTTCAAATGAGAGGTTGTGGGTATATTATGCCCCATAAAAACAGTTTAAAAGACCCCAAAGAAACTGAACTTTGAGGATTATTTATTTATTGATGTCTCGCACTAACTGTTAACATTTAACAAAAATCGGAGGTATCTGAATTCTCACGAAGGGCTTCCGCCCCCATTTCACTTTTTTGACCCCCCCCCACTAAATTAAATATAATACAGCCTACATATAAAGACCTTCTATGTAGCAGCTGTTTTCCAAAATTCATAATGATCGGTTAATTAGTTTAGAAGTAAATCCTGTAATGCAAATATATAAACATATGCACACACACACACACACACACACACACACACACACATATATATATAGATATATATATATATATATAGATAATTTCAAACGTTTTTTTTATATAACATCTTATAGTTTTAATTTTGAAAAAAACTTCCAAGACCACACACGCATCCCCCACACACGTATATAGAGTAACTATTAACTATAGTTACTACTATAGTTATTACTACGTTCGTTGAACCCTCTCGATTGTCTGCTGTTTACTGCCCGTTGTGTTTAGGCATAAATAGAACTTAATTTCTCTTGTGTCACGTGATAATTCCTGATAGCCTTAGGGATAGAGCGAAGTCTGAAATTATCACTTCCTACACAGATGAGAGCAAATAATTAAATAATTTAATATTATATATATATATATATATATATATATATATAATTTAATATTTTATATATATAATAATTTAATATTATATATATATAATAATGTAATATCATATATATAATAATTTAATATCATATATATAATAATTTAATATTATATATATATATATATATATATATATATATATATATATATATAAATATATATATATATATACTAACATTTTAAAATAAATATGTATTATTATTACCTACAGAAATCGATTTTTCATGCTTATGCAATCTTCAGAGTAGTAATCCAATCAAATGTGTCCATAGACAGAGTTCATCCGATGGAGATCCTTGGCCATAAAATTGAATATCGGCAGATCAAGCCATTCAGAGATGATTTCATGGTTTCTTTCGGATTTGATTTATACAAATGCAATAAAAGTGACGCTGACCATTGATGAATGAAGAAACTGTTGATTTCAAGCTGAAATACGTATCTACACCAGATCGAATATAGATTTTTTTTTTCATACTATATAAAACTAGTGGGACCCGTTGAAATTTAACAGTTGTATCGTTCGTATGTTGTATATTGCTGATATACATTCTATGGGCGTCCGGCGAGAACGTAAACCCAGTTATGGTATGGTATGGTAGTTTGGTAGTTTTGTTTTACGGCATATCAACCCTTTTCGGGCCATCTAATGCCGAATCCGGTCATTATAGTAAAAGATTTATGCTTCAAGTTCTAAAAATAAAATAAAAAAGGGGAGGGAGAAAGGGAGAGGGGCTGTTGTTTTTGTTTTTGGTTTTGTAGAACATAATTAAGTTTTACAAAAAAAAACAAAACAAAACAAAAAAACGGCAATGTAGGTGAATTTCGTCTCAGGGAGCCACAGGGCAGCCTGATCTGGTATCACCAGCCCGATTATGTTCAAACTGAAATATACATATATAAGTATATACATATATAAGTATTCTGTTTGATGTTGTTTCAGAATATATCTGGTTATGATGGTCTATCTCCAAAATCCTTGTAAGAGTTTGTGTCATATTTCCATTCTATGGACGTTCAGCGCGAACGCAGACCCCACGGTATTATTCTACCATCTTTGTAGAGAACAACGTGTAATTTAGTTCGAGTTGCACGTTCGACACAACAGTGACCTCAGATGAAAATTAAAAAAAATTACTTATTTCGCATTGCATCTTCTTCGACAATCGAGCGATCCCATCTTTAAAAAAAAGTGTGGACGGTGATAGCATACGTACGAACAAAAATTTGTGTTGGCATATTATTATATAGAACAGAGAGATGTTTGTATAATATTAGATGAGTTTTATACCACTGCTAGCAGGGACGCCCGGCGTTGTCCGGGATTGAATAAAGAACCTGAAGTCCTTTTGTAGCAAAGTTACAGGTTGGTTGTGTAAAAATTATGTTAAAAATAGGAAATTTCATGTAAGTTTTGTTTGAGCAAGAAAGGGGAATTTTCAATTAAAAGTCAAGTTCGAGTTAAGGTTACGTGTCAGGATATTGCGTCACAAACAGGAAGTCGGTAGTGATACGCAGTGGATAAGCTGCTGAGATCTTTTTCTTATTTCTCTTGACCGTTAGAAAGAGGGGTCGATAGCTGTTGGTGGATGGGTGGAGGGTATTATGTATGTACATTTTACCCTAAAGAAGATACATAAAATAAAAACAAAAGATGACAGCATTGCTAAACCCAAATAATTTCGTGCTGTCATTTAAAAATAACTATTACAACCGTTGCTATTAAGAAGAAGACGAATGCAACAAGAAGAAAGAGAACAGGAAACAGAGAGACGTCACTATTTACTAAGCAACTTAAGACGTGTCAACGAGAGAGACGAACAGCTGTTTCTGTCCACAAGCCTATAACACTGTATAATATTTGTTATTATTATTTTGTATATTTTATAAAGTTAAATTTTTAGGGTGGGGCTCAAGTATGTACCCAGCACTGATTGGGTGAGAGGGATTAATTTAAGTAAAAGGACATTGATTGAAATTAATTTCAGTAAATTTAAAGTCTTAAATCCCCTTTAGACATATCCGACGTTTCCTGGGAATCAATGAGGACCTCTATACACTCCTGTTGTAGGCCCTGAACCCCTTATTAATATTTATATTCTTATTTTTAGAATGTTATAAATGTATGTTATCACCTCTTTTTAATTTCAAATTGAAATAAATGAACGTCAAAATAAAAAAAAAGGCTGAACTTAGTTAGAAATTGACAAAATCTGAATTTCAAATTCATATAGTATTACCTCAGTTAACTTCAAATTAAAAAATATAAACTTCAAATTAAAAAAGCTCAACTCGGTTAGAAACTGACAAAAGATGAATTGAAAATTTAAATGATATTACATTTTTGAAAACTTACATTCCAATTGATAAAGTTTAAATTTAATAAAGCTGCACGTCAAATTAAAATAAAGTAGAACAAAGTTAGAAACTGACGAAGCCGAATTTCATGTTACAAAAGTAAAAACAACTTCAACTTAAAAAAGCTCAACTTCAAATTAAAACAAGAACATAAGTCAGCCGTGAAACTGCATACCTCTGCCTGACAACGCAAGGATGAGCCAAAGTCTTATTTAGGCCTTACTTCTTTATATTTATTGAACGAAGTATACTCGACGTTATGCCATGAAAACGTCGATAGCTCAAAGGATATGTATCTTGCATAGTAGTTGCTGTTATCAAAGAGCATTAGATAAATATTGAAAGTTGAAATTCTGTCAAAAATTTCGATCATGTACGAAATTTTCATAGTTATCGTCAAAAACCATGATAATGTTCACATCAAATGCGGGACTATATTACCTCTACCTGTACCTGGTCACGACCTAAGTAAATGAGGCCAGAGCGCTGGAAAATGACGTCATGCTATAAAGTAACAAACGAGATCTGACGAACAGTCAGACGATGGGCATTTTGACCCCCCCCTTTAACTTAAAAAGTCATCAAAATTCAGGAAATGAACCAATTGTGATGAAATTTTCAGTATTTATTAATTAACGATCACGAAATATAATTAAACCATTACTTTATTAAAATCTTAGTGCAGATGTATTATTTCGTGTTAATAATAATTAATACTAAATAATAAAATAGTGGTGTCATAATTTTTTTAATTTTTAAAATATGAACATTTTTCTTTGAAAAATAATTTGTCTGATTTAATATTCATTCTTTAAATAAGTTCATTCTTTCCGGATTATTTTTAATGTTTGAGTTGATTGTTATGACAACCTGGTCTACATAGCAGACTAGTATCAGTTATGCTGCATGGAAATATCTCTTGGTTTATAAACACAAGAAGAAGACAAATCCCTTTCCTTAGGTAGTTTTATTCTTTATATGAACATTTTATTATCATTAGTTTTAGCTGAATAATTTTATAAGAGTTGCTCTCATTTCCCGAAAGAATAAATGATTATTGAATTTTTTAAAACTTATAAGTAAATAAAAAAATCAAAAGTAAATCAAACATGAAAGCTTACGAATTCAGTAAAGTAACACAAAATCAATAATTCAAAATAATTAATAGAACATTTATTGAAATAAATTAAAATATAGTAAAACATTGTAATGAATTAAAACAGTCATGTTTTTTTTTTTTGAAGGGGGGGGGTTAATGGAACTTATTAATTAGTCTAAAATTGTATTTTTTATCCCGAAATAAAATTCTATTTATTTTTTTAAGACTTGAAATTCGAACTTTAATGCAATGCCTTAATCGTTGGACGCCATGTTGAATTTTTTTAAATCATTCTTTTTCGCGCTTGATATCTATAAAAAAATGAAATATGTTTGAAAAACTGAACAAGTTAACAATGATTTCCAAGTGAATGAATAATCCTTAGGATGGTAGCCGTGTTCTTGGCAGGGGAATAAAGTCACAATAGTAGGAAAAAGTTAACAATGATTTCCAAGTGAATGAATAATCCTATAGAGTTGAGTCTACTCGATCTGATTAATTGCTTTGATTACAGATTGACGCATGCGCGTTAATCCACGGTGGACATTCGAGCACTTCCGGTGCTCATTGATAGTGGTTCTTACACCCACTATCAATGACGTCACCAGAAAAAACTCGATTCAGTTGACAGACTGAGGGTATTACGACATTCACAAGCGGTCCCCAGTCACATGTATATCCCGATTAGGGGAGATGACAACGTTAGGTTTTTGCAGTTCTTGCAGGGTAATGTTGACGTCCTCCTACATACAGCGCCTAGTATTCCCAAATGGTCACCCACCTTGTACTGAACAGGCTCAACATTGCTTAAGTTCGATGACCTTACAAGAATCGGTGTTTCAACGTGATGATGTCGTTGGACCTCATTGGCTACAATATGGGTCAGGTAGCGACTCTCTACGATGAACAGAACCAAAGTTATCGCCATGAGTGGGACTTTCACATTGTCCGTAATATTGACCTTAACCTTTGACCTTGATATCCCAAACTTAAATCAGTTCTAAGTTATATCGTGACCAATATTTTTACCAAGTTTGGTGACGATTGGTCAAGCGATGTGGATACTAGGCTGTACACAAACTAAAAAAGTGACAAACAAACTCGACAGAAAACAGCCTGCGCATTGGCGGAGGCAATAATCTCAACTCAGTTAGTAATTGACAAATTTCAAATTCAAATGTTATTACATCTTTTAACCTCAAATTAAAAAAAGATGAATCTCAAATTTAAAAAATTGAATTTAAAATAAAAGAACATGCATGCCAAAATCTGAATGCCGATTTGTAATTAAGCATTATCAATTTTAAGTAGAACTTTTAAAATTTTTAGATTGATCATATTTGAATTTGATGTTTATTTATTTTTTTTAATTGAAAGTTCATTTATTTTAAATTTAAAGTTTAACTTTTTAATTTTAAGGTAAAACAGTGTAGAAATTGTCAGCATTTAAACTGTCGCCATTTTCTGTGATGTCTTCTGCAAAGGCAAAGTGCTTAGAACGGTGCAGATGAAAGGGGGGATCAACGGTGGTAGATGAGAGGATGGATCAACGGTGCAGATGAGAGGGAGATTCAACAATGCAGATGAGAGGATGGGTCAACTCACCTTGTTCCATAAATAAATCGTTGGAGACAGGCAAGAATCCTTTGGCAGAAAAGCTTTTAGCTTCGACCAGCATATTCACGCAGAAACTTTCCGTCAACCTGTCCACCGAAGGTTGTCGAAATTTTTCGACTTTCTCTTTCATTTCTCGACTACATCCGAACTGAAATAGAAACAGACAGAAAGAGTTATTCACGAAGTCTATCTTTTAATTGAGTGGATTACGTTAATTTCGCATTCAATTTTGAAGGCAACCGTAAATTGTAAGAGTCGAAGTCGGCAAACAAGTTCATGAGACATCCATTTTCCAAGCGAAGAACCTTTTCAAGTTTTTGAAGATGACGATGAACAGTTGTATGGATTGGGGAAAGCTTCATTGCCAATTTTTTAAACTTATACTGCATGAATAGTATTCTTACAATGTTTCGGCAAATGTAACCTCCGGCCTTCTTCGTGCGTCTTGTCGAACTCGGGAATCTGTACGGTGCGCATCGGATAAACTGATGTATTAATCTATTATATAAAATATAGTTATCTGTGTGTATGTATGTGTTATTTTCAGCTAAAACTAGAAAAATACAAACAAAACCCCACAAATTTGGTATTTTCTTGATCAACGTTGCCCCGGATGAATAATCTCTAAAATTTAGAAAAAATTATTAATTCTTTGACAACCTGGGATTGCCGAGTTCTAACCCAGTTAGTTTCACAGAAATACTTTCACTTATGATGTTGACAACCTTCACATGGTTCCTCCCATAAGTACCCGATTTTTTTCTAGAAATATATCGGGGAAATCAGTGCCAACAATAGAATCATTTGATTAGGGTTAGTGTTAGGGTGCCACCAATAGAATCATCTGATTAGTACGAAATGAATGAATCACACTAAACGGGAGGTCCGGATCAAACTTAATCTTCAAGAGCGAAATTTCCATTTTTGAATGTTGTAAACCATCTTCTGCAAGTTATTCCATTCAGGCATTCTTCTCTATAAGCTGAGTCAATATTTCGAGTTGGAGCTACCTCAGTAAGAACTAAAGACTTCCCTTCTTACACTCATAAAATAACCTAGCGCAGATTTCGTCAAGGGATGTGTCGATTTCCAGCCATTTAGTGTATTTACTCAAGGGAAGTAACTCCGATATTTTTTCAAAGAGTTAATTCCCTTATGCCGACTCATTCCTCGAGGAATCTATGTAAGGTAGAGTTGTCTGTGTGTATGTCCAGACGGAGAATGGGCTGGACGGAGGAAAAAAAGGGGTGGGGAGATGGAAGGAGAAAACGAGGGATAAGGGGAAGAGAGAAAGATAGTGAGACGGATAGAAAGGGGGTAAAGAGATAGATATTTTTGCCCTGGGCAACGCCGAGTAGCCCTGCTAGTAAATTATAAGTGACAATCTTCTGGGGTTGAAGATTCAATCCACAGTACAGGTGATACTAAGAATATAATATACATTACTTAACACTTCTACACGATCATGTTTTTCGTCCTTTAGTAGAACTATTTTGATTTTCAACAACTAAATTTTAATCTAAAAAAATTCCCCTGACACACCTCATCTCTCAGGCGAATCGATTCTTCTTCTTTTGATTTCAGTATGGTCTCATTTAAAAGGACGGTATTAGCAATAAATATAGCATTAGTTTAAAATGTTAATGTTTTTTTTTCCCACTTTGGTGGTATCCTCTAAATGGTAAAGTTTGCAGAAAGATAATGTGTCCGCGTTACTCACCTTGTTAAGTATTTTACCACGTGCACCGATCCTTTTTAAAATGCATTACTTAATATAACCAAACATTTGATGTAGAGCAATTCTTTTCTCTATTAAATCTTTTGTATCTAACTTATTTTAAAAGTGCCCATGTTACTCACCGGATTGCCAAGAATTCCAAAATTCATAAAAATCAGTTCATAAAAACAACAACAAAAAAAAAACTTAATATATATGCATCCCCTAAATGTTAACATTTACACAAAAAAAAACAATGCGTCCCTGTTACTCACCGTTTTGCCTAGAATATATATTCTAAAATACATAACGATCGATTCATTAGTTTAAGAGATTGCCCTGTACACACACACACGCGCGCACACACACACATACACACACACATATATATATATATATATATATATGAGGATAAAATGCACGATATATCATAAAATAAATGCCGTGAAAGACAGGATTTTTTCGCAGACACACACACACACATATGTATATATATATATATATATATATATATATATATATATATATATGTGTGTGTGTGTGTGTGTGTATGTGTGTGTGTGCATGTGTTTGCAGGGCAACTTACTTGTTGTCCAATTTGCAGGTAGAAGACTTCGTGCGACAAAAAATACCCAACGTATCCGGGAGTGGTCATTCTAAGCCAACACTTGTCTGATATATCGCACGTTCGAGTCGCACCGGGCCTAAAAAATACAAAAAAAAGTAAATTAATATTTTATCTTAATTAATCTTACCTAAGGATTCTAGGTTAGAGGTGACTCCGGACGGAAATCGGGAAACCACGTGACTTCCGGACGAAGCCTTTCTGTCTCACATTCTATCCCATTTAATGAGCCACCTGACATCCAGTTGTAAGGTATTCCTGGGAGATTGCTATTATACAATGCGACACCACAGAGTGTGTAAATATCTTCACTGGACTATTTGTAAAAAGTTGAATATCCAGTGTAGCAGCAAGTCATGGGAGCATATATGGAAATAATTTATACACCATCCACTATGACTATGCAATCCCTACAGCTACATATCTAGAAAACGGAGCTGTTAAACCTGACATCGTAATATGGGACAAAAAGGAGAAAGTAGCAACCCTAGTTGAAGTCAGTGTCCCTAATGATGCAGGATTAAACAGAGCTGAAAGGGAAAATATTACGAAATACCAAGGTCTTATGTACGACATGAAAAGAAACTGGAACCTTAGGAAAATCTCCGTCATCCCAGTAATTATAGGAGCAACAGGACTAATGAAAAAGAATTTCAAAAGCTATCTGACGAGTATACCCGATGAACCGAGTGCAAGAGAAATACAAACAATTGCACTTAAAGGGACGGTTAGAATCTTTAAAAGATCTCTAGGCTGGAGTGTCTGAAATAGCCGGTGAATGTCTGGCATCCGGTAGGATGCCCCATCTCCAGCAAAAACGGAAAGATAAGAAAAAAAATCTATACTGGAATTGTTTATTATAGCATAGATATGTCTTCTATCACATATCATATATTAAGTCGCTAAGTATAGCTGGTTTTGGATATGTATAAGTTTTTATTTTATTTGGTCTGAACAGATTTATTTTGTGTAACAGAGAGTGCTTTGTTCAATTTGAGTTTTCCCACTTATCTGTAAGATTCTATTTGCAAATAAATAAGTCCAACAGGCATTGGGTAATCTGGAATCGAGTATTTACCTCCCTTGGTTTCGGGAGAGTTCCAATTTGTTCTGGTAGTGTCTACATTGAGAGATTATTATTTTATTCGGAAATCATCGTGTGATTAGAGATTCTCCTGAAACACGAGGGGATGCGTTCAGTATAATTCCTACACCCTTTTGTATTTCAAAGTTGATAATTTCTCACTGTTTAGATTACTATTCTTTTCAGAAAAAAAATTATACCTTATTTATTAAAAAATAATAGTATAAGTCATGTTCATATCATATTCCAATGAACATGTTTTTATTTATTTATTTTTTTTTCACATTTCCAAAAAATAGAACGGACCGTAAAAATATCTCACAGAAATGTTATGTTTTTTGGAAATGTGGATAAATAAAAATAAAAATAGTAAAATAAAAACACGGTTATTGGAATATAATATGAACCTGACTTATATTTGCTCTGTTGTCACTAATTGACAACCATCGAGCTAAATCTTTTAAGGAGACTGCAAAGTAAAAGAGCACTGATAGTATATGCTAATACATATATTGTCATTAATAATTATATATATATATATATATATATATATATATATATATATATATATATATATATATATATATATATAGTAAGCTATGAAAATATATTTATGGCAATCAAGCGACACAGAGGCTCCCGCGTTTCATTCCCGGGGGGAATCTTCAGGCTGAAGATTCCCCCCCCTCCCCGGGATCAAACGCGGGAGCCTCTGTGTAGCTTGATTGCCATAAATATATTTTCATAGCTTACTACCTAGCTCTACTTACGTATTGAGCACTGTTGTAGTAAATACTGAAAATTGATACATAAAAAGTTATATCTCCTTATAAAATTTTATGTGGATACATGAAATACTAATATATATATACAGATATATATATATATATATATATATATATATATATATATGATGAATAAATGTGTCTTATTCTAAAAAAAATACTGCAGTTTCACAGAGAATCCGATGATAAGAAGCATATTAATAAAATTATTACGTTCTTCATACTTTTGAATACATTTGTTCCGTTTTCAAAGGTCGATTTTTATGTTTACACACACACACACACACACACACACACACACATGTATATATATATATATTTATATATATAAGATAGAGAGATAGCTAATGATAATGGTTGCTTTCTCATATACCCTGTCATTTCTTCCCCCCCTCTCTTTCTCTGTCATATATATATATATATGATTTTATAATGGGGTATGTTAACATAAAAGTGCCGTTATACTTTGTGTTTTATATATTTTCAAGGCGAAATTTTTTACTCGCAGTGATGTCATTGCGGTAATAGTCTTCTGAGAAGATTTTCTTTGAAAATCCATGGATTAAGGACTTTACAGTACTTTTTGCTTGAACTTTGATATCTAATGAAGTTTGATTAATTTCTCATGTTATTCTTTCATTTAATCCATTATTATTAATGCTCTATCCAATATATTGAGCTTTGCCTTTATCCTGATAGTTCACTAATTAAAGATATTAGATATTATTTAGATCTTTAAAGTATCATTTTAATATATATATATATATATTAGGGGAGGTCGATTTTGAAACTGTAAATTATCGCACTCGAAGAAAGTTGCCAAATAATGTCAAAAGTTACCACAAGAAATATTTTTCTTCAAAACTTTGTATTTATTTGAGCATTGCAACTTTAAGATCAAATAAATCGAGATTTTTTCTCACAGCCTAGATTTCACCGGCAGAAGTGTCGCCTTAAATTAACCTCGGGTTTTAACAAAAAAAAGTAATACATTACTTAATAATAAATATTTTAAAGTTTATTATTCCTTTTCTTAAGAAATTAAATGTACATATTCAAATTAAAAAGGAATAAAACACTATAATATTTAATTTTATATATAAATAATTATTTATTTACATAGGCGTTTTATTTATTGGATATTTTTTATGGTATTCACCGGTTGAAAATTCAACGAGCGAATTTGAATTCACGTGTTGATTCTGTGTTTACACATGTAATTATCACAAATATATATTGAATTGTCGAGAGCTGGCTTATCTAATCCCACTTTCCCGACCTTTTGTCACACCTTACCTTGTGGGAGTTAGATAAATAAAAACTAGTTCAGCCAGGGCTTTTTACCCCACCAAATAAACCGATATCGTCCGGGTCTTTGGGTCTGGATTCACGCCCGTCTATTGGGGCTTGTCCGTCCTGTGCAGTTCTAGGAGGTGCACCTCCCAGGTTTTGCCTTCCCTCTTTGGGGAGGAGTAAGTTTATTGCTTACTGTCTGAGGCGGCCCTACCGAGGAATGCCGACGGAGCTGCCCAGGCAATTTTTAAATTGCCAGAGTGCTCACCTCTCGAGCACTGGCTTTCTCATCCCACTTTCCTGACCTTGTGTTAATCTTACCTTGTTGAGGTAGATAAATAAAATCTAGTTCAGCCAGGGCTTTTTACCCCACCAAATAAATCGGTATCGTCCGGGCCTTTGGGTCTGGATTTATGCCCGTCTATTTGGGCTTGTCCGTCCTGTGCAATTCTAGGAGGTGCACCCTCCCAGGCTTTGCCTTCCCTCTTTGGGGAGGAGTAAGTTTATTGCTAACTGTCTGAGACGCCCCTACCGGGGAATGCCGACGGGGCTGCCCAGTCAATTTTTTTAATGGCCAGAGTGCTCACCTCTATAGCGCAGGCTTATCTAATCCCACTTTCATGACCTTGTGTCACATCTTACCTTGTTGGAGGTAGACAAATAAAACTATTTCAGCCAGGGGTTTTTACCCCACCTAAAATATTATATGTATTGGAGTTGATGGGAGAATGGATAAGGACACATTGATGTATAAGGAAATTGTGGATGAAAATAGACAGAGAATTATGAAAAAAACTAAGGGACCAGAACACCATTTAACTTTTACAAAAGAAACACCATGTGAAAGTAAATATCTGACACAGAGTTCTTCCTAATAGTGGTGCAACAGGTGCTGTTCATGCAGATCAAGTGGTGGATGTTTTGCATGAATTCCACAGTGAGAACAGTATCAAGGCTATACTTGTTGACAACACTAATACCAACACAGGTTGCGAAGGTGGAATGGTTGCAATTTTAGAAAAAAAACTTTAAAAAAATCTTCACACAATTGGTTGCTCTTTGCATCATAATGAACTACCTTTCAGAGCCCTTTTTAAAAACATAGATGGTTGCGCAAAGGGCCCTACAACATTCAGTGGCCCTCTGGGGAAATTATGCTCAAATGATTGCCATGATTTACCCCAAATATCATTTTCCACTATTAGCAATCCTCTAGAGTCAATTTTTAAAATTGATGAAATACATGATCTTAGTTCTGACCAAAGACTCCTTTATGAATACACAGTAGGTATTTCTAGAGGTAAGGTTGACTCTAGATATACCTCCTGGAAAATTGGTCCTTTAAACCAAGCAAGATGGTTAACTTTGGCCATCAGGCTCATGTGTTTATGGACTCGTGGTGCATACCCACAAAGGCACACAACAAAATTACACTATGTAGTAAATTTTATTGTAAATGTGTATGCCACTTCTTGGTTTGAAATTAAAAGAAATAGATAAATTCCACAATCAGCAAGTGCACATTTTTAATATGATCCAGAGGATTAAGGAGCAGCCTCAGGAAATCCAAGATATCACATTTAGAAATATACAAGGTAATACATTTTGTTTACTGCCTGAAAACTTTCTATATTCCATGGTTAAATCTGAGGAGATTGAAGTAAGAGAAGAAGCTTTAAAAAGAATTTTGGCCATTAGGTAAGTAATATTTATTCATATATCTCTGACTCAATTATTTATTCCAATTTATAGAATGATTTTTAAAGATTTTATCTAATTTCACCATAATTATTAAAGCAGTACAGATTGGAATTTTTTAATAATTCAATTAATTAATTTGTTCTTTCAGGAGTGAGGAGTCAACCAGAAAAAGATTAAAAAGAATACCACCTATTAATTTTAATACCACACATTGGACACAATTAATAGATTTAAAATTATGCTGCATTTTTGGCATTCTCAGGGCGTGGAACGGGCAGTTAAGTAACAGAAGCTTCACAAACTGTATATGGTTTTGAAGCAAGGCATCAACACATTACAGCCAAAGTTTTGAGTCAGAAATTGAGACCAGCATTTTTGTCTAAGGGGTCTTATATGGAGCAATTTGACTCTCAATATTAAGCTCCATTAAAATAGTGTTAGGTTTTTCCTTATTTCTGTGCTTGTTATATTTTCAC
>OY744538.1:23493332-23525832 GCA_963556195.1 Sepiola atlantica
GAACACATATGACATGAATAACTATATTTTATATGAACACATATGACATGAATAACTATATTTTATATGAACACATATGACATGAATAACTATATTTTATATGAACACATATGACATGAATAACTATATTTTATATGAACACATATGACATGAATAACTATATTTTATATGAACACATATGACATGAATAACTATATTTTATATGAACACATATGACATGAATAACTATATTTTATATGAACACATATGACATGAATAACTATATTTTATATGAACACATATGACATGAATAACTATATTTTATATGGACACACATGACATGAATAACTATCACATATTTATACGAGCACCTTCCCCTGAACTAGCATGAAAATATCTCTATCCTAAGTGGGACTTTTTTTAAAAATGTCGACGAGTTTATTTATCGTTGTAATAAAGTTTTAAAGGAAAATTGCATAGAGAGTGTGAATCCGCAAAGCCTGGCCTGAACTGGACAAGATGAAAGCGGTCTGAAAGTCAATTCTTCTTACCAAGATGAAAGGTGACTTTCGGTACTCGTATATGGAAGTAGCACCTGGACTTTCGCGGAAAGATTGGAGAAGAAACAAATCGATGGTGTCTACACTAGAATGCTTTAAGCATCGCCTGGAGACAGCAACCCCAATAGAGAGCAAGTCTACGGACACTGGAGTTTCAACGGATTTACATCTACAGAAACTAATACAATACGTGTAATACTGAAGATTGCGTTAGCATGAAACATCGATGTCTCTAGGTATTTAAATATTTAATATTTATTTTTAAAAATATTATTGTTTATCAGCCCCCTCCCACGGAGGCTGGGCACTTTTCGAGGAGCTTTAATAACAAGCAGTACAAATAGCTATATGCATGGTCCGACGTTTCGTAGATCACTCTTATCTGCTTGGTAAGTAGTCGCCGAATTCCGCTATTTACAGTTAAAGTTCTTCTCTATTTTACTAACTGGTTTACAATGGCCTGCGGGTAAGGTCTCCGACTACGAATCAATGGCGATTTGTGTTCGGGGTTCGCGCCCACCGACCGTTGGGAATTAGTTCCTAGACTGAAGATTGCGTTAGCATGAAACATCGATGCCTCTAGGTATTTAAATATTTAATATTTATTTATAAAAATATTATTGTATATATATATATATATATATATATATATGATACGTCCGTTTATTTTGGTACGTACATACGTTTTTTTATTTCTTAAATCCTGTGACTAGAAACTGAAATTTGAAGTTTTGCAATAATCTACAATAATATCGGTTGTAACCATAGCAACATTTTCCCGCTTGTTCGAAACCACAAACGAAGATGAACAGCCTATATTCGTTTAAAGAAAATCTTTACTCTTAAAAACAAAAACAAATATATATATATATATATATATATATATATATATATATATATATATATATATATATATATATATATATATATAATCCAATAAATAAAACAATCAAAACCAGAAAGTATATTCTCAAGATACGTCCATTAAATTTGCGCGTTAATGATGAAATTGATTTTAATATAAGCGCGACAGACCAAAGACAATGCTATTTAAATTTAAGCATTACAGAAAAATACACTTGCTATTTCAAACTTACGCGTGACAGACCGACGAAAATGCTATTTGAAACTTCAGCATAATATACCAACGGAAATGTTGTTTAAAACTTAAGTTTTCTATACTAACAAAAATGCTATTTCAAACTTATGTTTGACAGACCAACGAAAATTCTATTTTAAATTTACGCGTAATCTAATGAAATTATTACTTCAAACTTACGCTTGATAGACCAACCAAATAACTATTTCGAACTTAAATGTAACTGACAAATGAAATTGCTATTTCAAAATTAAACATGACAGACCAGTAAAAATGTTATTTTAAACCAAAGCTTTACAGACCAACTAAAATGTTTTTGTTTTTTTCAAACTTAAGTCTGACAGACCAACGAACATTTAAAAATTTAATCGTAACTGCTCAAAAATAAATACTATTTCAAAATTAAGCTTGACAGAGCAACGGAATAACTATTTCACACTTAAGCGTTACTGAGCTACGAAATTTTATTTAAGACTTAAGCTAACAGACTAATGAATATGATATTTCAAACTTAAGCGTGATGAACGAACGAAAATTCCAATTCAAGCTGAAGCCTGACAAGCCAACATATTTTCTCCTTTAAACCTCAAAATGACAGATCGACGAATTTGTTAATTCAAACTTAAGCGTAACAGATTTTAAAAAGCGAATAACATAAATGTGAGAAATAGATGAATTATGGTCTTACGGCATCATTCGATGTAAATATGGGATAGCTAGACTCTGCTTTAAATGATATTAAGAAATAATGTTTACAACGATCGTCGGACAGAATCTTTCATAGGTACGCCTTGACGTATCTAAAATAAGATGCGTCCATTCAATATGCGCGGTTAGCAATGCCCATTTTATTTTAATCTGAAGTGTTTTAAAGTGAAGAGTTTGAATTACCTACTCGACACCATACTCGAGTGTCTTTGGTCTCTCTGTAGAAGGTTTTGTCTGGACAACCTTACATGAGGATACTTCATCATACAAGTAAACCCTAACAAAATATTCAAAATAACATAGTATTCGAAGTCTAAATATGATCCCCTCGACACGGCTATACACTGGCTCATACGAGGAATGATGCACCTTCTCATAATGAAGTTACCTTAACTAACAACACTCAGCTGTATAGTACACAAGACTAGACAAATTCTTGTCCTGGAATCCGGTAAAACCAAGAGACCACGAAAAAGATATACTATAACATAATTAACTGGTCAATTGGAGAGAGGAAAATTAATGTTTTTCACTTCTTTACTAACTCAACGTTTGGGAGGTAGAGTAGAACTTAAATTTAACACTCAGATATCTATGTATCTCATATAGAATTCAAGTGTTAGTCCTAGGACCTGGGCCTATTAATTTCTGAGAGTTTATACTGAAGTAAAATCAAAAAGAATAGTGTTACACATTCAAGAATAATATATGACAAACTTATGTCTTAAAGACAGATTAATTGACGGATACAGTCTTTTATAGACATGATTGTACTATTTGAAATTGACAGGAAACAGACGATTTTAATAAGGTGTCACCTGATAATCGATGTAACTAATACAAATATCTGACAGCAATCAACTACGGATTATAGTGCACTAGTTTCAAATACGGTGTAATCTACATAGGGGCCCAGTTGCACTGAAATCTTTTAGCTAACAACTTAATCGATTATATTAAAGGTGCTGACTGTGTAATGGCGGCAAAATGTGACGTCATACATTTCGACAGGTGTTACGGCAAAAAATCCCCCATTATATTTTTGCCCGGGGTTGTTTTTGTTTTTGGGGGCAAATAATAATTTGTTTTCAACAAATTGTTTAATTATTAATTATAAACAATGAATAAAATGAAACTGTTTTTATAAATGGAATTTAAAAAAATATTCTTCTGAAAATAATTGAATTTAATAATTAAAAATGGTTGAATTATTAATTATTAATATATATAAGCAAGCGTTGTTGAATGTCACGGAACTTTCTCGTTTGTATATCTTCTTCGTGAGGTTCTCAAGCCGTCGAGGTATCCTCCTGGTTTCAGGTGGCAATCTGTATAGTACTTCTCCGATTGTTCTTAATTTGGTCATTTTTTTCGAGCGCTTTCGACTTTCTTAGTCATCTTCAGGATTAGGTTTTTTTTTTTTAAATAAAAAGACTTGAGTTAATGTTTTATAGGTATCGTTAAGAGCGAAGGAAAGAAAAAAAGGTGTGTGTGGTTGAGTTCATTTTATTCTATCGTTTGTCTGTTTGGGTTTATTGTTTATTTATTTATTTTATTAATTCTTATTTTTGCTATTATTTATTTATCTATTATTATTTATTCCTATTGCTATTTTTACCATTATTTATTTATTTTTATTTATTTTTATCACTTTATCAGAACAAGATATACAAACGAGAAAGTTCCGTGACGTTCAACAACGCTTGCTTAGATAATGACTTGCTGCCTAAGTATACATACATATATATATATATATATATATATATATATATATATATATATATATATATATATATATATATTACAAATGAACAAAAAATGATTGAAATCAAACTGTTTTTTATAAACAGACATTTTTATATTCCTTTTTTTATTTTGAAAATATTCATTAAGAAATTGTTGAATTATTCATAGTAAGGTCTGAGAATCTTTGAAGCGGTATTCGACTACAGTCTGTAAAAAATTGTTAAAATAGTGTTAAAATAGTGTTAAAATAGTGTAAAAATAGTGTTATTTGTCGCATAAGGTTAAATTAAGCAGAGGAATAAATAAAAAAATTACATTAAAGTTATAAAAAATAAGGCTACGTGTCAGAATAGGACGCCAGGGACAAGAAGTCTGAAGTGAGACGTGGCGAAGAGGATAGTAAAGTCTTTCTCTTTGACAGATGAGATGATTGGGTTCGGACATTTATATATTTTTTGACGCCCTGTCTTCATTGGTCCGCCCACCCCCGAAAGAGGGCAAGAGAATCTTACGTAAAATATAATAAATTAATCATGCCTTTGGTGTTGTGTTTTTATATCTGCTTCATTATTGCAGCTACAAGGAAAGAAGACGATACAGACAGTTCGGCTGCTTCATCACCACTACGGCCATCTTTACAGCGATGCGTCACTATCCATTAAGCAACTACTTAAAAAGTGTCAACGTGAGAGTTACGTGTTTTCTGTCAACGACGGGACATTTGGTGACATCGTCACACAATGTTACACGTTGTCTACTTTCACTATTGACGCATAAGAGTCAAATACGTCATAAGATGAAGTAATATTGACACACCTGGAGAGGTGCCGCTGAGAGCAACTTCATCCCATGTTTTTCTTGTGAAGTGATAAAATGGACTTGAGAGAAAGAGGGATGAATAAAGGGTACTTCTGCAGTTTACGAACCGCGCTATTTTTTTTAGAACGGATTTTAAAGTTAAATTCAATTTTTACGGTATGTTTTGTTTATTAAATTGTTAGATGATAGTACAGAATAGTTAACGAAACTCCCGTATCCATGTTAAGAATGGGTGTCTAAATTATAACGTTATTATTTCAGAACAGTCCATAAACTGCAGAAGTACCAAATAAAGACCTGGTCAGAGATAGGTTAGTTTGGAAGTCGATTTCTTAATGCAGTACAACACATGCCAGCATGTAAAACTATCGTTAAACCTAAGAAGAAGAAGAAGAAGAAGAAGAAGAAGACGACGACGACGACGACGATGATGATGATGATGATGATGATGATGATGATGATGATGATGATGATCTAAAATAAATTCCGAAACCTAATAATTTTGCATTAGATAACTCAAAACGGCTTGATATGCCGTAAAAATTACCAATAAAGGAATCGTTTACAATCAGTATTGGGGTTCGACATACATTAACCCGCATAATGGTTGATATGTCGTAAATCAGACAAAACAAACCTCATCGAACATTATTAAAACTCAAACTAGACGCAACACAGAAGAGTTTGTTTCTTCGCGCGAGCACGGGCGTGTGTGTATGTGTGTGTGTGTGTGTGTGTGTGTGTGTGTGTGTGACTGTTCTCAGCTACTCTAAAGCAAACATATTGACCACAGGCCTAATGAATGTCAACGTTTGTATGGATTAAGTTATACAAAAGAAAACACACAATTATTTCGCTTTCGTGTTCATTACTGGCCACTATCAGTTGGCGGGAAATGCATGGCAGGTCCTGGCGGCCATATTTTTTTTTTTTTGTTTACGCTCCGATCACAATTGGCGGACTTTATACTAAGTAAACCATTAAGGATGCAAGATGTTGCTGCTTTAATGGAAGGCATTCATCATCTGGTAATGACAAGCTCGTCGGGGAGTCGGAAGGGCTGAGTTTGCATTTTCATATGCTTAAATGTAATAACGTACACATGCAGGCGGTGTGAATTCAAGTGCATAAATATGTGTACATTCGTGGATGTAAATGAGTGCATCTCGAGAAGAACGTATGAATATATCTACATATCTATATCAATTTCTTAAGATCTATTTAACTATCTACCAATCTCTCTCTCTCTCTCTCTCTCTCTCTCTCTCTCTCTCTCTCTATATATATATATATATATATATATATATATATATATATAATAAAGTAACACGGAATCACATAAAATGTAATAATTTATTTCGACCCTACGACCTTTTCAAAAATGTTATCACCTCGCCTGAATGTTTGAAAAGGCCGTAGCGTCGAAATAAATTATTGCACCGGTGTTTATGCGATTCCATGTTAATTGATTTTATTTTATTCTTGCTCTGTTTATTACATTGAGCTCTCATACCCGGATTTCCTTCTAGAATGTATTTCACTCTAACACACACACACACACAATATATATATATATATATATATATATATATATATATATATATATATATATATATATATATATATATATATATAATCTTGGACGTTTTTCAACAATTAAAACGATATGTACAAACAAACAAACAACAATAACAAAAAAACACTTTAGTCCCAAGTCGTTCGGTGTAAAATCACTTTTCTTGTAAGTCAATTTACTTTTTACAGTCACTATATTAGTTTGCTTCCAATAATTTACGCTAGTCTTAACATTATTTAAGCGATCATCAGATGTTTACCATGAAAAACTGTTTCGGAAATTTAAATATATATATGTATACATTTTAGCCTAACGATTCCCTACGGGGATGCAATGCGGACGCCTCTGTGTAGCTTAATTGCCATTAATATATTTTCATAACTTACTATATATATATATATATATGTGTGTGTGTGTGTGTGTGTGTGTGTGTGTGTGTGTGTGTGTGTGTGTTTGTGTAAAGTGGTAAAAAAAAACCAAAAATATTATTTATGTATTCATCAACGTTTTGTCTTTATTTCAAAACTTCCTCGGGATGGTTGATTGGAAAAAATAACACACAAGTACAAATATTTGAAAATGTTTGGTCCGTTTGTGACGTGAAAAGAATGTTTTTGTCCTTTTTTTTGGGGGGGGGGAGGGACGAACCATAGCCGTTCGACTCTAATATGTGTACGTCGTCTATGAAATAGAATGAGCGGGGTTTTTTTTTCAAACGTAAACATAGTCGTTAGAATTCAAAAAATGTGGTGCGACGTATGACGTGAAAGGAATAGTTTTGTTCTTTTTTTCGAACAAAACATAGCCGTTAGAATTTGATATGTTTATGAAATGAAATGAATGTTTTTATTTATTTATATTTTGTTTTTGTTTTTTATTTATTTTATCATCGATATTATGTGCAAAGCGATGTGGGGAGTGTAGTGTAAAATAGCTAGCGTGAATCTAAATTCAAATTCTGTTCGGATAGAATAAGTTTGCTGATTTAAGGAGATAAATTGCAGAAGCTATTACTTTCTTAGAATCTCTGGTCAGTCTTTCTAGATATGCCGCCCTTCGCATAAATAGAACTTAAATTCCCTTCTTGAATGTGGTAATGTCTCATGGCCTCATGGTTATAACGCTTGCTTGCGGTGTCTAGGTTGATCCTGTGGCAGGGGTTCGAACCGCGCGACTGTCTGAGATTATCATCCCTACACTGATGAGAGCGAAAGCTTGAAACGCTGACGTATGTAGGTAAAAATAATTTAATATTATTTACTTAAAATTAATATTGTATATATATATATATATATATATATATATATATATATATATATATATATATATATATATATATATATATATATATATATATATATATATATATATATATTCTTGAAGCATTGTTGAATTTGAATTTGAATAAATGACGGTTATAGAAAATCAAAACAATGCGATATTTTAAAACTTCCTTTTGATTTTGAAACTTTAAATTTTCTGGCGATTTTAATGTCATCTTCTTTCAATTTACTGATTTTAACTTGCAAACAAGATTGATAAAAGAATAAGAATACATATTTAAAAATACTGAAAGTAAAATTAACAAAAAACGTAAAAAATTAACTTTCAATAAACGTAAAAGCTACTTAGGATAATTTCAGAATGTTCATAAAATGAATCCTACTCACAACCCGTTCTGCTCAATACACCTTTCCTATACATTGGATCTATAAACGTCTTCCAACATTTCCTCTACAATGTTCATAAATTAACCCTGGGTTCAGGTAAAGGTTGGGGTTAATTTATGAACATTCTAAAATCACACAAAATAGCCTTTACATTATTATTAAATTAATAAATTAATATTAAAAGATAATTTAAAATGTTTTTTTGTTAATTTTACTGTCAGGATTTTAAAATGTGTATTCTTACTCTTTTAGCAATCCTGTTTGCAAGTTAAAATCAGTAAATTGAACGAGTTATGACAATTCAAAAGGTGCATACATTTTTGGGAAAACTATATATATATATATATATATATATATATATATATATGGCATATCTCTCAATTTTTGACCAATCTCGCCCGCACCTACCTACCAAACCTTTTATCATTTGAACCCCCCCATTCACCCACCCACCTCGCCTTTTCCTCCCAGCTGCTACTGTGGCTTTCTCAACTCACCCAACCACTTCATTTCCCCCTATTTTTCACTCTCCCCCATCCCCAACCCACCCCCTAATTTAGCATAGCTTTTTAACTCAGTTTTTTCTTGGATTTGCTCGTAAGCATATCTGTCCAATTATTCCTCTCGTTTTTTCCACCATGGCTCAGGAAGTTGCAAAAAATGGCCGGATTTCTTACTTCAATTCCATTTAAGTGCGCTCTATCTACGTTTTAGATTTCAACATTTCACTTTTGGATTTGTTTCTTTTTGAACACCTTCTCCATGCTGCTTCTACGGAAAATTTTCTTTTTTTTCGTCTTCTCAAAAATCTCCTCAACGGACACTCCTTCAACGGACAATTACCATCTGGACAAACCACATATCTTTTTTACACGAACTTTTTTCACCCCATTTTTAATATTTTAATATTTTTCAAATATTTGAACTTTGGCTTTTGCTTACAGCCAACTTATCTATCTGTATTTCTCCTCTGATGATAAGATTTCGATCTTTGAAAAGCCTTGGCTTAAGGAAAGAACAATAAACACTGGTTTATTACAGAATACACCTTGCATTGAACAATCGAAATTTGAAATAAATTTGGACATTCGTACATGTTTATCACTCTTATTTTTTCATATCTTTATACACAAGACCTTGGTTATCTTTCCCTCTCAGCTCTGTTTAAGCCAGCATCCTTAGGGCCACTGACTTCTACTAGGGTTGCTACTTTCTCTTTGTTGTCTCATATCATAATGCCAGGTTTAATGAGACCACTTATCTTCTTAAAAGCATTGGCCGTCAAGCTTTGATTCCTTGGCCATTTGGATAAGATCAGAGTGTAGTATCTGTTCCGATGAATGCTACACTCTGCAAAGCGGTACCATTATGGCCTTCGAGCCTTTATTCCGACGGTTTTAGGTATACATCTAGGTCCACCTTCCCAGGCTTTGCCTTCTCTTTGAGAACGGGTAAGTTTATTGCTAATCGCCTGAGGCGCCCCTACCCGTGGTATGTCGACGGGGCTGCTCAGACATTTTTGTAGGCCCAAGCGCGCTAATCCTAGTGTGATAGCTAACCACACGTGACTTTGTGTCTAGCCTCCTGGAGAGGAGGTAAATAAAAAATACTTTGACCTTGTGTCTAACCTCCTGAAAGGTAAATAACTTGGCTATCAAACTTTGGTCTTGGGCAGACATTATCAGCCAGCATACAGAGCCTTCCATATCTATATATTCCGGGGATATTTCATCGAAAAAATATTTGGCACGTTGTTGATTGGCTTATTCTTCCAGTTTTCTGCAATGGAAGGTCTTGGTGTATTTTTGACGATTCTTTTGGGCTATTTCCACGGCAGGCTTGTTTTGTGTTTCTATCTCATTTGTGAGTCTTATCCGAAATGTGTGTCCAGTTTTGTGATTGAGGTTGTTCTACTGACCCTTGTTTCTTGATGCTAATGTACCATCGTAAGGTTTGGGTTCTGGGAGATCATCAGATATTGGCCGGTGCTCACAATTGTGTCTCGATGTGTATTGTCAATTTCTGAGCAGATACAGCATTGGTAGACACTGGTTTCACCTTGTTCTTGGCCTTTTGGCTAAGATAAAAGTGTAGTATCTGTTCCGATGGATACTGCAACCCATAGACTGGTATTGTCTTGGCCTTCGGGGCTTGATTTACACCGGTCTATGGGTCTGTCCTGTGCAGTTCTAGGATGCCCAACCTCCCAGGCTTCGCCTCCCCTCTTTGGGGAGGAGTAAGTTTATTGCTTACTGCCTGAGGCGCCCCTACCGGGGAATGCCGACGGGGCTACCCAGGCAATTTTTAAACCCCACTTTCCCGACCTTGGATCACATCTTACTTGTGGGAGTAAGATAAAAACTGACCTTGTGCCTAACTCCTGGAGAGGAGTAAATCAATACTCTGTACCGTCAATATTGGTCTCGTTTTAGTGTCTAGATTGTTACTGTCCTTTTGTGACCATTCAACAATGTTCAAAGTTGTATGTTATCGCTGGCATGGCAAGTTGGTTAATGGCAGTGCCCCTGTGTGTATGTCCAGTTAAAAGTCATCTCTAGTATAATAATACGCATTCTGGCATTGTTTCTATATTTATATGTACATATATCTATTCGTTTGCGCGTAGCACTAAGGGAGGTAATTCAGTATATATCTTTAGCAATGAGTGACCACTAGCAATTACTCGTGTGGGGACTACAAAATAAGAATAAATACTCATAATAAAGCAACTGGAAGAAAACCGTAAGACTTGGATTCGTGACTGTGGGTATTCAATTTTGCGTGGGGTGATCACCTGTTCAGTCGTTTCTTTTGTGATGACGACTTCAAAACGAATTCGCGAATAAAAAGACATGTCTCAGTCAAAATAACATTTCCCGTTCTCAAAGCTGACGGGAATCATTGAGCGCCTGTCAGCACGACAGCCACCACGCATTTCGCTGGAGGGCGACATATTTCCCGACACACCGACATTGTCACGATCATAGCTTTGCTCTTTCGTTTGATTTCACTTTAGTCACTTTTCGATATTTTTTTCTTTCTTTTCAGATTTTTTTTTTCTTTTTGATAATTTTCTTTTCTTTTTGAATTTTTTTTTTTTTTTCGGAATTTCTTTTTCTTTTTGATAATTTTCTTTTCTTTTTGAATTATTTTTTTCTTTTCGGTATTTTTTTCTTTTTGAATTATTTTTTTCTTTTTGAATTATTTTTTTCTTTTTTATAATTTTTTTTCTTTTCGGTATTTTTTTCTTTTTGTTTTCATAGATCACAGGGGGGGGGGGTAATTTGAAGATTTCGCGTTTGATTCCAGGTCAGACATTAAAATACATTTTTCCAACACGGTACGAAACGTTTAAATCGATCACTTCAATGTGTTGTTCTATAGTTAATCTCTGTATCTCTGTTTCAATATATTTATGCATAAATATTTATTCCCTTTTGCGTAACACAAAAGAAGGTAATTTGGTGCATAGTCAAGCGAAATTAAAAAGGTTATATCTGCACATGTTGTAATCTAACATATAAAGTTATCTTGTCGTATTTTTAAAGTCAGACAAAAATAGCAATACCTCTGACATAGCGATACTTAATTAAGACCAGCCTATTTTTTGTGTTTTTCCTTCCACTGGGTTATTGGTACAACTATATATTTTATTTCGCTTCAGTTTTTTTTTTCTGAAAATACTTATTCCGGTTAAGAAAACTGTTAGAGTGGAGTCATTGTCGCTTACTCACCCGAATAGATTAAAAAGAAGCTATCGTATGCAATTAGACCGATTTCGCTCCTTGAGTTCTTAAAAGATTAAACTAAACGAATAAATGTGAAAGTTTATTCCATTTACTCGAATTATATTCACATAAAAACACCTTAAGACTATTTATTTCAATGATACAACATATATTCAACTCACATCATACCACAGGGAAGGTGTGACACAAGGCCGGGAAATGGAGCACTCTGGCCCCGTGAAAAATGTCTGAGTAGCCACGTAGGTATTCCCCAGTATGAGCGCCTCAAGCGGTTCACAATAAATTAACATTTTCTCAAAAAGAGAATGTAAAGCCTGGGAGTGTGGGTCTTTTAGGACTACCCAGAACAAATAACTCAGTTCGACAGAGCAGAGTCAGCTGATGCCACGTCGGCCAACCCTCTGGCGGTCTGATTGTCGAGGACGTATCTTCGACTGGTATCGAGTAACAAAAAAGAATTGAAAGAATTCAATAATACAACACAATATTTTCAAATACGCTATATATACTGATCGGAAAACTCACAAAACACAGTCAAGGTTATACTTCATTGGCATATTTATTTTGTAAACAGTTTCTAATAAATTAATATTCTCTACGATTCATTTGTAGGTTGATTCTCCTATTGTTTTATATATACGCAATAGTTTTGTTGATATTAATATTATTATTATTATTATTATTATTATTATTATTATTATTATTATTATTATTATTTACTCACTAGGAGTTCTCACACAGGTCGTCAGTGATTGCTCACCGACAACCGGTGGCATTCCCTGGAGTCTGAGTGACAAGAAGTCTCCCCAGATTTCCAGTATTCTCCACCTCTTTTCGATAGCCACCGCAAATAAATTTGCAGCATCACAACAGTCGTTTACCATTGATTTCTCGCTGGTAAGGACCATTGGCCTTCTCTGGGATTTGGGTGGCAATAAGCCTCCCCAAGGTGGTTGTTGTTGTTGTTATTATTATTATTATTATTATTATTATTATTATTATTATTATTATTATTATTATTATTATTGTTGTTGTTGTTGTTGTTATCAGTAGTAATATTAATTAAAGTGATTTAACGAAAACAGTTAAAATTCCAAATGATCACTTCCGTTTGATTATTTAGACTTTCAAATTAAGACTTCCGGTTAAGTTTACGCACGAGTACATTTGTACATACCAAAACCTTAGATAAATTAACTCTGCATTGAACGCAATGACTAACGAACTTTTTCTTTTAATAATTAAATAGATGCGTTTATTTTTTAAACGAAATTTGTTATTGTTGTTGGTGGTGATGATGCTGCTGATGATAATAACAACCATTACATTTGCCATAAAGGGGGGGGGGGGAGCCAGCCTATTCTCAGTTTTCTAAATTAGAAAAAATAGATTAATATTTTCATTTTTATGCTTATAAAAAACAAATCTCCCGACTTTGAATATTGAAAAGACCATATAAAATAACCCGTTTGTTGTTTTTACCTAATTAATAAAATGTGAGTATGTTTATACACAGTAAATTTCCTCAACATTGGAATATATCAAATAACACCGTGACAATAATCTGAACCCTTTATTTAATCCACGGGGATAGCTTGCTCTCGTTTCGTCAGCCATGACCGGGTAGAAGTCTTTAGTAAACCGTATTTTTAGTATCGCTCGCTCTGGGAATTTAAGTGCCAACGTAATAATCAGTTCTAAGTGACAGTCTTCTGGGTGTTTAAGGTTCAATCCCCAGTGCAGGCGATACTAAGAATACAATTACGAATTACTTAAGAGTTCTACCCAGTCATGGCTGACGGAACAAGAACAAGCTACCCTCGTGGATTAAATAAAAGGTTCCGTTCGAAATTCTGTACAGATTTCCGAGTTCGACAGAAAGATTCCCGAGTTCGACAAGATACACATGAAGAAGGTCGGAGGTTACATCGGCCGAAAGTTTTGAGAATAACAAATCATGCATTGGTTGCGGGTAAAAAAAAAACTTGTTCGAAAAATGTGTTTTATTGAAAATCGATCATTCAAACTTGTAATACCATTGGATTCATAACTGACATATTGCCGGGTGGAGTTAATCTCTGTATCAATGTTCAATATTCTTATGTATAAATATCTATTCCCGTGCGCGTCACACTAAGGAAAGTAATTTGGTGCATTGTCAAGCGAGATTAAAAAGGTTCTATCTGCACATTTTTAAATCTAATATATAAAGTTATCTTGTCGAATTTTAAAAGTGCTTAGAGAAAAATAATTCGAAATATAGTCATGATTACAAATTTTGGTGCTTCTGCAATATTGTGTACATATGAAATATCTACGTCTTTAATCTAAAAGAGTGACAGGAAAAGGGGAGATAATTCAAAGTTTTTTTTAGTGAAATCTGATTTCTTCAAAAATGGACGTTAGAAATAACCAATTTTAATACACGACTTGCACACACGCTCAACGCTCGGTGATGTTCGGCACTGATTTTTTAATACAAAATCAAATAAAAATTCAGACGATACGTTAAAAATCAAATAAAAATTCAGACGATACGTTGAAATCAAATAAAAATTCAGACGATACGTTAAAAATCAAATAAAAATTCAGACGATACGTTGAAATCAAATAAAAATTCAGACGATACGTTGAAATCAAATAAATATTCAGACGATACGTTAAAAATCAAATAAAAATTCAGACGATACGTTGAAATCAAATAAATATTCAGACGATACGTTAAAAATCAAATAAAAATTCAGACGATACGTTGAAATCAAATAAAAATTCAGACGATACGTTAAAAATCAAATAAAAATTCAGACGATACGTTAAAAATCAAATAAAAATTCAGACGATACGTTGAAATCAAATAAAAATTCAGACGATACGTTAAAAATCAAATAAAAATTCAGACGATACGTTAAAAATCAAATAAAAATTCAGACGATACGTTGAAATAAAATAAATATTCAGACGATACGTTAAAAATCAAATAAAAATTCAGACGATACGTTGAAATCAAATAAAAATTCAGACGATACGTTAAAAATCAAATAAAAATTCAGACGATACGTTAAAAATCAAATAAAAATTCAGACGATACGTTAAAAATCAAATAAAAATTCAGACGATACGTTAAAAATCTAATAAAAATTCAGACGATACGTTGAAATCAAATAAATATTCAGACGATACGTTAAAAATCAAATAAAAATTCAGACGATACGTTGAAATCAAATAAAAATTCAGACAATACGTTAAAAATCAAATAAAAATTCAGACGATACGTTAAAAATCAAATAAAAATTCAGACGATACGTTAAAAATCAAATAAAAATTCAGACGATACGTTAAAAATCAAATAAAAATTCAGACGATACGTTGAAATCAAATAAATATTCAGACGATACGTTAAAAATCAAATAAAAATTCAGACGATACGTTGAAATCAAATAAATATTCAGACGATACGTTAAAAATCAAATAAAAATTCAGACGATACGTTGAAATCAAATAAAAATTCAGACGATACGTTAAAAATCAAATAAAAATTCAGACGATACGTTAAAAATCAAATAAAAATTCAGACGATACGTTGAAATCAAATAAAAATTCAGACGATACGTTAAAAATCAAATAAAAATTCAGACGATACGTTAAAAATCAAATAAAAATTCAGACGATACGTTGAAATCAAATAAATATTCAGACGATACGTTAAAAATCAAATAAAAATTCAGACGATACGTTGAAATCAAATAAAAATTCAGACGATACGTTAAAAATCAAATAAAAATTCAGACGATACGTTAAGAATCAAATAAAAATTCAGACGATACGTTAAAAATCAAATAAAAATTCAGACGATACGTTAAAAATCAAATAAAAATTCAAACGATACGTTGAAATCAAATAAATATTCAGACAATACGTTAAGATTAAATAAAAATTCAGACGATACGTTAAAAATCAAATAAAAATTCAGACGATACGTTGAAATCAAATAAAAATTCAAACGATACGTTGAAATCAAATAAAAATTCAGACGATACGTTAAAAATCAAATAAAAATTCAGACGATACGTTGAAATCAAATAAAAATTCAGACGATACGTTAAAAATCAAATAAAATTCAGACGATACGTTAAAAATCATATAAAAATTCAGACGATACGTTAAAAATCAAATAATAATTAAGACAATACGTTAAAATCAAATAAAAATTCAGACGATGCGATAAAATTAAATAGATTTATTAAAATAAATTAAACATAAAATAATAAATAAACCCGTTTAAAAAAATACAAAGTACAGCTTTTTTGGACCTGAAATATAACTTTCATAAAAATAGAATATATTATAAGTTTTAAAGGAGGTTCGGCCCCCATAGCTCTCTTAGGTGTAAAGCGCACTTAGAGATTCGGGACCACTTCCATTGTCTTCCCTGGTAAATTTTACATAAGAATACACTTTTAGATTTTATGTAGATTCTCTAACATTTCTTTCTATAGGGAACACACAAACAATAACATACATGCACGGAGACATTGAGTATATATATATATATATATATATATATATATATATATATATATATATATATATATATATTTAATTTTAAAACAAGAGGAAAAAAAGGGGGGTTATTATAATTGAATCATCTAACTCTATAAAATAGATGTTCTGTAAAATAGTAAACTTACTTTGAAAGGAACAACACAGGTAAGGAGAAACTATATTTAATAACTTTAGAAAAACAAATCTGGAGGCAAAACTAAATCAAATATTCGTAAACTTTTTAATTAAAAAATAATTATTAAATAGGGTGGTGGTGTCTGATCAACACTGCTGGGATGCCATGATAAAGAAATACTGTTTTGTTTTTAAAATCCCGAAACAGTTTTCATGGTAAACAACTGACGATCCCTTATATAAAAAAAAACATATATAAAAATATATATTTATATTAGAGTAAATTCTTGGAAGTTAACTAATATAGTGATTGCAGTAGATTGATTGACTTACTAGACAAAAATCTTTCAACGAAAATTTGTTTTTTTCCAGTTTTGAAGGTTAAAAAACTTCCGAGAATATATATATATATATATATATATATATATATATATATATATATATATATATATATATATATATATATATATATATGGAACAAGAAACTGGAATAAGAAACCCACGGAACTTACATACACCAATTTGACCGAAATATTAAATGGACTATTCGGAAAATTGCAGAAAAAAGTCTTATCAAGCAAAAACACCCCGTGTTGTTTAATAATGTTTGCCTAAATGAAAATATGCTGCCTAAATACGCTATATATATATATATATATATATATATATATATATATATATATATATATATATAATAACTTTTAAATATCTAATTACTTTCTCCTATGATTGCTGTCGTGTGTGGTTATACATTGTTTCAATTGCATGATGTATGCGGTGCTCGTTATCAAGTGATAGCAAGCGAGTACTTTGCGCATTTGACGCCTTCAAACTAACTTTTGCTGGTTGTTTTCGGTTTAATTGGAATATGTTTTCAGTAAATTCATTTCGCGTCGAAAAAAAAAAAATGACATTTCTTGCTCTTTTGGGAATTCGATCTTTATTTTCGAAACTCAGGAATAATTAATCTCAAGGGTTTTTTGATATAAAAAAAAAAGAAAATGGCAAAAGACACCGGAAGAAGAAAGGAAGGAAAGATCGGAGTAAGGGCGTAAGCAGTGGGCGTGTTTGACGGTAAGGGGGGGGGCTGCAATATGCAGAGATTTGTTTGTCTGAAGCAGATTACGTGGATTAGAGAGGGATAAAAAGAGAGAGAGGGGGAGAGGGAGAGAGAGAGAGGGGGAGAAGAGGAGAGAAGAGGAGAGAGGGAGAGAGAGAGTGGGAGAGAGAGGGAGAGATATACATAGAGAGAAGGAAAGACAGAGAGAGAAAGAGAGAGGGGGAGAGCGAAGGAGAGAGAGGGGGAGAGAGAAAGAGGGAGAGAGAGAGGGAGAGAGATACATAGACAGAGGGAAAGACAGAGAGAGAAAGAGAGAGGGGGAGAGCGAAGGAGGGAGAGGGGAGAGAGAGAGAGCGAGGGGGAGAGAGGGGGAGAGAGGGGGAGAGAGGGGGAGAGAGGGGGAGAAGAGGATAGAGGGGGAGAGAGAGAAAGAGGGAGAGATACATAGAGAGAGGGAAAGACAGAGAGAGAAAGAGAGAGGGGGAGAGAGAAGGAGGGAGAGGGGAGAGAGGGCGATGTGGAGAGAGGGGGAGAGAGGGGGGAAGAGGAGAGAGGGGGAGAGAGAGAAAGAGGGAAAGAGATACATAGAGAGAGGGAAAGACAGAGAGAGAAAGAGAGAGGGGGAGAGCGAAGGAGGGAGAGTGGGAGAGAGGGAGAGGGGGGGAGTTGATATATTCTTTTCTCGTGAGTGTCTTATTACAACTCAAGTGTTAACTGATAGATAAGAATGCTTTCTAAAAGAAAAAGAAAATCCAAAAGATTAATTTATTTAATTACACAAATACATAAAAAAGATGACACAATACCGAAAAAGCGGGCGCCTGGAAATACTAGTCTTAGCTAACTTAAAAAAAAAAACAAAAAAAACAAAAAAAACTTGTCAAATTCATATCATTTACTAAAGCATCGCAATCATGCTTAACTAATTCACCAAACAATCATACTAAACATATTCACTAAAACAGTCGCCCAAGACTCATGGGAATTAAAATAAAATAAAAAATAAATTAATTAATAATAAATTAATAATAAATAAATTTAATTAATAAATTAATAAATAAATAAATAAATAATAAATAAATAAATAAATTTAATAAATTTAATAAATAATAAATTTAATAAATTATAAATATTTTTTTATAAATTATTAATTAATTATAAATAAATTTAATGAATAATAAATTTAATAAATTTAATAAATAAATAAATTGAATTAATAAATTAATAAATAAATAAATCAATAATAAATAAATAAATGTAGTAAATAAATAAATAAATAAATAAATAAATTTAATTAATAAATTAATAAATAAACTGAATTGATAAATTAATAAATAAATTTAAAAAAATCGACTCATGGGAATTAAAGAAATTATATACAAAAAGGATAAAAAATTATTTACAATAGAAAACCTCGGAGTTGGTATAAGAACGCCCACTTATAAATGTGTCAGATTTACCAGTCAAAAACATGATGCAGGTCCTAAAAGCTTTATTTCAAACACCCCTTTCGAAAAGTCGAAAGCAGACCTGCATCTCTGGCAAATCAAGCAATATGTGTCCCCTAATTAGAGGAAGATAATTATCAAATAAAAATAAGGGGTCAAAAAAATTAGCATAAATCCAACCAATAATCGAACTTTCATAGAAAATTAAAGTTATATGTGGATTCAATCAGCGAATGTGGCCGAAGATTAAAGAGAGAAATACCACGTCACCTGTTAGACTTTTGCAGATGAAACATGTAAATTCTAGAAAATGTCTAAAATTTAAGGCTCAGGTTTAAGGGGTTTTAAGACGGGATTAAAATTCAGGTTTAATTGGTGTTTAATAACTATGGATCAAATTTAATGCAAATCTGAAATATTTGGATTTTCAAATGGAAGGTTGTGTCCATATTATGCCGCCTAAAACCCTTTTAAATGATACTCTTATAGAGAACGCACGCGTTTCCGTGACTTCGCGTCGTCAACGTTCGGGCAGATCTTGGAAGCGCCCGAGAGTTGACGAAACTATTAACCAATCAGGTTGCAGCAGGCATTAGACAATCAGGTTGCAAGCAAGCAGACGATAACTTTTGGAAGAAATTAATTTCTACGATTTGCAGCGTGTAAAAAAAAACATGAATTTCTACGATCTGTGTTAGCGTGTTGAATCTCCCAAAGGACTCATTGAGTTCTGTCAGCAACAGTCACTTCTAACGAAAGACTAACCCTAACTCTAAACCTTAACCCAGAAAATGTTAAAAAGAAAGAAACATTGAAAAAAGAAAGGAAAAAAAAAAAATTGGTTTAAAACAGTGGTTTCAATGTTTGTTATATAAAAAAAAATCATCTTTAAAAACCTTTCGATGCACACAAAAAAACAAAAACATTTTATTTTAAAACATTTGATTAACAATGAGACCTTTGACAAAAAAAATAAATATCTAATTAATAACAGTTGTTGTGCTATGGGTTGTTCGTTCTTTATTTTTATATATGTATTTTACTTTGATTTTTTTCGTCTGAATTTATCGTCTGCCAGTCTTCAATTTATCGTTTGACAGTTTTCGCCTCGTCAACTCTCGGGCGCTTCCGAGACCTGTCCGAACGTTGACGATGCGAAGTCACGGAAACGCGGTGGGTTCTCTATAAGAGTACCAGTACTTCAAAGAAACTGAAGTTTTGCGAATATTAATTGATTGATGACTGACACGTATGCTTAGAATTTCACAAGAATCGGAGATATCTGAATTTTCACGAAGGGCTTCCATTCTCTCTTTGCCGATCAGCTGTGTTCCAAAATTCATAATAATTGGTTAATCAGTTTAGGAGTAAATCCTGTACATACACATATATAAACATATAAACATACCTAACTTTATATATACAGGGTGGGCAAAAATAAGGGTCCTATTTTTAAAAATTCATAACTTTTTTATTTATTGATTTTTTTTTTTTTTTTTTTTAGAATCAGTACAGGACCCCTTCCGAAGCAAGCATGAGTCGTATTAGCCCTAAGGAACGTACCCTCATTTAGAAAACATTATTTTTGCTTAAAAAACTCAAAACAGTGTAAAAAACAATACTTTAGTTTTTGTAAGTTTTAAGAAGTGTTTTTCGGCTAAAATTTGTTTTGTTTATTTCAAAAAATCTCGGAAGGGTCAGTCTACACACACATAAAGTTTGGTGAGTTTAACTTTTATTTTGTGGAAGTTATTCAAATTCAAGTTATTCAAATTTAAAGATAGGACCCTTATTTTGGCCCACCCTGTATATATATATAAAGAGATTTCTTTAGTTTAATTTGTGTTTTTGCTGTTTTATACTGTTCATTTTAGTAGATTTTATTTTAAAATAATTAAAATAACATTTTAACATTTTTGCATTTTTCGAAAATACCGCGATATAGTGAAATTCGCGATATAACATTAGATATGTGAGATTTGAAAACCGCGCTATATTGAAGCAGCGAAAACTGGAGCGCGGTGTAGCGAGGCATCATTGTGGTGTGTTCGAGTGATAGTATTTGCTGAAGAATAATCCCATTAATAAAATCCTTCCATTTTTATTTTTATTTTTTACTGCGAAGGAGAGGATTATGCAACGAGACATGTCGATATCAAAGACAATTAATTCTCAACACACGATAGATGCGAAACTGGGGAAAAGGTTTCTTTTTGAGAGAGAGAGAAAGAGAGAGACAGAGAGAGAAAGAGAGAGAGAGACAGAGAGAGACAGAAGACAGAAAGAAAGAGAGGGGGTAAAATTAATAGATAAAGTGAGAAAGAGGGTGTCAAGAATTGAAGTCAATCAACGAGAGAGAGAGAGAGAGAGAGAGAGAGAGAGAGAGGGGGGGGTAGAAAAAGAAAGAGAGGGTGAGAGAGGAAGTGAGAGAAGGGGGTTAGAAGCAACTGACAAAGTGAGGGGACGCGTCAAGACTTGAAGCCAATAAACGCGAGAGAGAGAGAGAGAGAGAGAGGGGGGGGGAGAAAGAAAGAACGAGGGAGAAAAAAGGGAGAGACAGAGAGGGGGTAAAATTAATAGTCAAAGTTAGAGTGCGTATAAAGAACTGAAGCGAATAAATGTGAGAGAAACGGGAGAAAGAAAGGGAGTAACAGAGAGAGAGAGAGAAAGTGAGAGGAGGAGAGCGAGAGAGAGAGAGAGAGAGAGAGGGGGGGGGGAAGATAGGAGAGGGGGAGAGAGGGGGGATTAAAAGTAATAAACAAGAGAAAGAGAGAAAGAGAGAAAGAGAGAAAGAAAGAGAGAGAGAGGAAAGAGAGCGTGTTAAGAGTTGAAGCGAATAAACGAGAGAGAGAGAGAGAGAGAAAGAGAGACAGACAGACAGACAGACAGACAGACAGACAGAGGAGAGACAGACAAAGAGAGAGAGAGAGAAAGAAAGAGGGAGAAAGAGAGGAGGAGAGACAGAGAGGGGTAAAATTAATAGGCAAACTGAGAAAGCGTATTAAGAATTGAAGCGAATAAATGAAATAGAGATAGAGAGATACAGATATATATATATATATATATATATATATATATATATATATATATATATATATATATATATAGAGAGAGAGAGAGAGAGAGAGAGAGAGAGAGAGAGAGAAAAAAACACGTGTTTACTCGCTGACCGATATCCCTTTCCAAAAGTCCATGCAGAACTCACTTTACGATTTCTAGATCTTATTCGCTATGTTTTGTAAACAATGTACTTGAGTTGCTTGCATGCACAAACAATAAAGAACCGTCACGTCTAAGACTTCTCTAGCATTGTGAAAAAAAAAAAAAAGAAGATGGCGCTGAAAATGGTAGCGGGTGTTCGAATCTTCCATAGTCTCTTTTGTATGTTACTAGACATACCCGTGCCCCGTTGGGTCACAAACACTACCATAATCTATTCTCCTTTGATTTCATTCGAAAATTCACAAACTGTGACGTCATATATTTGAAGACATTCTTCTTGAATAACTAAAAGTAATAAGTCTCTTTACTTCTATACTATTTATTACTATGAGTGTAGATCTGTCAAAAATGATGGGAAAAATATTTTGCTTCACCAGTGTTCATATTAATATTCATATAAAATAACGTCTCAATCGGTGAAGTTAAAAAGAAATAAGAAAGAAAACGTCTCAAACCGTAAAGTTAAAATATATATATATATATATATATCAGTGTAGAAAGGGCAATAAATGTAATTAAAAACAGCAATCAATTTCATCTAAAATTTGGGTAAATGAGAAACAAAATGAGCGCGAAAATGGAACGGTCCCTATACTACAATTGAACCAAAAATAATAAGTCACTTTACTTCTATCTTCTTCTTCTTCTTCTTCTTCTTTTTTTTCTGTACTCACTAGGAGTTCTCACACAAGTCATCGTCAGTGATTGCTAACCGACACCAACCAGTTGTGTTCCTTAGAGTCTGAGTGACAGCAAGCCTCCCCAGATGTCCAATACTCTCAACCTCTTTTCTATCACCACCGCAAATGACCTTGCGATATCGCAACAGACGCCTACCATTGATTTCTCGCTGGCACAACCATTGGTCTCCCCTGGTATTTGAGTGGCAGTAAGCCTCCCCAAGCTCTACTCTATTGGTCCGAAACTTGGCAACTCCCTCCTGCCGATATTCACAGCTTGAAGACTGGTGTCTGAAGATGCCTCATCAGGCTTCATATCACCGACCGCATCCCCAAGATCACAATCCACTGGAAATGCCGGATCCCCACCTGTCAGCGTGATCTGTAGCTGGCAGAGCTATGATTTGACTTGAATGTCACAACATGATTGTCTATTTATTTTAAATCTAAACGCTTTAATTAATCTAATCAATCTCGCAGACACACATTCTCGAACAGACATAAACAGACACATATTGACACACTTTGTTCACCAAATCAATTCCAAACCATCTTTTAGCTTAAAAAAATATTCGGCATCCTTTAGCCAATTAATATGACGCGCTATCTTCGCTCGATCAATGCGTTGCGATATTTGGACCAATCAAATTTACACCACATTTAAACCAATCAAGATAACGCGATTTTTAGCAAATCAATTTCACATGCCTGTTTGGACATTCATTTTAAAGAATTGTTTTTATCACAATCAAAATTTAAGCCGATTGATTTTTGTTGCCACAACATTCAAGTCATTCACTGGTGCGCGATATTTTAATAAGCTTTTTTTTTACACGATATTATATCCAGATTAGGGCAATGAAACTAAAAAACTAAAACCTAAAGATCTAAAAGCAATGAAAATATAATTAATCTAAATAAAGTGTAAAAGGATTGAAGTAATAAATAAAAATTAAAAATAAAAAGTATAAAAAAAATAAAAAGTATAAACATGTAAAGGGAAATTAAAGTTATTTTATTAAAATATTGTTTTAAAAATTAAAATAAAATAAAATTAAAAATAAATTAAATTATTGTCGAATTTTTAATGTCGAATTATTTTCGAATGTTTAAATAGATGAATGAAAATAAATGAAGTATTATCTCGATTAGGAGAGGAGTTGTAAAAGGATAAAGGGAGGCCAATTAAGAGTCTTTAAGGTATTACTAATGTTTAGGGGGGTTATTTAGTCTCACGATGTTAGGGAGATCAATATACAGGGCTCACTGCGGCTAGACCAGTTAGCGTCTCAAGCCGGGATCGAAACGCAACCGTCGAGCTGACAGTCGGCGATGCTAACCCCTACGCCATCATGCGACACTGACTGAATGTAAGAGATATCTCAATGTAACGAAATGTAAACATTGCAAATGCCTGAGCTCGAAATTAGTTTTACCTAATGAGCATTGCCTTAAAGCTAATGGCCGTTGACGATACCCTTACAAAAATAAGCTCTACCCGGAGGGAGCTTTTTATAGTCATCCACTATATATATATATATATATATATATGTATGTGTGTATGCTCCTCACTTATGGATTCAGTTCTGTTTAAGGGGAATAACGGTTTCCACTTAGCGTAAATCATAGAATAGAGGTCTCTAAGTAACTGCTAGCGTAGATGTAAACAAAAAGACATGAAAACAATAGCAATTGATCTGCCGATCTATCCATACTGAAGAGCCGTGATACGGTGATACAGCTGTCTGTTGATGATCGTATATACGGTGATGATATGATAGATTCGCGTATGATTTTCTTGTCATTTAAAATATGTTTCTCAGCTGAAAATGACGACTTTCTTCTTTTTTTCATGTCTAACAAATAACTTAATAAATCGCGGGCTTTGCATATTGATGGCGCAACTAATAAAATAAATATGATTTTCATAAAGTACTAACCTTCAAGTGGCACGTGTCTAAATTCGAGCCTGATCGGATTATTAGTTTACAAATTACAGTTATTTAAGCGAAGCTACTGTTACAAATTTTAAAAACAATGGAAAAATCTGAATTTCGTGTGTTGATAAAGCATTGCTTTCTGATGGGAAAAATGCTATTCAAGCAAAACAATGGCTTGATAAGTGTCATTCAGACTCTACTCAATCGGAAACAACGGTTAAAGGGTGGTATGCCGACTTTAAATGCGGTCTGTATTATTTTGTTTAATCGGACTACTGTCCCCATCTTAGATGTTGTTCTCACAACGTTTCGGTCGATGTAACCTCCGACCTTTTTAAGATGCATCTTGTCGAACTAGTTAATCTTTTTATGTCGAACTCGGGAATCTGTACGGAATTTTGAACGGAACTCTTTATTTAATCACCGGGTGTAGCTTGCTCTCGTTCCGTCCGCCATGCGACAGTTTAAGTGCGCTCGCACAGACACAAATGATGCTGAATGCTGATGTCGCACAAATTCGGCAGTTGTTCCGGAAAAATTCGGCAGTTGTTCCGGAAAAAATACAAAAGGTCCACAGACTGGTTTTTGGCCGATCGTAAACTGAAATTTCGTGAGATAGCAAAGGAGCTGAAGATAACAGAAAGCAGTGTGCTCACCATTTTGCATGAAGATTTGTCGATGAGAAAGCTGTGTTCAAAGTGGATGCTGCGTTTGCTCACAGTCGATCAAAAACAACACCGTATCAACGATTCAAGGCGTTGGTTACAAATGGTTTAACGTAACAACAAAAAAAGAGTTTTTGTCTCAATATGTGACCATGTATGAAACATAGATGCACTACTTCACTCCGGGGTAAAATCGGCAGTCAGCTGAGTGGACAGCAAAAATACGCAAAAATCAGCAGGCAAGGTTTTGGTTTCTGTATTTTGAGATGCGTAAGGTATTTTGTTTATCGATTACTTTGAGAAAAGAATAACTATCACTAGTGAATATTATATTTGCATTATTTGTGCGTTTAAAAGAAAGAAATCACAAAAACCGGGCTTAAAGAAAAAAGTTATTTCTTCAAGACAATGTACCGTGTCACAAGTCACTCGAAACGATAGCAAACTACATGAATTGTACTTCGAATTGCTTCCACACCCACCCTGTTCTGGCGACCACTGGCTAATTACCCCCCCCCCCGCCCCAAAAAATGCCTCAAGGAAAGAGATTAGGTCCCAGTGAAAAAGTGATATCTGGAACTGAGGCCAAAAGCAAATCGTTCTACAAATTGTTAGAGAAGCGTTGTAATCAGTGTATCACCCTAGAAGACGACTATGTTGAATCTTTCCTAAAAATTGTTGTTTTAATTGATAGGCCCGGGACTTATTGAGTGATGTGTTAGTCTTTAACGTGCACGCGTTTGCGCGCTCTTATTACCGCGAAATAGATTTTTTTTTTCAATTTACAAGTATTTTTTTGTCAGAGCAAATTCTTTTTTAGTCTGTGAAAAAAAAAAAAACTATATCTAATTATAAACACCCACGTCAGAATTGAGACCTGATTTGTGTGGGTTGAGTTTTAATATCTATTTTGTAGTCTCTTGGTTCTGCGTGTCTGAAGGCTTTACGTCTGAATTGCATATTATTATTTGAATATATATAAGAGAAAAAAGAAGGGGAGGAGAAAGGGGGAGAGACTGAGACAGGCAGGCAGAGGAACAGAAAGAGAGAGAGAGAGAGAGAGAGAGAGAGAGAGGGGGGACAGACAGACAGACGGACAGACAGAGAAAGGAGGCGAATGGGAAAGCAATATTATATATGCTATAGGCAAAAGTAAGTTGCTGGTATATTAGTTTTTTCCAGAAGAGGTTCTTACCGAATGTTTGGTGAACCAATTCTGGCCGTCGATTGCCTTTTCTAAAATATGAAGCGGTAAATATCTTCACACATGTCCGCCATTTTATGTTAATACAATAACCATTGCTATTATGTAAAAATTACTAAGCTTAATGGACGGGAAATAACATTGGAAATTAAAATGTGATTAAACAGGAAGCGTTACCATAAAGATGGGTCCATTCGATCTACGCGTTTAGCAATGAAAATGCTATTTTAAACTAACGCGTGATAGACCAACGAAACTGTTAGTTAAAACTTAAGCGTGACAGATCAACGTAAATGCTATTTTAAAAATTTAGCGTGACAGACCAACGAAAATCTTATTTTGAAAATTTAGCGTGACAGACCGACGAAAATGCTATTTGAACCTCAAGCGTGACAGACCAACGTAAATCATATTTTAAATTTAAGCGTGACAGACAAACGAAAATGCTATTTCAGATTTAAGCTTTACAGACTAACGAACATGCTATCTCAAACGTAAACATCACAGACCCACCGACGAATGGACAGAGCCTCTTCTATATATGCGTGGACGCATCTCAAAATGTTATTTCAAACTTGAACGTGGCAGATCGACAAAAATGTTATTTTTATGCTAATATATAACTACTTATCAAGGCGAAAAGCCACTCGAGGATCAGGGTTCATGAGATTGTAAGTTGGGTGATGAATAGTACTATGAGAGGATTGGAAACGACGAGTAGAATAGAAAAATATTGATTACGTTACGAGGGCGACTCGACAAGTATTTGTTGACATTTAATTTGAATAAAACTATGTCGTAGTCTGCAGGTAAGCAGTCATGTGGCAATGTTTTTAACAAATCTACTATCTATACATGGGTATGGAGTACTGTTGTCATATTTGGACTGGTGAATCTCTGTCGCATTTGAAGGTTCTTCATAAGATGCAGAAACGTATCTAATTTGATTGGCCCTACCCTTTCTTCTTCTCTACACCCCCTCTCTCACAGATGTGATGTTGCTAGTCTCAGTCTTTTCTATAAATACTATTATGGCATGTGTTCTTCAAAATTATGTGATCTATTCCCCGTTTCTTTTGTTCCAGCTCGTTTGACTCGTTGGTCTAGTGGTCTCCATCAATTAGCTGTCTTGATACCTCGTTGTAATACAGCTTCCTATTCCAGTAGCTTATTTCCAAGAAATACAGGCTTGTGGAACTCTTTTCCTGCTGACTGTTTTTCTCCTATCTATAGCCTTGGTATTTTCGAGACTATGGTCAATAGGCATTTCCTGTCTTTGCGATAATCATTTTTTGTTCTTGCTAGCTTCTTACATCAAGTGGCTTCATGCCTTGTCTGGAGCGATTTCCATAAAAACACTAAAAAGGAGGTAGGTTTTTGGAAATAAACTCTGTTCATGGAAGTTCCGTTTGGTTTTACGTACACACAAGAAGAAAGGAAAGTTCTTTACGATGGTGGTAGCCAGACGAGTTCTTGCTGTGAATGTTTTATCGCGGCGAGCCATAGTTTAGAGCTAAGTCGAGCACCTACCATGGAAATAACGATAGAATTGAGAAAAACTATCGACATCTCTTCTGTAAAAAAAGGGGCTGCAGGGAAGATAAGAGATTATCTCCCACTAGATTTCGAAGTTGATTTTGTATTCTGTCATGATAAGAAATAATACTCTGTGCGGCACCTCCCCAAGTGTGGCAGCAGTACCTCCCAATCTTAGTCCGTATCTGACTCTTATATAGGTAAAGGATTTACTCAATATAACTCAAAATTTAATGTAGAGCAATTCTTTTCTTTATAAAATATTTATATCTAACTTATTTAAAAAGTTTTTTGGGGGAGAACGGGGACGAGTTTGGGTAGTGGAGTTGGGCAGCAATATATTTGTTCACATTACATTTAAAATCATGCATGTTGGTACAGTCGGGAAAATAGGGAGCAGGAAGAGAATTCCAAAAGCAAGCGATCCGAGGAAAGAAGATATTAGAGTAGCAAATCTTCTGGCATCTAGGCACCTCTAGAGTGAAGGGGCGTGATTCTGTTGCTAGTGAGGTAGGTCAGGATTATTTTCGTTGGGGGGGGGGGGGTACAAGTGCAGTAAGTTGACAAGAGCACATCTAGTGGAAGTACTTGTAAAACAAGACAAGGGATGCAACACTGCAGCGATGCGACAGAGATCGGAGCTTGACAGACAGTGCGGGAGCTGTTAGGTCATAAATTATTTTTTGTACCCTGTCCAAGTGGGAGAAACTAGTGGTTCGTGCACAAGTTCAGATGTGGCGATAATGATCCATGTACGGACGAATGGTGACTTTATAGAGGTATAGGATACTGGCAGGTGTGAGAAGTTTTCTAGCCCGCTAAAGGGAGTTTATCTTCTTTGCGGCAGACGTGGCAGCATCTTATATGTACTTATTCCACTTCACGTTGCCTGAGAATGTCAGGCCGAGGAGTTTAAACGTTGAACTCTCGAGAAGGATGATATCGGCTATGACAATCGACGGTTGGAAAGGTTTCTTACAGGTTTTAAAGAAACGAACTTTGTCTTAGTACTATTAAGTATGACTATCTATTTCTAGTATAGACTGGGGAGTCATTTTTTAAAAAGTATTCTGCCATTTTGTTGGCATTTGATGTTTCTCTCCTTTCATCAGCGAATGCAGCCATCTCAGACGAGAGTTAATCGTTGAGGAGGTTTATGAAGATCAAGAATGATATAGGTCCAAGTATCGACCTCTGGGGAACATCCGCATTGATGTGGTATTGTCTGGTTGTACGGTTATCGAGAACGACCTGTTTCTTTCTTTTAGCTAAGAAAGACTTGTATTCCTGATAAAAATATATACTTTATTGAATAAATGCTAAAAGTTTCATTGAAGTTGGATAACTCTTTGATTTTTTTGTTGTTGTTATTAAAAAAATAACGCATTGGTTTGTTTATAAGATTAGTCTTCTTGTGGGGGCGTATCATAGATACGCCTACACTAAACTTAGTCTGCTGATTTTCTCTTCAATTGACCTTTATAATACCTAACGTTTGTCCTGTATAATACCTAACGTTTGTCCTTTATAATACCTAACGCTTGTCCTTTATAATACCTAACGTTTGTCCTTTATAATACCTAACGCTTGTCCTGTATAATACCTAATGCTTGTCCTGTATACTACCTAATGCTTGTCCTTTATAATACCTAACGCTTGTCCTTTATAATACCTAACGCTTGTCCTTTATAATACCTAACGCTTGTCCTGTATAATACCTAACGCTTGTCCTGTATAATACCTAACGTTTGTCCTTTATAATACCTAACGCTTGTCCTTCATAATACCTAACGCTTGTCCTCTATAATACCTAACGTTTGTCCTTTATAATACCTAACGTTTGTCCTTTATAATACCTAACGCTTGTCCTGTATAATACCTAACGCTTGTCCTGTATAATACCTAATGCTTGTCCTGTATAATACCTAACGCTTGTCCTTTATAATACCTAACGCTTGTCCTTTATAATACCTAACGCTTGTCCTTTATAATACCTAATGCTTGTCCTTTATAATACCTAACGTTTGTCCTTTATAATACCTAACGTTTGTCTTTTATAATACCTAACGCTTGTCCTGTATAATACCTAATGCTTGTCCTGTATAATACCTAATGCTTGTCCTTTATAATACCTAACGCTTGTCCTTTATAATACCTAACGTTTGTCCTTTATAATACCTAACGCTTGTCCTGTATAATACCTAATGCTTGTCCTGTATAATACCTAATGCTTGTCCTTTATAATACCTAACGCTTGTCCTTTATAATACCTAACGCTTGTCCTTTATAATACCTAATGCTTGTCCTTTATAATACCTAACGTTTGTCTTTTATAATACCTAACGTTTGTCTTTTATAATACCTAACGCTTGTCCTGTATAATACCTAATGCTTGTCCTGTATAATACCTAATGCTTGTCCTTTATAATACCTAACGTTTGTCTTTATAATACCTAACGTTTGTCTTTTATAATACCTAGCGCGTTCGACATTCCTGACAATAGCGAAATTTCTTTTCTCTTTTTTTCTGTTTTTCTTCCTATAATGGTCAGACATGGTCATCGAAGTGTTTGGGCGTTTTGCCAAATTCTCTACGATCAGGGTAATGCAACAGACAATGCGTGGTCAATCGGCGTCTTTATCTGATCACGATTGATTGTTTTCTATCCTCTTTGTAAACACGTCCTCTTAGCACTTTGTTCGTGCAAATTAAAATGAGAATTGAGTCCATCTCAGCTGGACTGAGGTCAACCAGTTAAACAGTCCGTGCTCAACACAATGGACACTACAAAGTTAATAGGATATTCTCTTAGGGTCACTTACCAAAATTAAAGGGCAACAAAATGTTATTTCACTTATGCTTTTTAATGTAGATCACGTATTCGTTTTTATATGCCCATTAGAAGAATACGCGTCACACGACGGGTAAAACGAATCCCCCGAACAGAAACGTTTTGCACCACTTTTATGTCGCCTTACAAAGATTAAAACCAACATATAATGCTACTAAACCTTATATCTAGAAATATTTATTAATTGATGTAATAATTTCCCCCAAATCAGAGGTATCTGAATTTTCATGAAGGGGTTTCACACACTTTTCTTCCCTTTGCATCAAAATAAATGAAACGAAATATAGCCTAAATTACGAACCCTTACGCCTAACAGTTGTGTTCCAAAATTCATAATACTCGGTTAATTAGTTTAGGAGTGAATCCTATAAATAGAAATATATAAACATATACATATACCTAACTTTATATAGAGAAACTAGCTGTAAGTATCCGGCGTTGCCCGGTGGAGAGCGTATTTATTGCCCAATCAAAAATAACCAGAATACAATATTATTATAGTAAACTAGCTGGCTTCGACCGCTAGCTCTCGCTTCACACACACACACACACACTAATATATATATATATATATATATATATATATATATATATATATATTGACTTACAAAAAAGTGATTTTCCACCGAACGACTTGGGACTAAAATGTTTTTTTTTATATATATATAGTTTTAATAGTTGAGAAACTTCCGAGACTATATATATATATATATATATATATATATATATATATATATATATATATATATATATATATATTATGTATTATGTAAATCATCCTTATTTAATATGTATTAAATAAGGCATACATTTCATTTAAATTGGACCTATTTGAATTTTCGGTGGACCTATGGTTTAAATTTCAGTGTGTGTGAGGGCTTGTGCCCCCGGGACCCTCTCAATATTACCAAAATTTCAGCAAATTTTGGGAATAGGCATCATTATTTGTCATTTACTTATGGTTTAAATTTCATCTGAATGAAAGGGAAAACAGTTTGATGGGGGGCGGGGGGTGACCCTCTTAATATTATCAAAATTTGCTGAAATTTTGGGAATAGGCATCATTTTTGGTCATTTACCTATGGTTTAAATTTCATCTGAATGAAAGGGAAAACAGTTTGATGGGGGGGGGACCCTCTTAATATTATCAAAATTTACTGAAATTTTGGGAATAGACATCATTTTTGATCATTTACCTATCGTTTAAATTTCATTTTAAACTAAGGAAATACAGTTTTCAGTGAGGAGGGGGGGGGGGGCAGGGGACCTCCAGCGTTGAAGTGATATATTTCTTATACTGCCTATGTCCT
>OY744538.1:23534511-23547011 GCA_963556195.1 Sepiola atlantica
GATAAGAAGTCGTGCACGAATGGGGCAGATCATTTTAGTCTAGTGGTTGTCAACGATTATTAACATCGACGGTTCGATCCCTGCCCGGGGAGGCATGCTGATGACGGCTTACAGCCAGAAACGCACGTCCATGTCTAACTTTTGTAAATTAATTTTTAAAATCTGTATACAAATTAATTCTATAAATTTATACTAAAAATTAGAAAGAAAAAAATATATGTATATGTGTGTGTGTGTGGAGTACTCTGGTAGAGGAAATAACGGTTTCCACTTATCGTAAAATGTATTGAGGTCTCTAGCTTAACAGTATCGTAAATTTGTGAACAAATGAAAGCATTCATTTCTGGCGAGTTCGATAAGTTGTAAAACAGCGGAAAAAATTGTTCATTAAAAGAAAAAAGTAATCGACCATGTGTTGATTCGAACCACTAACCTTTCGGTTAAAATCTCAGGTTTCTAACCATTGAGCCATGAAGGATATAAAGAGAAGGAAAGCTCACAATTGAAAATGACCCTCCCCCCAAAAAAAAAACACCCACAATTATTCTTAGTAGCTCCTTACGTCTACAAGTGGCAACTTGTAGACGTAAGGCCCCTTACGTCTACAAGTGGCAACTTGCCTTATTTGAGGGGAACTAAGTTTTAAAAAGAGAATGTTTATTTTTTTAATAACAAAACAGGTTATTTTTTTTGTTTAAGTTTTTCCGTGTTCAATGAAAGAAATAATGAAAAGAAAAGATTTACGATAATTAGTGTGTTTGGGAGAGTAATAGAGAGAGAAGGAGATAAGGAGAGAAAGTGAGAATGGAGAGAAAGAGAGAAAGAGAAGGAAACTTTATTTAATAGCGTCGACCGGAAGTGGATACTAAAACGAAACCAGTTATTTATTTATTCATCTTTTTTTTTTCTAAAGTTTTAAAGTTTTACCTGGACGAAAGCGGGTTATGCGACCGGTGAATATGTACGAAGTGTGTCATTAAAATTTCTTCACGGTGTTTTGAGTGGCAGTAAGATGAGTTCTGAGTGAGAGAGTAAATTCCTCCTTTACTTTTCTCTTAATTTGACAAATGAAAAACAAAATATAAATATAAAAATCGATTGAAAAAACATATTTTTTAGAAGACGGATCAATATTATTCGCTGACGTAGCATATTTGTTTATGTATCTTTTGTTATAAAAAACTATTTCGGCCATTGAAATGGGTGGGATTCTCGTGTTTACTTCATATATAAGATATCATATATGTATATAGTTGGCATGCTCTTATTTTTATATTTCCCCTCCTCCACAATCTATCTACCGTTTTCTTCATTTTTCTTTCTAGCATCTCTTTTACACTTAATTAGCTTTTCCCTTCTAAAACATAAGCTTTCTAGAAAAACCAACCGAAGAATTATGTCTAAACACCGAACGCCATTTTTATAAATTATACATGTGAAAACGCACAAGAAAACGGACGTCGCTATTAAGACAACAGGATAAAGAAAATACAGAAACAACTCAACCCGCCAAACATGGTTTCTCGTTCGTTAAAAGCATCGCCGGTCACGATAGAAAGAGAATATATATACGCATGTATGGGTGGACAGTAAAAGGGAGAAACGAACAATGTGCTTGTAATTCATTTGGGATTATTAGTTCCTCCTCTCGTCACATGGTGGCAGCACCAGCAGTTGTGATTATAGTTCCCGGATTTGACAGGATCAAAATGGTTGCGAAGAGTAGCCATTATGCCGTCAACACTGACAGAAGGGCAACTCTGAATCCACAAGGATGTTTTTTTTATCGCATTCACTTTCTATTGTTCATGTTTATATATATATACATATATATATACATATATATAAATATAATATATATATATAATATATATAATATATATATATATATAATATATAATATATATAATATATATATAATATATATTATAATATATATATAATATAATATATATATAATATATATTATATATATGTATAATATATATATAAAATAATATATATATATATATATAATATATATGCATAATAGATATATAATATATATACATATATTATATTATATATACATATATTATAATATGTATATATAATATATATATATAATATATATATGTATGATATATATAATATATATAATGTATATAATATATATATATATATAATGTATATATATATTATATATATTATATATAATACATATATATTATATATTATATAACATATATATGTATAATATATATAATATATATATAATATATATAATATAATATATATATGTATAATATATATATATGTATAATATATATATATTATATATAATATATATAATATATATATATAATAGTATATATATAATATATATAATATATATATAATATATATATATATATATGTAAAATATATATATATGTAAATATATATATATATTTACATATATATTTACATACATATATTTACACACACATATATATATATATATATATATATATATATATATAAGTCTGCAATAATTTTGTGGTGCTATGCCGGCACGAAAGAGACATTCCAGGAAAGTCCTCACGGCGCGGACACACTAAGTCACACTTCCCGACAAACAGCCGTGTTACATACTGACTATAGTTCAAAAGTTCAAAATTGACAGGCATGGGTACGGAAGATACATGGCTCTGAGAATTTATTACTCGTAGACGAAAATTTCACAGTGAGAGTGGGAACATTAATCTTGGAAAACATTAATCTTAGAAGAAAATCTTACATAGAAGATGGAACATTACTCTCATAAAACAGCACTCCAAGAAAACATTACTCTTTGAAAACATTACCCTTGAAAACATTACTCTTTAAAAACATTACTCTTTGAAACCATTACCCTTTGAAAACATTACTCTTTGAAAACATTACTGTTTGAAAACATTACCCTTTGAAAACATTACTTTTTGAAAACATTACCCTTTGAAAACATTACCCTTTGAAAACATTACCCTTTGAAAACATTACGCTTTGAAAACATTACTCTTTGAAAACATTACCCTTTGAAAACATTACCCTTTGAAAACATTACTCTTTAAAAACATTACTCTTTGAAAACATTACCCTTTGAAAACATTACTCTTTGAAAACATTACTCTTTGAAAACATTACTTTTTGAAAACATTACCCTTTGAAAACATTACCCTTTGAAAACATTACCCTTTGAAAACATTACCCTTTGAAAACATTACGCTTTGAAAACATTACTCTTTGAAACATTACCCCTTTGAAAACATTACTCTTTGAAAACATTACTCTTTGAAAACATTACCCCTTTGAAAACATTACTCTTTGAAAACATTACCCTTTGAAAACATTACTTTTTGAAAACATTACCCTTTGAAAACATTACCCTTTGAAAACATTACTCTTTGAAAACTTATCCTTTGAAAACATTACCCTTTGAAAACATTACTTTTGAAAACATTACCCTTTGAAAACATTACCCTTGAAAACATTACCCTTTGAAAACATTACGCTTTGAAAACATTACTCTTAGAAAACATTACCCTTGAAAACATTACTCTTTGAAAACATTACTCTTTGAAAACATTACCCTTTGAAAACATTACCCTTTGAAAACATTACTCTTTGAAAACATTACTCTTTGAAAACATTACCCTTTGAAAACATTACCCTTTGAAAACATTACTTTTTTAAAACATTACCCTTTGAAAACATTACCCTTTGAAAACATTACCCTTTTGAAAACATTACGCTTTGAAAACATTACTCTTTGAAAACATTACCCTTTGAAAACATTACTCTTTGAAAACATTACTCTTTGGAAACATTACTCTTTGAAAACATTACCCTTTGAAAACATTACCCTTTGAAAACATTACTCTTTGAAAACATTACTCTTTGAAAACATTACTCTTTAACATTGGTATCTACTTTGTTCTCAAAATGTTTGATTCTTAACAACCGCATTTTAGTATCTATTTGGGGGGGGGCGAAAAATAAATAGAAATAAGTAAAGTTTTGTATTTTTTGAAGAATCAGATTGGATAATACGCTTGGGGATGAACTTATAGATACTAGGGCATGACGTAACCAGCCGATTGGTTGGATCGAGCTTCTTTAATCTCCTGTCTATACGAAGTAAAGGGCCGAACTGGAAGAATGGCTCAGCCACCAAGATCCCGTCCTAAGGAATCACGGGTCGCCACTCACAGGCAACAGGTAGGCCCATTTTCGGGTGCGGTACCTCTTTGCATGGGATTACAGTCGGCAAATTTGTTGTTCCACCGACAAGACGCGCAACAATCCGGACATAAATATACTATTATATATTCTGTGAGACTAGCCAGGCCCGTCAAAATTCCATCATCTGTTATATACTGTTGCTGTGCTTACAAATATATCAATTCTATGGATATCCGGTGCAAACGCAGACCCACGTTATTATTTTATTATCTTTGTTCAAAGTGAAACATATTTATTTAAGTACTCTTGTTAATGTAGTTTTAGAATGTGTCTGGTTATCAGGGTCTATCTTCAAAAGCTTTGTATGAGTTTGTGATATATTTATATTCTATGGACATCCGGCGCGAACGCAGACCCACGATATTATTGTACGATCTTTGGACGGAACAGATACTACACTTTGATCCTAGCCCGAAAGCCAATTTATTCAGACAAATAAAAATTACAATAAATAATTTTCTTTGGCTTAGGCATGACGCCCTATTTGTTTTTTTGTTTTTTTTTGGGGGGGGGGGTGGATAGGGGGGGGGGAATGTCATTCTTTTGACAACAAAAAACTTTTGCCTACTCTAACTAGACACTATCACCAAAATACCACATTCACTCCATAGCTTTCTAGTCCGAAGGCCAAGAAAGTGTAGTTTAGTTCGAGTTTAACGTTTGACACAATTACTTTTTTTTTAGTTGCATCTTCGTTGATCGGGCGATCCCATCTAAAAAAAAAACAACAGAGAGTGGAAAAGTGATAACGTACGCACGAACATGAAATTGCTTCAGCAATTATCATATAGATTGTAAGTATTCATATATATATATATATATATATATATATATTATATATATATATATATATATATATATTCGCATTAAAAGTTGTAACGAAATTATTGATTAAAACAATAAACTTCCAGGAGGCATCCTAACGACAGAAAGAATAAATAGATGAATAAATATGTGTTTCTGCGATGGAATTGGACATTAAAGTAAGAAGCAGAAAAAAGTGTATCTTACATGGAACCGAAAAACTCTGCGATACAATTGTCTGATGCAATTTCGTTAAATTCTTCGTCTTTCACATTGAAAGGTACTTGCAAACTCATATCCAGACTTCGCGTTCGATGGTTGATCTCCCAAAATTGCGACCGTAAAATAATTCCCATTTCTGTTAAAAACCAAACCAAAAAATAAAAATAAATAAATAATAATAATAATAATAATAATAATAATAATAAATAGATAATAATAATAATAATAATAAATAGATAATAATAAATAGATAATAATAATAATAATAAATAGATAATAATAATAATAATAATAATAATAAATACATAATAATAAATAGATAATAATAATAATCAATATAATAATAATAATAATAATAATAATAATAATAAATAGATAATAATAATAATAATAATAATAAATAGATAATAATAATAATAATAATAAATAGATAATAATAATAATAAATAGATAATAATAATAATAAATAGATAATAATAATAATCAATATAATAATAATAATAATAATAATAATAATAATAATAATAATAAATAGATAATAATAATAATAATCAATATAATAATAATAATGAATAGATAATAATAATAATAATCAATATAATAATAATAATAATAATAATAATAATAATAATAACAATAATAATAATAATAATAATAATAATAATGATAATAATAATAATAATAAATAATAGAGAGTACAAATTTTTTAAATAAAAAAAATTCAATCAGTCTAAAAATAAATAAATTAACATCGGCTTAAAATGATATAAATTGAAAGAGTCTTAAAATAAATAAATTTAGAGTCTTAATATTATATAAATTTAAAGAGTATTCAAATTATATAAATTTAGAGAATCTTAAACCTATTCTAATTTAGAGTCTTAAACTTATATGAATTTAGACTCTTAAAATTATATGAATTTAAAGAGTCTTAAAATGATATAAATTCAAAGAGTCTTAAAATAAATAAATTTAGACTCTTTAAAATTATATAAATTTAGAGAGTCTTAAAATTATATAAATTTAGAGAGTCTTAAAATGATATAAATTTAGAAAGTCTTAAAATGATATAAATTTAGAGAATCTTAAAGTTATATAAATTTAAAGAGTCTCAAAATGATATAAATTCAAAGAGTCTTAAAATAAATACATTTGGAGTCTTAAAATGATATAAATTAAGAGAGTCTTAAAATTATATGAATTTACAACGGCTAAAAATCATATAAATTAAAAGAGTCTTAAAATAAATAAATTTAGAGTCTTTAAAATTATATAAATTTAGAGAGTCTAAACATTGTATACATTTAGAGAGTCTTAAAATTGTATACATTTAGAGAGTCTTAAAATTATATAAATTTAGAGAGTCTTAAAATGATATAAATTTAGAGAGTCTTAAAATGATATAAATTTAGAGAGTCTTAAAATGATATAAATTTAGAGAGTCTTAAAATTGTATACATTTAGAGAGTCTTAAAATTGTATACATTTAGAGAGTCTTAAAATGATATAAATTTAGAGAGTCTTAAAATGATATAAATTTAGAGAGTCTTAAAATGATATGAATTTAGAGAGTCTAAACATTGTATACATTTAGAGAGTCTTCAAATGATATAAATTTAGAGAGTCTTAAAATTGTATACATTTAGAGAGTCTTAAAATTGTATAAATTTAGAGAGTCTTAAAATGATATAAATTTAGAGAATCTTAAAGTTATATAAATTTAAAGAGTCTCAAAATGATATGAATTCAAAGAGTCTTAAAATAAATACATTTGGAGTCTTAAAATGATATAAATTAAGAGAGTCTTAAAATTATATGAATTTACAACGGCTAAAAATCATATAAATTAAAAGAGTCTTAAAATAAATAAATTTAGAGTCTTTAAAATTATATAAATTTAGAGAGTCTTAAAATTGTATACATTTAGAGAGTCTTAAAATTATATAAATTTAGAGAGTCTTAAAATGATATAAATTTAGAGAGTCTTAAAATGATATAAATTTAGAGAGTCTTAAAATGATATAAATTTAGAGAGTCTTAAAATGATATAAATTTAGAGAGTCTAAACATTGTATACATTTAGAGAGTCTTAAAATTGTATACATTTAGAGAGTCTTAAAATGATATAAATTAAGAGAGTCTTAAAATGATATAAATTTAGAGAGTCTAAACATTGTATAAATTAAGAGAGTCTTAAAATTGTATACATTTAGAGAGTCTTAAAATTATATAAATTTAGAGAGTCTTAAAATGATATAAATTTAGAGAGTCTTAAAATGATATAAATTTAGAGAGTCTTAAAATGATATAAATTTAGAGAGTCTTAAAATGATATAAATTTAGAGAGTCTAAACATTGTATACATTTAGAGAGTCTTAAAATTGTATACATTTAGAGAGTCTTAAAATGATATAAATTTAGAGAGTCTTAAAATGATATAAATTTAGAGAGTCTTAAAATTATATAAATTTAGAGAGTCTTAAAATGATATAAATTTAGAGAGTCTAAACATTGTATAAATTTAGAGAGTCTTAAAATTGTATACATTTAGAGAGTCTTAAAATGATATAAATTTAGAGAGTCTTAAAATGATATAAATTTAGAGAGTCTTAAAATGATATAAATTTAGAGCGTCTTAAAATTATATAAATTTAGAGAGTCTTGAAATTGTATACATTTAGAGAGTCTTAAAATGATATAAATTTAGAGAGTCTTAAAATTATATAAATTTAGAGAGTCTTGAAATTGTATACATTTAGAGAGTCTTAAAATGATATAAATTTAGAGAGTCTTAAAATGATATAAATTTAGAGAGTCTTAAAATGATATAAATTTAGAGAGTCTTTAAATTATATAAATTTAGAGAGTCTTAAAATTACATAAATTTAGAGAGTCTTAAAATTATATAAATTTAGAGAGTCTTAAAATTACATAAATTTAGAGAGTCTTAAACTTGTATAAATTTAGAGAGTCTTAAAATTACATAAATTTAGAGAGTCTTAAACTTGTATAAATTTAGAGAGTTTTAAAATTATATAAATTTAGAGAATCTTAAAATTATATGAATTTACAACGGCTAAAAATCATATAAATTAAAAGAGTCTTAAAATAAAAAAATTTAGACTCTTTAAAATTATATAAATTTAGAGAGTCTTAAAATTGTATTAATGTAGAGAGTCTTAAAATTATATAAATTTAGAGAGTCTTAAAATGATATAAATTTAGAGAGTCTTTAAATGATATGAATTTAGAGAGTCTTTAAATGATATAAATTTAGAGAGTCTTAAACTTGTATAAATTTAGATAATTTTAAAATTATATAAATTTAGAGAGTCTTAAAATTATATAAAGTTAGAGAGTTTTAAAATTATATAAATTTAGAGAATCTTAAAATTATATGAATTTACAACGGCTAAAAATCATATAAATTAAAAGAGTCTTAAAATAAATAAATTTAGACTCTTTAAAATTGTATAAATTTAGAGAGTCTTAAAATTGTATTAATGTAGAGAGTCTTAAAATTATATAAATTTAGAGAATCTTAAAATTGTATAAGAGTTATAAAATGATATAAAAGGCCAAGAAACCAAAATCGAGTAGCTTTAAAATGGCTAACACATAAACATACATGCAGCTCTATGACTTACTTTTGTAATAAGGCGTATATGCCAAGGCAATATACAAAATAGACTTGTCGCTTACATCCTTTGAAAGTTCCTCTAGATCGATAATCTTCTGTCGATACTCTGGGAGCCAGATTAGTGGGCTGGTGCCGTTCAGCTCTTTCCGTAAAAGAACCCTGAGCTGATCTGCAAAAAGAATTTTTTAAATAATAAAATATGTTAATAGGTTTTAAAAATACATTGAAAGAAAAACAAAACAAAAAAAAAAACAGGAACGGATATTCTTGAGATGCGTTTAGTGAATTTGCGCGTTTTGCGATGAAAATTGGATTTCAACATTAAAAATGACAGACCGACGAACAAAAAGAGTCTCTTATAGAGATCCGTGGACGCATGTGAAAACGCTGTTTCAATCTTAAGCGTGACAGACCGACGAATAATCTATTTCAAACGTAAGTGTGACAGACCGACGAAAACTGTAGTCAGGTTCACTTTATATTCCAATAACCATGTTTTTATTTTTTTATTTTTATTATTATTTTTTTTAATTTTAATTTTATTTTTATTATTATTATTATTATTATTATTATTATTATTATTATTATTATTATTATTATTATTATTATTTATTTTTTTTTTTTAATCACATTTCCCAAAAAACCATAACATTTCTGTTAGATATATATTTTTACGATCCGTTTCATTTGTCTTGTGCCAAACAACATTTTTATGTCAATATCGTCTCTGCAACACTACAAAATCATCAGAAAAGATTCACAAAGAGTAAAAAGTTCTTGGATTAAAGTGTCTTGAAAAAAACCTACACTACACAGTAGTTCATTTTTGGGTGAAAGCAAACAAAAAACAAAGAAAAGTGCAAACTCACACGTGGGGAACCCACTGGTACGCCATATATATATATATATATATATATATATATATATATATATATATATATATATATATATATATATATATATATAAATTAATTAAACAAGTTAAAATATATTGATAAAATGAACTTAAAACCAATATTTTTAAAAGTGCTCAATACAAGGAAGAGCTTTATAAACATACATTATGTAACCATGTTGAATGACCTACGCAAATGCAATTACGTTTCAGCAAGCCATATACTTCGCCAGGGCCAAAAGTTAATGATTAAAATAAAAATATTGAAATTGGATCAAAAGAAATATAAATTAGAGATTTGAGATAATCATTCTCTCTCATTTGTTTTAAAATAATTTTTTAGCTAAATTTGAAGAATGTTATTGTATTGGTATTATATATTTTAAAACTTTTGTTGAATTTGTCAGGTATTAGTGTATCAAATACCGATCTGATCTTTTTTTGAGATTCCCGATATTGAACTCAGGTTTGGAGTTTATTTACAAAACTAGCGGACCCCGTGGAAATTCTACGATGCTTTCTACATCTGTATTATTTACCGTTTATGATAATATTCCTTTTCAAATAATAAATGTTTATCAGGGTTCATACTATTAAGAAAAAATGACCCTTTCTTTTGCCGTAAAAATAACTGTCATGTCAGCTAACTATTATTCAACTGAATAAGACGAATATGCCTCTTATTCAATTGTTTATAGCAATAAAATCTTTTTTTAAACAAAAAATATTCTGTCTTCTTACCTTAAAAATAATTGTCTGCTAAATAGTGTTCAAATCAATAAAAACGAATGTCACTTTAAAAAAAAAAATGAATCTATTTAAAATTTCATGAAAAATACCAGTATACTGAAATCATATGCCCTGAATAGGGTTAAGATGAAAATGCATATACACTAAATGTACAAAAGCAAGGAAAAAATACATACAAAGACAGAAAGCCCTTGAAACGAAATTCTGCTCATGGAAAAGATGGGTTCTTGCTGTCAGTGTCTTACTCTGGTTCGCCTTTGTAAGACATTCACAGCAAGAACTCGTCTGTCTATCACAACGAAATAAAAAAAAATCCCTTTCTTTCTTCAAGGACTTTCCGTCTGTAAAACACATTACCATGAGACTGCTTCCTTGCAGATTACAACGTAGGCGTCTTCAAATCCAATGTGAACAAATACTTGTCGTAATCCGACCCCATAAGTAATGGAACTTTAATTCCCATTCTATTTCATTAACTGTTAACCTCAAGTGGATTTTGGTCTTGATACGCGACGCCTCTTATAATTAGTAAAAATGACTCCGCATTCCTCCGAGGACACAATCTGCATAGGAAGGTGACCATTCCTACCCAATTGGAAGTTCCTAGGTCTAATAGCATAAGAATAGTTATCGAACAGACAGGCAGACAAATTTCTCCTCTTATATATAGATGTGTGAAGATTGCTAGGTTGTTTGTTTGATTAGTCACCTCTCGTCCTTATTCTGCAGAAGCACTCTCGGCTCATATACTGCAGAAGCACCCCCGGTCCCTATACTGCAGAAGCCTCTGAGTCCTATACTGTAGAAGCGGCCCTAGTGCCTATACTGCAGAATCACCCCGTCGTCCGTATACTGCAGAAGCACCCTCGGCTCATATACTGCAGAAGCACTCCAGGTCCCTATACTGCAGAAGCCTCTGAGTTATCGAACAGACAGGCAGACAAATTTCGCTTCTTATATATAGATGTGTGAAGATTGCTAGGTTGTTTATTGTTTGATCAGTCAATTGTGGTACGCAATTTAGAAACCTTAGAAAAAGAGCTGACGAGAGGCGCGAAGATGGCTTCAACTTGAACTAACGGAAATCAACAACCACTCAACGTTCAAACACTTGATTTTCCATTTTTCTTCAACGCATAAATCATTTTGAACGCAGTTGGAAAATGGCGTCGAAAAATGGCTTCATTACAAAAATTCAATTTAAAGAAAATTGTGTCAGAATCTATGACATAGTTCCACATCTAATCATTCCGAAAATGGGTCAGTCGCCACACGGATGCGGAGTGAAGATGTTCTGAGTGGCAGATAGAGTAAGGCTACGTTAACATTCGATTTTTCTTCTTTTTATTATTATTAAAGAGTCACCGCTTATCAAGGCCGAAAGGCCACTCGAGGATAAGGGTTAATGGGTGTGTCAGATGGACAGTGAGACAACACCGTGATGGCTGGTAACGATTGTCGAAATTGGACAGAATTTTATTATTTAAGAGGACGGCTCAACATGAATTTGTTTATATTGGACTTGAAAACGATTATGTTGTAGTCAGCTGGGAAGCAGCCCCGCGGTATTGTGTTCCACAGACGGGTAGTTCTAGGAAAGAAACTCTGCTCATGGAAGCTTCGTGTAGTTTAAGGTACACAAAGGGAGAAATGGAAATTATTGACAGTGGTTGCAGCTAGACGAGTTTTTGTTGTGAATTCTTTACATACGGGGAACCATAGATTGGAGCTCAGTCGAGCACCTACCATAAACATAACGAAAGAGCAGAGAAAGACTAGCAACATCTCTTCTGTGAGAAAGTGGCTGTGGGGAAAAGAAGAGGAAATCCCCCACTAGATTTCGAAGTCGGATTCGTATTTTGTCAAGGAAGGAAATAGTGCTCTGAGCGGAACCTCTCCAGGTGCGGCAACAGTATTCAAAAAAACACGCATAAACGCATAATTCTA
>OY744538.1:23552011-23619511 GCA_963556195.1 Sepiola atlantica
CTAAACAATCAAACATTTGGAAAATTTGGCAAAATTCAGAAGGTGCAGGCCAAAAATAGCCGTTAGGGCTCCACGGGACTCAAAATCCATCATTTTTCGGTGAAAAAGTGGTTTCATGCGACATTGCAGGTCCTAAAACATCCTCAAAATCTATGACTGGATATAGATGGTTAAATCTGATATAGTACTTTAATTTAGGACCATTTTCAGGCTGTGAAAGGGTTTTCATGAATGTAAAATAGCCAAAAACTAGTGACCTGCACCTTCTGAATTTTGCAAAATTTTCAAAATGTTTGATTGTTTAGTGTTATTTATGTATAAATGAACACAAAAAAATACTACTCGCATGAATCTGAAATTTTCACCCATTACGTCCCACCTCTACTCCTAGTGAGTAAAATAATATGACGCTAATCATCCACAGTTTTTTTTTTGCGGGGAGTGGGTGGAAGCTGACGTAACAGGGGTGATAACAAGAAGCCTCGTTTTCGTTTTTGACCGTTGAATTGTTTTACGATAGAGATGAAAAGTAGAGACTGCGGAAGGATAGAATTCTATTTGAGATAGTGTTTATTGATTTGTTTGTCTGTTATAATCGATTTGCGTTTATTGTGGTCAGCAGTGTTGTCGTAGCTGCGTTTGCTGTTGTTACACTATCAATGGCGTTTAAAAAAAAAAAATTTTTTTTTTAACATAGTTCACCCCAGACAAGGCAGGCCGCCACTGTAGACGTAAGGGGCTACTGAGAAGGTTGGGGAGGGGGGTCAACTTAAATTGGGATCCGCGCAGCGAGATGTCTGTTTACATTAGTTTTAAATTTCTGCATGTCAGTACCATCGGGGAAACAGGGGGCAGGGAGGGAGTTCCAGACGCCAGCAGCACGAGGAAAGAAACTATTGGCGTAGAAAGCTCTCCGGCATCTGGGGACCTCCACAGTGAATGGATGGGATTTAGTCGATTGTCGAGTTGGTCTAGTGAACTTACGACGAGGAGCACCAGAGTAGCCAGTTCATCGGAGCACAATCCATTGAAGTATGTGTAAAACAAGCACAAGGATGCTACATTGCGGCGATGGGACAGGGACTGGAGCTTGGTTGACAGTGAGGGACCTATTAGGTTGGCGACTCTTTTTTGGGCCTTGTCAAGGAGGGAGAGACTAGTAGATGATGCACCAGCCCAGATGTGGCAACAATACTCCATGCATGGGCGGATGGTGGCGTTACACTATCAATATTGTTACACTATTGAAATAGCGCCGATAGGACAATAACATTACAAATGAATAACATCAAACATTAATTTATTACGAACTGTTTAAAAAATAGTTGTGCAAATTAGGTATGCAAATAGATGTCTTTGGTTCTGTCGTCTGTACTATATATGCAATATTAAAAAATATTATGTTGTGTTATTGATTTTAAAAAACGATAACCCGTGTGGATGGTAATATAGATATGATAAACGAAAAAAAACATTTACATTCATTCATTTAGAAGATAAAAATCTACATGAGCAGACCACACCAGCACACAAAAAGCAAGAAAATATATCCAGTCTGTTCGGGATCTGTTGCAATACCTGTTCCTTCGGGGGGCCCGGTAGCATCAAACAAAACACAACGATAGAGACAAGGACGTGCTCGAGAAACTCTGTTTCTTTATTCTTCACCACCAGCTGGTGTAAGTTGGGTATACACATATATATATAATTAAATATTTCTTAGTTAGCAAAAGTCCTTTGGCATTATTGTTATTTCCCTGGTCTTACGAAGAAACCTCTTCCTTTACTTTGACGGCGGTTGATTTTCGACTCTACCCAACGTAGGTTATTTTCACGAAAACCAGGCAGAGTGATTTACCTTCCAACCTAGAGGGAAACACGACAATACGTTATATAGCAGTCTGCTCTCGGAATCTAGGGAAGGCTTGTGATCCCCACGCCAGTTGTTTACGGCAGTTCGTCCGTGGTGGGGGTACCTCTCTTCGGGGCTGACAACGACAATATCCTCCCAACTCGATCTCTGCTACGTAAGCGCTCCTTCTTCCTTCGTTTAAAACCGCTGTTTTAATTTCTGACTTTGCACTTCGAGTGCCTTCTTTTTCTGGCCTCGTGCACCTGACTCTTTTAAAGGTTACTGAGTCGTTTTTTTTAAGACGTCATATTCCGAAATGAACTCGTCGACCTCACACACCTGGGCTCGTTCAAAGGTCACCGATTCATTTCCGTTGTTCTTTTAGCCTAATTGACAATCTATCTAGTCCGGCTTTTCTTCATTATTGCGAGGTCATTCCCTTAGCCTCCCCGTGACGTCTTATGCGTTATTACTCAACATGTCTGCATCATTATTTTACAGATCTGACATTAACTTTCTCGTCACCCTCTTTACCCAACCATGAATTAATAAAGAGAGTAACAGATTACAGTTGCAGAAACAATTAGGATTAACTACTTTACCAGAATAAAACGTACTTTAATTAAAACTTTCAAAATAATTAATGTCATTGTAGCAGTTTACATTTTGTAACGAACTATTTTCTCGTGGTGTAAACAAATATACCTACACGTAAATATACATTTCACTTGTTCGGTGTTTTTTATTGGCTATAAGCGTTAACGGGGGGGGGGGAGGAGGTGATGTAGCATTTACATTCTGTGACGAACTATTTTCTTGTGATGTAAACAAATATACCTACACGAAGTGATTAGCCGAGCGACCAATGAAATTGCTTCGCGTAGGGATATATTTCAGTTAGACTACTTGTTCGGTGTTCCCGCGCAAAGCTCGTTTAGAAATTTACTAAAGAGGAATAGACGCATCCTCGCCCTCCACAACCTCACAGGAAAGATGGAACTACCTCTGGAAAGCTACAATGAAAATAAGGACATAATATCCCATATTTTGCAGCGTTTTTGAAAAACGTCAACAATAAAATTACATGGCTCTTGAGGCAGGCATAGCCAAGGTCCAAGATCCCAATAACTGGTATATTTAGCTAATTTAGACCTTGGAGAATGGGAATAATAGCAGTTTCCATATGTTTGAAGAAAAGGGTCAATTTTGAAGAGGTCTAATGGAACTTATTCGAACGTTTGACGTCACAATTATTTCGTCGTGTTTAACTCTATCCCTGTCCTGCTTTGTGATGTAATTCGGAAATCTTCCTTCTGTGATTGATACTTCCTTCCAGGAAGACATTCCTTCAACAGTTTAGAAAGATGGAGTCAGCGAAACCGTATTAAATTCTGAAAATCTACGATAGGTTGGTTCCTTTCAAGATGGGCTTTCCACGACATAACACTGTTTTAAATATACTAGACATTTTGTTTTTTAACTATTTCTCCTCAATTTCAACAGTTATTGCCAATGCAGATTTCAACAACGAGATTCAATAACCAAATGAATTTGTTTGCTAATTCTTTATCACGTTAATATATTAACAGTCTTATGTTGCGATAAGTAACCGAGCGTACTCCCCCCCCCCATGTTTTATGATTACCTCCCTTTCGGAGAACTCTTTAGTTAAGTACAAAACTATAAAGTCTCACTACGCATGTTATTTTGGTTATTCGAAGCAGAATAAAGCCTTCTGAAGTCTTCTGTTGCCCCCGTTTGTCATTAAAGGTCTCATATTACTATGTTTATTTACTCCTCGCGGAGTTAGGCACGAGGCCAGTTTTATCTTACTCCCACAAGTAAGATGTGACCCAAGATCGGGTCGAGCAAGTGGGGTTAAAAGCCAGCGCTCGAGAGGTGAGCACTCTGGCCATTTAAAAATTGCCTGGACAGCCCCGTCGGCATTCCCCGGTAGGGGCGCCTCAGACAGTAAGCAATAAACTTACTCCTCCCCAAAGAGAGGAGGCGAAGCCTGGGAGGGTGGACCTCCTAGAACTGCACAGAACAGGCGTGCAGTATCCATCGGAACAGATACTACACTTTGATCTTAGCCAAAAGGCCGAGACCAAAAAAAAAAAAAAAAAAAATACTATGTCTGTAATAAGTTAGCAGGAGTCAACTTGTGGCCGACGCTACAACTGGTCAGGCGATATATGTGCGATCCTTCTTTCTTTGTTGACTCAGCCCTTCTTCGTCTCTGAGGTAGAGAAGAAGGAATGATCTCGTGAAATCACGTTGCCAGAAGTTTCTGCCAATCAGGGACCAACAGGCCAGCTTGACCACGCGAGATTTGACTCCCTATAAAAGAAGGCACGCACTTCCTTTCTCTCTCTTTTTCCTTCCGTTTGCTTGCAGAACGCACGCAGAGGAGATCGTCGACCCCCCCCCCCCACCGGCTCGACCGAGAAGGTGGGGGAGGCAAAAGGTAAACTCTTTTAATTCCTATCAGGAAAAGCGAGCTTTTCTTCAAACATACACCATTTCAATTGCCACACAAAAGTACATCAAACACGCTCGCATATACCACTTTTACAAACACGGACTTATGAACAGAACTGTTGCACTCCTAAAAGTACGAACTCTACAAATTGTCTTAGTTAAATAAATTGTTTGGTTTAATATAAATGTTTTTCTCTTAATTATTAATTTTATAAAATACCATTCTTATGTTGTGTTAGCTTTCTTATTCCTTCGCTTTCTTTCTAATATAATAATAATAATAATAATAATAATAATAATAATAATAATAATAATAATAATAATAATAATAATAATAATAATAATAATAATGTTTTCTTTCTTTTCCTTTGTTTGTTTAAAACTGTTAATTTAATCCACACGTGGTCGGGTCACTTCGACCAATCCACACGTGGTTAGGCCACGTTCAAACAGTGTGAATGACATGCTGCTACAAAGGCATCTCTCCCACAACCTTTGGTCGGGGGATCCCACATGGATTTAACCCTTTGTCTAAGAACTTTAACCCCGGCCATAAACTCTTTTATTTTATGATTACCTCCCTTTCTGAGAACTCTTTAGTTAACTACAAAATTATTTAATCGAACTAGACGTGTATTGGTCATTCTAAACAGAATAAAGCTTTCTCAAGTCTTTTGTTGTTCTTGCTTCTCATTACACCAATAAAAATTCTAAAAGACTACAGTTGCAGAAAGAGATTGACAAATTAGGATGAACTACTTTACTAGCGAAGAATGAAAGATGATTTAATTAAAAGGTTGAAAATAATTAATACCATTTCTACTTATGGTCGACATTTTTTAAAACATATTTTTCATCGATCTGGAAAGTTATTGTTAAAAACTATTAACTAATTGATTTTTTTTGTTGCTAATATACTTTCTGGAATACATTGCCAGATTAGATTATGATTAGCAATAGCGTAAAACTTTTGAAGGTCGAATTATATCAATCCAGAAATGAAGGTAAAAAAGGGGATAAAGAATTAATTTTGGAAACTATCTAAGAACATGGTAAGAACATAGAAACGGTCCGGGAGAAGTCGAAAACAAAAACACCTGACGGTATACGTTCTTCATTTGCCCTGTCTTTAAGTTAAGTTAAGCCTTCCGTTCAGTCTAGAGAGACTATGGATACCCTTATAAGGGGCTGGCTGCGCGTGTAATTATGAAGCAAGGGTTGCGCAATCCCTAACAACACCTCTCCTGAGTCGGCACTGCTTGATTCCAATGGCAAGCAGTTCAAGACGACTGGAAACAATGCCGAGATAAACAGAGAGCACATACAGCACCTGGTAGTCCCAAATGGTCACCCATTTAATACTGGCCAGGCTCGACGTCGCTTAACTTCGGTGATCTAACGGGAACCGGTGTGTCAACGTCTTACATATACGGTGTGTCAATGTCTTACATATACGTAAACCTCGAAACGTATTTGTTATTATTTTCTCCCCTCTTGTAGTCATGGTAACAACATAGGAGAAAAGATTGATTGGATCCATCCATTGATTAGATCCTTTGCTCTTTCTGCATCTCGTAAAGTCGATTCTCACTATCGCTTCAAACATTTTCGCACACCTGAGGCTATTATCTATCGCTATCCATTTACTATCAGACCATGTATGGAGTACTGTTGTCATATTTGGGCTGGTGAATCTCTGCCTTGTTTGAGAGTTCTTGATAAGGTGCAGAAACTTATCTGTAATTTGATTGGCCCTACCCTTTCTTCTTCTCTGCACCCTCTCCTTTACAGACATGATGTTGCTAGTCTCAGTCTTTTTTATAAATACTATTATGGCGTGCGTTCTTCAGAATTGTGTGATATATTCCCTGCTTCTTTTGTTCCAGCTCGTTTGACTCGTTGATCTAGTTGTAATACAGCTTCCCTATCCAAGTAGCTTCTTTCCAAGAACTGCAGGCTTGTGTAACTCTCTTTTTGCTGACTGTTTTCCTCCTAACTATAGCTTTGGTCTTTTTAAGATTAATACCAATAGGCATCTCCTATCTTTGCTATAGTCATTCTTGTTAGCTCCTTACATTAAGTGGCTTCACGCCTTGTCTGAGGCGATTTCCATAAAAAAGACACATAAAAATAACACACACGGCTTGATATGCCGTAAAACGAACGACACTTACTTTTTTCTCTCATTCAGACTAAGCAGTAATAGAAAATGCAGAAGTAGATGCCAAAACGTACGCGTCTCTCTCTCTTTCTCTCTCTCTCTCGCTCTCGCTCTCTCTATCTCTCTTTTCTCTCTCTCTCTCTCTCTCTCTCTCTCTCTCTCTCTCTCTCTCTTTTGAACGTTGTTAGCCCAGGGGATTGAACTCGAGATTGCCATTCTTGGTGAGAATAGACAATGGCTTGAGTCGAGATTGACATTTGGAGATGACACACAAATGGCATAGTATAACTGTTGCCTTATTGCCATGGTTGTGGTTGTTCTTATTTCTTTTGTTGTTGTTTTTTGATGATGATGCTGTTGTTTTACTAGTGTTTTGTTGTTTGTGTTGCTGTTGATATTGTTGCTGTTGTTGTTGTTATTCTTCTTCCTATTTTTGTTGGCTTTTTGTTATTATTATTTTTGTTGTTGTTGTATCACCTATTGTTATTCTTTCTGTTGTTGTTGTTGTTGTTGCTGCTGCTGTTGCAGATGAAGTTGCTTTCCGTTTTTCTATTGTAAGATATTGAAAGGCTAATCCGTATATTGAATGATCTATAGAAAGTCAAGTACTTTGAGAAATGGCTGATCCGAATGTTGGATGTGTTAAGAGAAATTTGAGTACTTTTAGAAACAACTGATCCGAATGTTGGATGTGTTTAGAGAAAATTGAGTACTTTTAGAAACAACTGATCCGAATGTTGGATGTGTTTAGAGAAAATTGAGTACTTTTAGAAACAACTGATCCGAATGTTGGATGTGTTTAGAAAAAATTGAGTACTTTTACAAACAACTGATCCGAATGTTGGATGTGTTTAGAGAAAATTGAGTACTTTTAGAAACAACTGATCCGAATGTTGGATGTGTTTAGAGAAATTTGAGTACTTTTAGAAACAACTGATCCGAATGTTGGATATGTTTAGAGAAAATTGAGTACTTTTAGAAACAACTGATCCGAATGTTGGATGTGTTTAGAGAAAATTGAGTACTTTTAGAAACAACTGATTCGAATGTTGGATGTGTTTAGAAAAAATTGAGTACTTTTACAAACAACTGATCCGAATGTTGGATGTGTTTAGAGAAAATTGAGTACTTTTAGAAACAACTGATCCGAATGTTGGATGTGTTTAGAGAAAATTGAGTACTTTTAGAAACAACTGATCCGAATGTTGGATGTGTTTAGAGAAAATTGAGTACTTTTAGAAACAACTGATCCGAATGTTGGATGTGTTTAGAGAAAATTGAGTACTTTTAGAAACAACTGATCCGAATGTTGGATGTGTTTAGAGAAAATTGAGTACTTTTAGAAACAACTGATCCGAATGTTGGATGTGTTTAGAGAAAATTGAGTACTTTTAGAAACAACTGATCCGAATGTTGGATGTGTTTAGAGAAAATTGAGTACTTTTAGAAACAACTGATCCGAATGTTGGATGTGTTTAGAGAAAATTGAGTACTTTTAGAAACAACTGATCCGAATGTTGGATGTGTTTAGAGAAAATTGGGTACTTTTAGAAACAACTGATTCGAATGTTGGATGTGTTTAGAGAAAATTGAGTACTTTTAGAAACACTGATCCGAATGTTGGATGTGTTTAGAAAAAATTGAGTACTTTTACAAACAACTGATCTGAATATTGGATATTTTATAGAAATTCAAATACTTAGCAGACCCCCCTCAAAATCTCACACGAGGCCTGGGTGTGTACTTTTATTATGAAAATAGCGCGTAAATGAACCCATAAATACACGCCAGTACGCTAACGACAATAGGTAAATTTGTCAGCGCTGTAGATTACTTCTTTCCGGGCCTTTTTACCCAGTTTTGCCTTAAAAATAAAAGATCAAACTGAACCCCCCCACCGCCAAATCAACTAAATCGCCTCCTCCCTTGAGTCTCTCATTTACAAATATCCGAGGGCTTAGAACTAACCTCGATTATGTAGAATCTTTGCTTCTTGTAAACTCTTCAGATATCCTAGCACTAAGCGAAACTAATCTACACTTCTAAATCTTGTCTAAATGTTTTGATATGCCAGGATATATCCCACTCTGTCGCAAAGACTCTTGACAAGCATATGCACAGAAATGGAGAATAGAAAGTGGACCGTTGGTTCATTTTCGGCAGCCTCGTAACTCTCGGTTCCCTTATTTAGTCCTTTAGTCCTCACATTCAATGGGTGATGTGTCTGACAAAGGAGGGAGAATTGCTGTTTTCTGGCACGGAATCCGTTCATCTGGCACCTATCGTTGGTTAGTTTGTTTTTTTTACCTTGAAGTTGTGTTTTTTAGCTCTTTACATCAAGTGGCTTCATACCTTGTCTGGAGCAATTTCCATTAAAAAAATATCTGTCAGCGTTGTAGATTACTTCCTCCTGGTCCTTTTGACTCGGTTTAGATTGAAAACGTTAAACTATGAAATCGTAAAAGACATACGAAACAACCCAATAGTGCATCCGGTGGTGAGGCCCCCAATTTGGGAGATTGGGGGGGGGGGCGTTGTGTCACTTCTTCGTTACCATGACTCCAAGGTCCATTCTGACTCGAAGTGGTAGTACCTGCCAGAATCCTATCTATGGGTTAAATAGAATCTGTCCACCCTGTACCTACCCCCACAATCTCGAAATCCATATTTCTCAACCTTTCCAACCGTTTTTTTTTTATGTCTACCCTACTTCATAGCCCTATCAACTACACAATCTCTATCTATTTTGAACACAGATTTTTTTTTGCGTGAATGTCAACGTGCAACATTGTACCACTCAGAAATGTGTAAGAATATTCCTGCAAACAGGAATCAAATTTGAATATCCCACCCAATAGACCAGTATTGTCCGGTATTGTCCGGTATTGTCCGGTATTGTCCGGGCCTTCGGGTCTTGATTTACGCCGGTCTATCGGTTGTCCGTCCTGTGCAGTTCTAGGAGGTGCACCCTCCCAGGCTTTGCCTTCTCACCCTTTGAGAGGGGGTTAGTTTATTGCTAATCGCCTGAGGCACCCCTACCGGGGAATGCCGACGGGGCTGCCCAGGCAATTTTTAAATGGCCAGAGTGTTCAAATTCTCGAGCGCTGGTTTTTCCCCCACTTTCCCGACCTTGTGTCACATCTTACCTTGTGGGAGGAAGATAAATAGAAGGAATCAAATTTGAATTTAATAAAAGAAAAAAAAACAACACATGCGCTTCTTTAACCCTACCACTAACCTTAAGTCCGTATGGCAATACGAAAAAGATCTCTCACTATCTATCTGTCTTATGGTTTGTTTTGAGCGCACGGATAATTTAATGGCACGGTATGCTTTTTCTGCTAAACGCTGAAAATAAATCACGTGACCTAGATTTTTGGCGGCCAGCAATTTTCTATCGCGATATTGTGAGTGTACCTCAACTAAATGAATCTATAAAGTAATTGCATACAAAGCATACATTTATAGCATCGATAAATTTCTTAAGATATTAAGAATTCGATGCATACACTCTTTTACGCATTGATATGCCGTAAAACAAAACACAACACAAAGGAAATAGATTTCGTAAACCTGCAGAAAGAGCTCGTGATGGCAATCCCTATATGTTTTGTATAACGGAAGTCTACAACATTATTATTGCTGTTGGTTTTGTCAATGCTGTCGTTATTGTGGGGATTTCTATCTCCGTAATAAAGTTCAATTCTCGTCCAAGTTAACTATACTTCGAGATCAGCGCTGAAACCTGTAACTGGGAGCGACAGCTTTTGAAGAAAAAGGAACAACAACCGTGTATATTAATTGAACAATTTAACTTACCCAAGTAATAAAGAATTATATGCAAACAGCAAAAGGTAAAAATACAGAATGAGGTTTTACGAACACATGCATTCGCATGAACTTATCTTATGTGGATAAGTTTTCTGGTAACAGGTGTGCGCGCTTTGGTCCCAATGGCTCTTTCCGTCGTAGGAGGATTGGCGGCAAACCAGAAGAGTACCCAACTCAAAGTCAGCATCAAACGGTGTTCGGTCAGATTTAGTTCCTGATATTAAAGACTTCATGTTTTGGGTTGCTTACTTTTCTGGTTTGCCAAGTTTTGCACCTATTTTTATTTATTTATTTATTTATTTATTTATTTATTTATTTATTTATTAAATTATTAGGTGAAAGTACAGAATAGTTAACAAAGCCCCCCTCTCCATGTTAAGAATGGCTTTCTAAATAATCTTCTGCAGTTACGGACCGTGCTGGAATAATAACGTTATGTACTTTCACCTAACAATTTAATAAATAAATTAATAAAATTAGGTAACTGAAACTCTCGCCGGAAGTTATATTATGGATGAAGTTTAATAGCAGGAACTAAATCTGACCGAACATCGTTTGCTGCTGATTTTTGAGTCGGGTACTCTTCTGGTTAGCCGGAATATATTTATTTGCGACAACCGTCTATGGTTTTTCTCGTAATATAGATAACTGGTCAATTGATTGACTCTTGACCAGTTCATGCAACCCGTAAAGGTTCAAGGGAAGACAACCACACTGACCAATCTAGGAGCGAGCGGCTTATAAATTCCAATATTATTGTTGTTATTGTTGTTATTGATGCTGCTTGTCGGTTTTGTTGTTGCTGATTCTATTTATCTTCCTCCCACAAGGTAAGATGTGACACAAGGTCGGGAAAGTGGGGGAAAAAAAAACCAGCGCTCGAGAATTTGAGCACTCTGGCCATTTAAAAATTTCCTGGGCAGCCCCGTCGGCATTCCCCGGTAGGGGCGCCTCGGGCGATTAGCAATAAACTAACCCCTTCTCAAAGGGTGAGAAGGCAAAACCTGGGAGGGTGCACCTCCTAGAACTGCACAGGACGGACAACCGATAGACCGGCGTAAATCAAGACCCGAAGGCCCGGACGATACCGGTCTATAGGGTGGGGTAAAAACCCCTGGTTGAACTTTTGTTATGAGTGATAGTGGCTGTATTTATTTAAATGTTACGTTGAGGTTGTCCTTGAAAGTGTGTTGATTGCGTTCCGCGGATTTAAATCGATGAAATGGCCGTTGGCCGGTTTGGTTTGGTTTGGTTTGTATATTCCTGATCGATGTTGAATTTTCTTTAAGAATCTGTCCAATAGAAAGGCGTGACTTGGTTGTAATGTCTTGTTTGTTGTTTTTTGCTCACAAAAATGGCGGTAGATCGAGTTAAAATAATTCTTTTCAGCGCAGTGTTATCAATCATTTTTCTGTCTCGGGCAAACAACACGAATATTTTAAGAACTTGAAGTGAAACGCACTCTCAGCAAAATGATTGGATTCGGCATTAAATAGTCCGAAAAGGTTGATATGCCGTAGAAATAAAACGCCCAAAACGAACATCATTATTAAATATTTGAATATATTAAGACATGGAAGCATAGAAACTTCGATAAAGAAATAAATACAGAAGTACATGGACAATAATACCAGCAGCAGCAGCATAGCGAAGTCAAGAAGAAGAAGAAGAAGAAGAAGAAGAAGAAGAAGAAGAAGAAGAAGAAGAAGAAGAAGAAGAAGAATGAAAAGGGAGATAGCGGGAGAGAATGAAGAGAGATAAAGATAGGGAGAAGGAGAAGGGGAGGAGAAAAGACAAAGAAGAAGAAGAGGAAGAGGAAAAACAAGAAGAAGAAGAAGAATGGAAGAAGGAAGAGAAGAGAAAAAGAAAGGAGATAAGGAGGAGGAGAGAATGAAAAATGATGAGAAGGAGAAGAGGGAGAAAACAAAGAAGAAGAAGAATGGAAGAAGAATGGAAGAAGAAGAAAAAGAAGAAGAAGAAGAAGAAGAAGAAGAATGAAAAGAGATAGCGGGAGAGAATGAAGAGAGATAAAGATAGGGAGAAGGGGAGGAGAAAAGAAGAAGAAGAAGAAGAAGAAGAAGAAGAAAGAGGAGGAGGAGGAAAAAGAAGAAGAAGAAGAAGAAGAAGAATGGAAAAAGGAAGAGAAGAGATAAGGAGGAGGAGAGAATGAAGAGTGGGGAGAAGGAGAAGAGGGAGAAAAACAAAGAAGAAGAAGAAGAAGAAGACGAAGAAGAAGAAGAATGGAAGAAGGAAGAGAAGAGAAAAAGAAAGGAGATAAGGAGGAGGAGGAGGAGGAGGAGGAGGAGAGAAGAGAGAGAGGAAAAGGAGAAGAGGGAGAAAAACAAAAAAGAAAAGAAGAAGAAAAAGAACACGAAGACGGGGATGAGAGGGAGCAGGGAGAGGAGAATACTGAAGAAAAAAAGAAGAGATTACAAAAAATGGCATCAGCAAAAAAAAAAAAAAAATGAAATTCTAAAACCGCCCATTCAATATCATTCAACAATGTTTCGATCTGTTGACATCCTGAATCAAGTTTCTACTCTAACTTTAATTCAAAGAAAAGACCGAAAACAGTTTGAAAAAGAAAATACGAATTTAATTCTAAACGTTTTCATTATTACTTAGAGTCAAAAAAATATGGACCGACTTAACTTCCGGCATCACGCTAGTGACATTACTTGAATTCTCTGGTGCGCATGCGTTCACCGAGCAGAGTGTGTCGCCCGGAAGTTGGCAATGGATATTTCTTGGAAATGATAAAAGCACTGACTTTACCCTTTGGATAGCAGACAATTATTTCCTCTCCGTTCTCGTTGCTTTCTCTTTCTTTTACTGATACGATTCACGATTGGTTTTAGACTCTATTTTTTTTTTATTATTTTGGGCGTCTGAAGATATGACAAAATAATAATGACATGTATTAACCACAAACCTAGTATATAAGCAAGGTTTGGCATAGATCGATATTTATAATTGATCAATTTGTTTGTCTGTTTGTCTGTCGGTTAGTTGGTTACTCAATTATATGCTCAAAAACAACGAATAAAAATGTTAATATTATTATTGCCATAACTACTAATACGGCTGATACTAAAAACAATAAACTCATAGGCTCAAAAATTATTTTTGAGAATTGCACTACATTAGGCATTATTGAGATGCCAAGTATGAAATAGGGATATAAAACTGTATACTACTACTACTACTACTACTACTACTACTACTACTACTACTACTACTACTACTGTTATGTAATGAGAGCGGAAATATCTCATTCTAGAATGGAAAATAATAATAGATCAGTTAAAAGCGATCTCGGGATAAGCAACAAACTCGTTGAATGATTGACGGATGTGAGGTCAGTGTGGATGTTGAAAGTCATGAAACGTCATTTCAGCGAGATTTTACATCGAACGGATGCGTGGGAAAATCGCTCGTCCCAAGTCACGGTGCGGTTAGGAGAAGACGGGGTATGGCGTAGCCTAGAATAATGGTGGCTTAATGCCCTTCTCTCTATCTCTCTCTAACCATGTGTGTAATTCATTATATATATATATATATATATATATATATATATATATATATATATATATATATATATATATACATATATATATATGTGTTATATTTTCATTCCATTGACCATAGAGAATTAATCCCAAAAACATAATTTTCATTAGTTTTTACAGTTTCTTTTATTTCTTTACTTCGATGACAGTGTTTATTTTTCCTCAAACTACACACAAAAAAGTAATTTATTCACGTTTAATATTCATCCCTTACGCGCGTTTCATGGAAAAATCGGATAAGTGTATTTTTTTAGTTCAATCTTGTCAATTAAAAAATGGCAGTATATGGTGTTGAATCGTGAAATAGCATGTTATAGCAAAATCACAGGAGATGAAATATTATATATATATATATATATATATATATATATATATATATATATATATATATATATACATTGCTATCTTTTATTGCATGTAATTGATTTCTATATATCTTCTCATAAATAAGACTGTGTCCTGTAATCGGTCAACAGAAGAGATGACACGCTGGGTCTCAACAACGAGCCTGTATAAAGAGATTATACACCCGACATCACACTACCATCAAAACAAATAAACACTTATAGGCTCTAAAAGTCGACAGAATTACATAAGAGTTAGCATGAAGCACCATTGACAATCATAATATGTCTTATGGAAGTTAGCATATTATTACTACTTCTGATATGGCTACTACTACTGCTGCTGCTACTACTACTACAAATAATAATAATAATAATAATAATAATAATAATAATAATAATAATAATAATAATAATAATAATAATAAAGACGAACTCAATGGGACAGAAACTGCCATGGTAGATATATGATAATAAAAATCGCAGTGGCACCAATATCGATTCGCCCTACAGAAAATTGAATGAAGGATCTGAGAAAGTGAGGAGGACACGAAGAGTACTGGAATTCAGTGGAAATTTATTGTCACTTTAATTCCAGAAAGAACCATCGGCTGTTATTAGCGAAAATTTAATTGTAAACGGCCGTTGCTAGAACGCAAATTGGTGTGCAATGGTTACTGAAAAAAATAACGAAAGAAAATAGAAATATGGAGAGACTTGTCACTCAGATTTATGGGAAAATCACTTATTTTTGTCAGTGAGCAATCACTTGTAATGCCTCTTATACGATAGAAATGATAACTTCTGCCCAATTAAGGAAGTGGAATATTAAAATATGTTTTAAATGTAATGTTTTCTTTTGTTGTTTTTGGTTTGTCCATTATTTTATTTTATTTTGTCTATATATTCTGTCCGATTTTATCTTGATATTCAATCCCATAAAAGACTATACGGACGTCGTAGAAACTTTACATTGAATAATAAAGATACGTGTTAAATATTGGGCGAGTATAATTTTGTTAGTTAAGGGGTCAGCTTAGTGTACTCGGATGTCAGCTCAACCTCATGAGTGCTAAAAAGTTATGTGACATCATATGGCCCAAAGGGAGAGAAGTCATCAGTTCGCTTAGAAGCACACATGTGTGAACTTGTTGAAAGAAACGGATGTGATGTCACATAGCGTAGAGAGTGATGAAGAGAATCAGTCAGTTCGATCGGAAGCTAGATGTGGGAAACGTTGTTTTAGAAATGTCCTGATGAGATATAATTAAAACAGCATTCATCGACCTTTCTCTCTCTGCCTCACTCACATCAGTGATTCAGAACAACAACAAGGCGAATAAACCTTTTTTGTCTTCAACCGTTTTTATAGACCCACCAACTGAATGTGTTTAATATTGGGCGAGTATAATTCTGTTAGTTGAGAATAATAGGAAATGGGGTTTAGCTTGGTGTACTCGGAGAGAGGGAGGAATGATTTTGAATAACAAGGCGAATAAACCTAATCTTGTCTTCAACTGTTTAGTCTGACTTCGTCCTTTTTCGGGATATGAACGGACTTGTTTGCAAGTGGCGTTTCCTCAGTCGGGCAGGATCACTTGAGGAACGCATGCGTGAACGAGCGACTAACAAGGTATGTTTATGAACTTCCATGTATGACACAAGGTCGAAACGTTACATAAGGTCATGGTTTGCTATCGTAACATATTTAATTACAATTTCCACTTGAAAAATGCTGCCATCGTAAAAAAAAGAGTGAATAATATATGACGCAACCAAAGATATTGGTACAATTTTACTTCTGATCCTAATTCTGAAATAGTCAAACCAGAAAGTTATCTCAGATCTATTGATTTGTGATTTCCTGGATTGTAAGGAAAAACGGCAACAAATCGAAAAAGAAAATCCTAAAGACGTTTACTCCCATTTTAGGCAAATCTGGGAGTACGTAATACAAAACTTATTCGCCCGCTCGCTACTGTTTCGCAATTTAATTTCTTATTGTGTATTTTAAATCATTAAAACGAAACTAATCGATAAGAAAAAGAAGACAAAATAAAATTACTACTACTACTACTACTACTACTACTACTATTACTACTACTAATAATAATAAAAATAATAATATTATTACTGCCAATAATATTAATTTTTGTTTCTATATAAAAAGTGAAAGAAATTCTTTCCTTCCTTTTTTGTTATCAGTTATTATTAAGATATCACTCAATCAATAAGTACCGGACCTGATATATAGATGGCGCAAGTAATTTTTTAAAAATCCATTCGATTTTTATAAAGTACTAGACTTCAGATCGCACATCTCAAAATGTGTGCCCAATCGGATTATTAGTTTACAAATTACAGTTACTTAAGTGAGGTTACTGTTGCACATTTTCAAAACAACGGAAAAATAAACATTTCGTGTTTCATAAAGCATTGCTTTCTGATGGAAAAAATACTGTTCAAGCAAAGCGATAGCTTGATAAGTGTTATTCGGACTCTGCTCAGTCGGAAACAACGGTTGAGATGTGGTATGCTGACTATAAACGCGGTCGTACAGACACAAATGATGCTGAACGCTCAGATCACCCAAATCCGACAGTTGTCCCGGAGAACATTAAAATAGTCATCAAACTAGTTTTGCTCAATCATAAATTGAAGTCGCGTGAGATAGCAGACGAGTTGAAGATACCAGAAGATAGTGCATTCACCATTATGTATAAACATTTGTCAATGATAGACCTTTGTTCAAAGTGGGTGCCGCGGTTGTTCACAATCGATCAAAAACAACAATGCATCGATCGTTGTTTGCAATTGTTTCAACGCAAATAAAAACGTTTTTGCCTCACTATGTGACAATGAATGAAACATGGATCACACCACTTAACTCCAGAGTCACGTTGGCAGTCAGCTGAGGGGACAGCATCAGGTGAAAGCCGTCCAAAGCGATCAAAGATGCAAACATCAGCAGCCAAGGTTTTGGCCATCCGTATTTTGAGATGCGCAAGGTAATTTGTTCAGCTGTTACCTTGAGAAACGAGGAACCATCAATAGCGAATATTAGATAGCATTATTGGTGTTTTTTAAGCGAAGAAATCAGTAACAAAAAACGGCCACAAATTAATAGCGATTATTTACACATTTCAAGTGTGTTCTTCTTAAGCTTACATGCGTAAAACTAATTAGATGTTAACCTGAAATTGTTCCAAATTTACTCATATTTAATAAAAACAACAGGAAACAATATTTATTGCCTATACACAATTTTTTTATCGCATTATGTTCATGACACTATACTACGCTTTAACCTAAGATATAATATATTTGTTAAAACATCGTGTTTTTTAAATGTTTATCATAGTTCACACCCAAACAAGGCAGGACGTCACTGTAGACGTAAGGGGCTACTGAGAATTAGGGTGAAAGTTTTGGGGGTCATCCTAATTGTGACCTGTGCAGCGAGATGTCTGTTTACATTACTTTAAAATTTCTGCATGTCGGGGAAACAGAAAGCAGGTAGGGAGTTCCAGAGGCCGGCAACACGAGATAAGAAGCTATTGGAGTAGAAGGCTCTCTTGCATCTGGTGGCCTCCACAGTGAATGGATGGGACTTAGCTGATTGTCGGGTTGGTCTAGTGTATTTACGTCGAGGGGGAACCAGAACAACAAGTTCATCGGAGCACAATTCATTGGAGTAATTGTAAAACAGGCACAAGGATGCAACATTGCGGCGATGGGATAGGGGTTGGAACTTGCTAGATAGTGAGAGACCTATTAAGTTAACGACCCTTTTTGGACCTTGTCTAAGAGTGAGTTTAGTTACTTATTTCGAGCCCACCCGCACATCATTGGCTAGAATCTTCTATACATCACGGTCTTCCATCACGTTCTTTACTTCTTCCGTCGACAAATCGGTGTCATTTCCTAACTGGTCCACATATGTAATTGGTGGTCTTATTAAAAAATAATTCCCGAAATTTCAAAATACAATAGATTCCAAAAAATTATAAAAAAAACGGCTTTCTCGAATAAAAAACAAAAACAAATTCGTTATTTGAAAACACAATAGATTTTTTAAAATTTAAAAAGAAAACGGCTTTCTCGAAAAATAAATTAATGGCCGAAATTTGAAAACACAATAGATTCCAAAAAATTATAAAAAACGGCTTTCTCGAAAAAAATAATAATTTCAAAATTTGAAAACACAATAGATTTTTTTTAATTCCGAAAAAAACGGCTTTCTCGAAAAATAAATTAATTCCCGAAATTTGAAAACACAATAGATTCCAAAAAAATGATAAAAAACGGCTTTCTCGAAAAAAATAATAATTTCAAAATTTGAAAACACAATAGATTTAAAAAACAAAAAAAAACAACTTAGTTTGTCTAATATAAAATGTGTGAATATGAGTTAATTTCTTAAAAGTTCCTTTCTCCTATTTCCTATGACGGGCTTTTTATATAAGAATTGGAAAACAATGTACTTTTAAGATGTTATTTTGTGATTGATCAACTCGGCAGATCACAGAAACCGTAACAAAGATGGCGGATCGCTAATAACTAATTAGAAATCAATTCGCACAAGAAAATATTCCGCGCGCGGTATTAATACGATATCCCGACTGGAAGAATTGTTATGAGAGCAAGTCGTATTAACAGGCATTTGCACGGGTAGCCATTTTGTGTATCCGTCTCACGTTTGAACAGGGTGTCTCGATAAGTCTGGATAATACTTCGGTCAAATGTGATTGTTTAGTGCGGATTGAATTTGAATGAGCCGTGTCCGGGATTACGCGTCGCATTACGACGCGGAATGCATTCAAATTCGCATTGAACTGAAATGACTCAACAGCTTTAAAAAACAACAGAAAGAGAGAACTACTTATTTGACTTGTGTAATGGCGATTTCCGGAAGTGTCTGATTGGTGGGATGGTGGTTGAAAAGGCTCAAGCTAGATTACTCAGTTAGATTTTAAGTCTTGTTCAGCGCGTAACCTCAAAACCAAACCAAGCTCAATTAGATTAACTAAATCCGTCCCAAGATATTCTTGTAGAATTTCAATTATAAAAAAAAACGTACGTTGGAAGATCATTTGAAGTAAGTTACTTTTTAAAAAGTTTTGTTAATTCACAGATAATGCTTGTATACCGAATTTACTTAGATTAGAGTTTGTGTTTCTGTTTTACGGCGAATCATCCCTTTTTGGAGTTGGTTAATACCGAACACAACAGAGCAATTGAAAAGTATTCATTGTCTACGCTTAATTGAACACAAGGTGCTATTTCATCCATTTATTTATAAAGCAAAGAAGCCTGTATGTCTATATGTGTGTCGTGGCATCACAGTCAAACAGCCAACCTAAGAGCCAAACTAACTACAGATTTCGAATCAGCATCTTCAATCCGATGTCTTTACCTATGTCAAAAGTTCTTGAACCTTTTTGAAAAACTTATCATTCACAATTAAAAGCATGTAAAAATAACAATAGAAACAAAGGTTCCGACATTTTTAACGTTCCCTTTCCAAGCGGAACGAACAACATAATTCTAAATGTTTTCACTATCAGTAAGAAAAATAAATAAATAAACATAAAAATAAGTCAAGATTTTTTGTCGTCATATCATCGTACGTATTTGACATCCTTTTTTTTTTAAATTAAAAATGGAACTTTCTTTATGTTTCCTTATTTATTTAAGACCATCGAACTACTTTACATCTATGCGAGTTTGTATCACTGCGCCTAACTCATAAACAGTTTATGTAGGTTACAAAGACAAAATATGTTCGTTTGATCGGTGGCCGTGTGGGTAAAGTGTTCAACTTCAGTTTCAATATGTTATGACATCTTTCGAGATTAACGTTTTTATTTATATATCGTTCCAGCTATTTCCTAGTCGAGATCGATCATAATCATAAACCTGAATAATGGGCTTGTTTAATTTTTTTTAATTACTTTATTGCGATTTAAAGTAGAACATTAAAAAAAAATTTGAACTGACGTATTGAAGAGAATTGTTTGAGAAACCGGAAGTTGACTGGTACTTCCGTTAGCTATCCACAAAGAAATGTTGTTCTATGCAGAATCATGCTGTTAATGTCACAGGGGTTTCATCGATAAACTTACGGTATTTTGCAGATCGGCACAATCGGAAAAAAAAGTGGAAAAAAAAACAAAACTTGATCATATATTTTAAAGATGCGTCCATTTGATCGGTGAGTTTAGCGATGAAAATGCAAATTAAAGCTTAAACGTGACAGATCAACGAAAATGCATTTTAAACTTAATTGTCTCGGGCCAACAGAAATACTATTTCAAACTTAAGCATGACAGACAAAAAAAATGCTATTTTAACCATAAGCATAACAGACCAACGAAAATGCTATTTCAAACTTAAGCGTGACAGACCATCGACAATGCTATTTCAAACGTAAGCGTGACAGACCATCGAAAATGTTGTTTCAAACGTAAGCGTGACAGACCATCGAAAATGCTATTTCAAACTTAAGCGTGACAGACCATCGAAAATTCTATTTAAATTTAAACGTGACAGGCCAACGAAAATGCTACTTTAAACTTGAGTGTGGCAGACTATGGAAAATGCTATTTTAAACTAAAATGTGACAAATTAACTGAAATTCCAATTTAAACTTTAGCATGGCAGACCAACAAAAATGCTATTTCAAACTTAAGCGTGACAGACCAACGAAAATTCTATTTCATACTTAAGTTTGATAGACTAATAAAATTGCTATTTCAAATTTGCTCTTCTTTTTGGGTCAGGATGACAGTCGCGTAAGGAGTGGGATTAGTTCTGTGCAAAGTCTTTCTTTATTTAAAAACCTTCATGCACAGGCATTGCTTGAAAACTTTCTTTTCAGCCATATATATATATATATATGTATATATATATATATATATATATATATATATATATATATATATATATATATATATATATATATATATATAAGAGAGAGATAGATAGATAGAAGGATGAAAAGGAATTAGAAAAGCGATGGAGGAAGATCTTTTTTCAATTCAGTTGCTCAATGCAAGGTATATTCCGCAAAAGGGCAATTTATATCATTAATTTTTACCTTAAGCCAGGCTTTTCAAAGATAAAATTCCTTTTCATCCTTCTATCTATCTATCTACTCTATCCGGTATATTGAGCTGTATACTTTTCACAATAGGTTTTACCTTTCCTAAAAGTTCGCTTTTAGTTCTCTACTTATATATATATATATATATATATATATATATATATATATATATATATATATATATATATATATATATATATATATATAACTTAGAGAAAAACATATGTTAAACGCAGATAATTTTTATCAAAATCAGAATAATTTATTTTTCTTGACATTTTTTCTAATAATATCGCTCCATATCACGAGCCTCGTCAGCTTTAAATAAATAAAAGGTATTAACCTTTTTTTTCGTAAGGGTCCTTCCTGGTCATTTTGAAGTGACGTCCAATGTTGTGTGGACTAATAATGTAATATCTCTTTTAAACGTGAACTTAAATTGCGAATAGTCGCAAGTAAGTATAAATTTTGGCAAGTTCATTTTTTCATTTTTTTAAGCATCTTTAAAATTTAAAACTTAAAGAAAGAGGCGAAATGTCTTCAAAAAAACATGTGTTAGATGCAGATATTTTTATCAAAATAAAAATATTTTTTTTTCAATCTTGACTTTTTTTCTAATAATTTCGTTCGATATCACGAGTCTCGTGAGAGCTTTAAATAAATAAAAAGTAGTAACCATATTTTCTTTCGTAAGGGTCCTTATTGGTCTTTCAAAGATGCTTAAAAAATGAACTTGCCCAAATGTATATATAGGGTGGGCAAAAATAAGGGTCCTATTTTTAAAAATTCATAACTTTTTTATTTATTGATTTTTTTTTTTTTTTTTTTTAGAATAAGTAAAGGACCCCTTCCGAAGCAAGCATGAGCCGTATTAGCCCTAAGGAACGTACTCTCATTTAGAAAACATTATTTTTGCTTAAAAAACTCAAAAAGGTGTAAAAAAACAATACTTTAGTTTTTGTAAGTTTTAAGAAGTGTTTTTCGGCTAAAATTTGTTTTGTTTATTTCAAAAAATCTCGGAAGGGTCAGTCTACACACACATAAAGTTTGGTGAGTTTAACTTTTATTTTGTGGAAGTTATTCAAATTCAAGTTATTCAAATTTAAAGATAGGACCCTTATTTTGGCCCACCCTGTATATATTCTAGTTACACTGAGAAACCATGCACGGCGAAACAGCAGTCTGTGAACAAAATAAATAACTTGCTCCCCACCCTCGTGGTTCCTACTTTGCTTAAAATGCATAGCTCTTAGTCCATAAATATTTATGTAGGTTTATAATATCAAATATATTGCATATATATAAGCAATTATTTCTTATTCTTTGCGTGTCTTTGAAGTGTCATGTGGTCATACAACAGTTTCCCACTTTGTTGTGCAGTCCTTTGCATTATTGTTGTATTCTGCAAGATCTTTCAAGCTACACCGGTTGGGTAGTAGAGGGAAGACGAGGCAGTGTTGCATCGTATGGTCCTCCTCTCCACATTCGCAGATGGTTGGGTCAGTTTTGTAGCCCCATCTACTCATAGCAACTTTTGATCACCCATTCCCATTCTAAGGCGGTTGAGTGTTTTCCACTGGAGGCAGGATGCCTCTGAACCGGGAGGGAGCTCAGAGAGGGGGGCACATGTCAGTAGGAGGATGGGCATTCTCTATCCGTCTAGTCCACAGCTGTAGTCTGGTCTTTATCTGATATGTTGTTAGTGGTTCTACATAGCTGAGGAAGCTTCTCGTTGACTTCAGTCGTTGGACTGTTCGTTCACGTTCATGAAGGAGATGGCGTTCATCACCGATAGCCTTTGTAATCTCTACTTGGCTTGAAACTTCTCGTTTCACATCTATTCATTCAGCTCCATGGTAAGTTCCAACGCCATTTTTATAGCTTGTAATTCAGCAGAAACATTATTGTGCTGTCTGATTTGCTACTCGGTGTGTATGCTGGTGGCCGCTGCTCTTGTACCATCCAGGGATTTTGACTAATCTGTATGAAGAAGTAAAAAAAAGACTAGCTTGGCGGTAGGAGGAAAAAAGAAAGAAAAAAGTGATGCAAAAAAATCTAACAATCTTTTTCTACCTAATAATAAACTAGAATTATAACACTTAAATATAAGCACCCCAATGTTATAACAACAGCACTTGAACCCTTTAACAACAATAATACATCTCCACCAAAAATCTAACCAACTCACTGACCAATAAACTACACAACACACCATCGCCCCTAAATATGAATACATCATTAAAGCAGGGTCACACACCGCATCCGTTATCAACAATTAAATTAATCTAAATAATACTTTGTTACAATTAAGACCCGTAAATACATACAATCCGCTCTTATTGATTTGGTACTTTCTCTAAATGGGACGCTACCGGTGATTTTTAAACTCCCTTTTTTTTAAAAAAATTCCGTGCGTCACTTATGATTTGAATGAACTCTAATGGCTTTTTGTTAAACGGAAAAAGGTCAATCCATGCCAATGTAACCATGGTACGTCTCTGAAATATGTAACACATGTTTTTTAAATAAATAATTTATATATATATATATATATATATATATATATATATATATAGAAAAGAGGGTAGTGCAGTATTAGTGCAGTTTCAACGAGAGAAAAGTATATATGTAAAGGAGTAAGGCTACCAACATTTGTAGAATCTTTTTTTCAACATTTATTTATTATTTTGTTGTTTTACCATTTTATAATGTTATATAACGCGTTTCAAGCGGTGTTCCGCTTTCATCAGATATGAAAATCCATATATAAATATATATATATATATATATATATCATTTTGTACATTACAACACTTACGACATAATTATTAGTTTGTCATCATACTTCAACAACCAACACTCAACAATGTTTATCCATCTGTACACATGTTTCAGAACTAATTAATTATGTCGTAAATATTGTAATCTACTGAATTAAAATATGAAAGCTCTGTTTCACATAACCTGTTAACCATTGAGCTTAGTTTTATCTGTAGCATTTAATATATCTTGGGGATTCATAATATCTCATTTATTAATACATTTTGTGTTACGTAACCTCCTCGAAATTGTTTAACCCTGCATCAGTTTATGTTGAAGAGTATTATTCACGCAAGCACGAGTGTCAACCAAAAGGCAGCGTGGTGCATAACATTTTGTCCGATATAAATTCCTGTAACTCGACTTTCGCTAACGAATTCTCAATGTGTCGAATTTCTATAGGAAGGAGTTGAGAAGAACGAAATTGGTGCGTACAGAAAGAACGGACCGTCTACGCATGCGCACATATAAAGAGGGGGGAAAAGCCGCCATTATTTAAAGGAAAATTTGAATTTATAACCACAAGAAGACAAATATGTATGTATCCATAGCAGCAATCCTAATAATAGAATGGCTAAAAATAGCTGTATGAAAATAAAATCTCCGAATAATCTCTATTTCGACTACGAGAAACAAGAGACACAAACATAGCAAATATCGGATTTACGAAAATAGCGCCGTAACCATCCTCCAACGCCGTCAGAGAAAAGTGGAAGTTATATAAGACGGTGTACAACAATAACAGACTTGACAATAGAAACGGTGATTCATTTAGAGTTGTTGGTAGTGGGTAGTAAGTGCGGCTTGACTAATCGATATGTTGATGTAATATGGCGGGAATCCTTGTTATTGGGCTAGGCCAAAATCTCTGACCCTCCGACCTTGTCAAGAGCGGATTGATAGTAAGTACCTAAAAGATGTTGGCTTCCTCCTTCAGTTCACGTAAAGACCGAAACAATAAAATTCACGGGCGCTTTTTTTAGTCTTCAGATTATAGCAGGACACCACTTGAATGCATATACGACTAACTGTCCCTTTCCGGCATTTCCCGGTAATGTTTCAATTGTAATATCGTTTTATTTTCGAATAGGCTATTTTGCCGGGACCGGCAGAATAACGAGGGGGGCTGTTATTTTGCCGGTTCATTTTGATTTAACCTAACTGTTACAGTTACAGTGAAGATTTCACGAGTAAATTTAACTGCCGGTTTATTTTTATTTCAACATTTTTCCAATAAAAAAAGAAATAATTAAAACTTCTGACTATTTTTTTTAGATTAAATAAATAATTCATACGGCGATTTTCGCCACGACTTACGAAAAAAAGAAGTTTTATTTCACCAATTAACTACGATGAATTTCTATGCCCATTTAAATACATTTACGTATTGTTTTTATTGTAAAAAAAAATACAAATTATGTTTTTAAGTACAAATAATTCGCTTTGAAACCCGTTTATGGCTACTTTTTAAAAAATATAACTCTATACCGGATTACCTCACAATGTTTGTTTGTAAAACAATTCAACTTTGCATTAAAATTCGTCGTTACATGTAGCAGTTGAAATCATTGACAATTACTACTGTTGTTATTTTATCGCAAGAAAAACATTCATTTTAATGGTTAATTTAGTGAAATGATGAGAAATAGTCCTAACATTTATCTTAAAAGATAGTGAAAAATCAGTTTAAAAATTGCTGTTTAGACTGTTTATAAAACTGAAATTATATAAACGTACACATACTGTTGAAAAAAAAATATATCTGATTTAATTTCTTTAGCGACTTATCTTTAAATCTTTAATTATTTTAATAATCAGATTACTTCACAAGAGTTATTTATTTTTTATATCAATGAATGAAAAGTTTTTTTTTCTTAAATAACTAAAACATTTTTTATCCGACGCAAATTACTTCTAAATCCGACTAAAGAATCTAATTATCTGTAATATCATTTAATTAATTTTTACTTTAAATGTTTTTCGTATTAAAAGCAGATATTTCTTTTATATTCAAAAGATTAAAATAACCGACAGAATAACAAGTGATGATGACGATGAAAATAAATTATTAAATATTTGTTCCTTATTTATTTCATTATCCTTTCTTTCACAAAGCCATAACAGTTAGGTTAAGAAAACATTAGCCGGTAAAATAACGAGCCCCTCGTTATTCTGCCAGGACCGGCAAAATAGCCTCTTCCTTTTATTTTATTATTTAAAAATAAAATATTTTTGATCTAAACAATTCCACCTACAATTTCACCCTTTACAATCAAGGTCACGTACTTCCGGATTTTTTTTTCAATGGAAATCGCTCCAGACAAGGCATGAAGCCACTTGATGTAAGAAGCTAAAAAATACCACTTCCGAGTTAAAAACTAGTCATCGATAAGTTTTAAATTGATAGATTCCGACACAGAAAACAGCAATTATTCCCCCTTTGTCAGAAATATCGCTCATGGAATGTGAGGCCTAAAGGACAAAATAAGGGAAGCGAGTGTTACGAGGCTGCCGAAAGTAAACCCAAGGTCCACTTTCTACTTCCCCTCTATGACTGAGAACCCTCTAAATAATATCCATATATCTGTATATCCATATATCTGTATATCCATATATCTGTATATCCATATATCTGTCCGGGATCTTGCCAAACTCAGTGTCAGCAAAGCAACTGGTCCTGACAACATTCCAGTCATTTTGATTAAGAACTGCTGACGAAACTTTATCCTATCCTTTCAAACTAATCAATCGTTGCTTAAATAAGAAGTGTTTTCCATCTCCTTGTAAAATTTCGTCGGTTTTCCCAATATTTAAAAGTACTAGCGATCGGTCTTCTGCATCTAAGTACAGACCGATCAGTTACCTTTGCGTCACGATTAAGTTATTTGTATATGTGATACATCAAAAAGTTGTAAATTACCTCAACAAAAGCAATCTACTTAGTAACAAGCAATATGGATTTCGTCTTGCAAGTTCAACTGTTGACATTACATTAGATCATTGAATCTCTCGATGGGGGCTTCGTTTCTAGAGCAATACATCTCGACATATCAAACGCGTTTGATTGGATCTAGAACAAAAGATTGCTATCTATTCTAATCCCAACTCTCTTCCTGATATCCATTGATGGTATTCGAAATCATATACGGAGATTATTTGTTGACATCTATAAAGACAACACAACTGTCTATGGCGGCACTCCGAAGAGCATTATTAATCAATATCTTTCTTATTCTCTCTCTTTCGATGCAGAGAACGAAATGCTATGGGTAAAAAAACGGATTGTTACTTTTAACACCTTTAAAACCAAGCTTCTCTCCTTTCACTGCCAACGCTCAGATCCTTGTTTTGTCCCAGTCGAAATAGATGGCTTTCTTCTTGAGGAGGCTCATTGTTTTCATAAGCTCCTAGGACTGACTTTCACTCCAGATATGAAATGGACGACTTATATCCAATCTGTTACTATGGTTGTTTAAAAAATGGTTGGATCATTCTACCATTTCAGAAAGTACCTGACTCTTGGTGCAATCCTCTACCTGTATAGAAGTCAGGTTTGGTAGTTTTGTTTTACGGCATATCAACCCTTTTTGGGTTATTTAATGCCGAATCTGGTCATTATAGTAAAAGTTTTTATGCTTCAAGTTCTTTATATCTTCAAATGTTTAATCATCGTTTTTGGTTTGGTAGTTTTGTTTTACGGCATATCAACCCTTTTTGGGTTATTTAATGCCGAATCTGGTCATTATAGTAAAAGTTTTTATGCTTCAAGTTCTTTATATCTTCAAATGTTTAATCATCGTTTTTGGTTTGGTAGTTTTCTTTTACGGCATATCAACCCTTTTTGGGTTATTTAATGCCGAATCTGGTCATTATAGTAAAAGTTTTTATGCTTCAAGTTCTTTATATCTTCAAATGTTTAATCATCGTTTTTGGTTTGGTAGTTTTGTTTTACGGCATATCAACCCTTTTTGGGTTATTTAATGCCGAATCTGGTCATTATAGTAAAAGATTTATGCTTCAAGTTCTAAAAATAAAATAAAAAAGGGGAGGGAGAAAGGGAGAGGGGCTGTTGTTTTTGTTTTTGGTTTTGTAGAACATAATTAAGTTTTACAAAAAAAAAAAAAAAAAAAAAAAAACGTCAATGTAGGTGAATTTCGTCTCAGGGAGCCACAGGGCAGCCTGATCTGGTATCACCAGATAGAAGTCAGATATTTTAAGATGGAGCACTGCTGCCACATCAGGGGAGGTGCCGCTCAACGCACTCATTCTTGCTTTTTCAGAGTACAAAATCGACTTCACAATCTAGTGAGTGAATATCTCTTCTCTTTTTTCTCACGGACGAGACGTTGCTAGTCTTTCTCTACTCTGTCGTTATTTCCATGTTAAGTTCCCGACTGAGTTCCAATATCAGAAAAAAAAACGTTCTCATCTTCATCAGTGTGATTAGCGTCGGGGGGATTTCCATGAACAGAGTTTCTTTCCAAGAATTTTCCATCTGTTGAGCACATCACATCAGATGTATATTTTTACATAAATAAATATAATATATCCGTCTCGTCACACAAAAGTTAGCTAGTAAAAACACATGCCCCTTTTTAGCCTCCGGACGAAACCATTTCAAGTGGTGAGGAAAAGAGGGAAAGCAAATAGCAAGTCAGACAACCCTCGCTGTCTGAAATGTATTCGACTGAGTGGCTTCAGGGTGTCTGGCGTGGTGCACGGTGATTTCGGCGTTCTACCATTTGGTAGGCCACAGACCGACAAGGTCGCAGCGTTGGGGAATATCATACTGCATGACAACCGGAAGGTCTATAGCTCCAGTTAACGAAGAACCGTAATACGTCTATAGTAGTGGCAATACATAGATGTCACCAGCTATCGAAATATTCAAATAACAGTTCCTGGAAGGAACGGGTCAGGAAAATCCGCGAAGAATTCCAAACCTGAATGGATAGATCATAATGTTTGCTTTACCATCGCTAATGGCATGATGCCACGATTTAATATTTCAAGTTGTAATATTCACAAATAAAATCAAACAAGAAACGGAGATGCTTAATATGCGTGAATTCAACCTGCGCGTTTAGCGATGAAAAACTTAAGCGTGACAAACCGACAAAAATGCTATTACAAACTAAAGAAGCGTGACAGACCAACGAAAACTCTATTTCAAATAGAAGCACTATCGTAACAGATTGACAAAAATGCTATTACAAACTAAAGAAGCGTGACAGACCAACGAAAAGTCTATTTCAAATAGAAGCACTATCGTAGCAGATTGACAAAAATGCTATTACAAACTAAAGAAGCGTGACAGACCAACGAAAAGTCTATTTCAAATTAAAGCACTATCGTAACAGATTGACAAAAATGCTATTACAAACTAAAGAAGCGTGACAGACCAACGAAAAGTCTATTTCAAATTAAAGCACTATCGTAACAGATTGACAAAAATGCTATTACAAACTAAAGAAGCGTGACAGACCAACGAAAAGTCTATTTCAAAACGAAGCACTATCGTAACAGATTGACAAAAATGCTATTACAAACTAAAAAAGCGTGACAGACCAACGAAAAGTCTATTTCAAAACGAAGCACTATCGTAACAGATTGACAAAAATGCTATTACAAACTAAAGAAGCGTGACAGACCAACGAAAAGTCTATTTCAAAACGAAGCATTATCGTAACAGATTGACAAAAATGCTATTACAAACTAAAGAAGCGTGACAGACCAACGAAAAGTCTATTTCAAATAGAAGCACTATCGTAACAGATTGACAAAAATGCTATTACAAACTAAAGAAGCGTGACAGACCAACGAAAAGTCTATTTCAAATAGAAGCACTATCGTAGCAGATTGACAAAAATGCTATTACAAACTAAAGAAGCGTGACAGACCAACGAAAAGTCTATTTAATAACGAAGCACTATCGTTGCAGATTGACAAAAATGCTATTACAAACTAAAGAAGCGTGACAGACCAACGAAAAGTCTATTTCAAATAGAAGCACTATCGTAACAGATTGACAAAAATGCTATTACAAACTAAAGAAGCGTGACAGACCAACGAAAAGTCTATTTCAAAACGAAGCATTATCGTAACAGATTGACAAAAATGCTATTACAAACTAAAGAAGCGTGACAGACCAACGAAAAGTCTATTTCAAAACGAAGCACTATCGTAACAGATTGACAAAAATGCTATTACAAACTAAAGAAGCGTGACAGACCAACGAAAAGTCTATTTCAAAACGAAGCACTATCGTAACAGATTGACAAAAATGCTATTACAAACTAAAAAAGCGTGACAGACCAACGAAAAGTCTATTTCAAAACGAAGCACTATCGTAACAGATTGACAAAAATGCTATTACAAACTAAAGAAGCGTGACAGACCAACGAAAAGTCTATTTCAAAACGAAGCATTATCGTAACAGATTGACAAAAATGCTATTACAAACTAAAGAGGCGTGACAGACCAACGAAAAGTCTATTTCAAATAGAAGCACTATCGTAGCAGATTGACAAAAATGCTATTACAAACTAAAGAAGCGTGACAGACCAACGAAAAGTCTATTTCAAATAGAAGCACTATCGTAGCAGATTGACAAAAATGCTATTACAAACTAAAGAAGCGTGACAGACCAACGAAAAGTCTATTTCAAATTAAAGCACTATCGTAACAGATTGACAAAAATGCTATTACAAACTAAAGAAGCGTGACAGACCAACGAAAAGTCTATTTCAAATTAAAGCACTATCGTAACAGATTGACAAAAATGCTATTACAAACTAAAGAAGCGTGACAGACCAACGAAAAGTCTATTTCAAAACGAAGCACTATCGTAACAGATTGACAAAAATGCTATTACAAACTAAAAAAGCGTGACAGACCAACGAAAAGTCTATTTCAAAACGAAGCACTATCGTAACAGATTGACAAAAATGCTATTACAAACTAAAGAAGCGTGACAGACCAACGAAAAGTCTATTTCAAAACGAAGCATTATCGTAACAGATTGACAAAAATGCTATTACAAACTAAAGAAGCGTGACAGACCAACGAAAACTCTATTTCAAATAGAAGCACTATCGTAACAGATTGACAAAAATGCTATTACAAACTAAAGAAGCGTGACAGACCAACGAAAAGTCTATTTCAAATAGAAGCACTATCGTAGCAGATTGACAAAAATGCTATTACAAACTAAAGAAGCGTGACAGACCAACGAAAAGTCTATTTAATAACGAAGCACTATCGTTGTAGATTGACAAAAATGCTATTACAAACTAAAGAAGCGTGACAGACCAACGAAAAGTCTATTTCAAAACGAAGCATTATCGTAACAGATTGACAAAAATGCTATTACAAACTAAAGAAGCGTGACAGACCAACGAAAAGTCTATTTCAAAACGAAGCATTATCGTAACAGATTGACAAAAATGCTATTACAAACTAAAGAAGCGTGACAGACCAACGAAAAGTCTATTTCAAATAGAAGCACTATCGTAACAGATTGACAAAAATGCTATTACAAACTAAAGAAGCGTGACAGACCAACGAAAAGTCTATTTCAAAACGAAGCACTATCGTAACAGATTGACAAAAATGCTATTACAAACTAAAGAAGCGTGACAGACCAACGAAAAGTCTATTTCAAAACGAAGCATTATCGTAACAGATTGACAAAAATGCTATTACAAACTAAAGAAGCGTGACAGACCAACGAAAAGTCTATTTCAAAACGAAGCATTATCGTAACAGATTGACAAAAATGCTATTACAAACTAAAGAAGCGTGACAGACCAACGAAAAGTCTATTTCAAATAGAAGCACTATCGTAACAGATTGACAAAAATGCTATTACAAACTAAAGAAGCGTGACAGACCAACGAAAAGTCTATTTCAAATAGAAGCACTATCGTAGCAGATTGACAAAAATGCTATTACAAACTAAAGAAGCGTGACAGACCAACGAAAAGTCTATTTAATAACGAAGCACTATCGTTGCAGATTGACAAAAATGCTATTACAAACTAAAGAAGCGTGACAGACCAACGAAAAGTCTATTTAATAACGAAGCACTATCGTTGCAGATTGACAAAAATGCTATTACAAACTAAAGAAGCGTGACAGACCAACGAAAACTCTATTTCAAATAGAAGCACTATCGTAACAGATTGACAAAAATGCTATTACAAACTAAAGAAGCGTGACAGACCAACGAAAAGTCTATTTCAAAACGAAGCACTATCGTAACAGATTGACAAAAATGCTATTACAAACTAAAAAAGCGTGACAGACCAACGAAAAGTCTATTTCAAAACGAAGCACTATCGTAACAGATTGACAAAAATGCTATTACAAACTAAAGAAGCGTGACAGACCAACGAAAAGTCTATTTCAAAACGAAGCATTATCGTAACAGATTGACAAAAATGCTATTACAAACTAAAGAAGCGTGACAGACCAACGAAAAGTCTATTTCAAATAGAAGCACTATCGTAACAGATTGACAAAAATGCTATTACAAACTAAAGAAGCGTGACAGACCAACGAAAAGTCTATTTCAAATAGAAGCACTATCGTAGCAGATTGACAAAAATGCTATTACAAACTAAAGAAGCGTGACAGACCAACGAAAAGTCTATTTAATAACGAAGCACTATCGTTGCAGATTGACAAAAATGCTATTACAAACTAAAGAAGCGTGACAGACCAACGAAAAGTCTATTTCAAATAGAAGCACTATCGTAACAGATTGACAAAAATGCTATTACAAACTAAAGAAGCGTGACAGACCAACGAAAAGTCTATTTCAAAACGAAGCATTATCGTAACAGATTGACAAAAATGCTATTACAAACTAAAGAAGCGTGACAGACCAACGAAAAGTCTATTTCAAAACGAAGCACTATCGTAACAGATTGACAAAAATGCTATTACAAACTAAAGAAGCGTGACAGACCAACGAAAAGTCTATTTCAAAACGAAGCACTATCGTAACAGATTGACAAAAATGCTATTACAAACTAAAAAAGCGTGACAGACCAACGAAAAGTCTATTTCAAAACGAAGCACTATCGTAACAGATTGACAAAAATGCTATTACAAACTAAAGAAGCGTGACAGACCAACGAAAAGTCTATTTCAAAACGAAGCATTATCGTAACAGATTGACAAAAATGCTATTACAAACTAAAGAGGCGTGACAGACCAACGAAAAGTCTATTTCAAATAGAAGCACTATCGTAGCAGATTGACAAAAATGCTATTACAAACTAAAGAAGCGTGACAGACCAACGAAAAGTCTATTTCAAATAGAAGCACTATCGTAGCAGATTGACAAAAATGCTATTACAAACTAAAGAAGCGTGACAGACCAACGAAAAGTCTATTTCAAATTAAAGCACTATCGTAACAGATTGACAAAAATGCTATTACAAACTAAAGAAGCGTGACAGACCAACGAAAAGTCTATTTCAAATTAAAGCACTATCGTAACAGATTGACAAAAATGCTATTACAAACTAAAGAAGCGTGACAGACCAACGAAAAGTCTATTTCAAAACGAAGCACTATCGTAACAGATTGACAAAAATGCTATTACAAACTAAAAAAGCGTGACAGACCAACGAAAAGTCTATTTCAAAACGAAGCACTATCGTAACAGATTGACAAAAATGCTATTACAAACTAAAGAAGCGTGACAGACCAACGAAAAGTCTATTTCAAAACGAAGCATTATCGTAACAGATTGACAAAAATGCTATTACAAACTAAAGAAGCGTGACAGACCAACGAAAAGTCTATTTCAAATAGAAGCACTATCGTAACAGATTGACAAAAATGCTATTACAAACTAAAGAAGCGTGACAGACCAACGAAAAGTCTATTTCAAATAGAAGCACTATCGTAGCAGATTGACAAAAATGCTATTACAAACTAAAGAAGCGTGACAGACCAACGAAAAGTCTATTTAATAACGAAGCACTATCGTTGCAGATTGACAAAAATGCTATTACAAACTAAAGAAGCGTGACAGACCAACGAAAAGTCTATTTCAAATAGAAGCACTATCGTAGCAGATTGACAAAAATGCTATTACAAACTAAAGAAGCGTGACAGACCAACGAAAAGTCTATTTAATAACGAAGCACTATCGTTGCAGATTGACAAAAATGCTATTACAAACTAAAGAAGCGTGACAGACCAACGAAAACTCTATTTCAAATAGAAGCACTATCGTAACAGATTGACAAAAATGCTATTACAAACTAAAGAAGCGTGACAGACCAACGAAAATTCTATTTCAAATAGAAGCACTATCGTAGCAGATTGACAAAAATGCTATTACAAACTAAAGAAGCGTGACAGACCAACGAAAAGTCTATTTCAAAACGAAGCACTATCGTAACAGATTGACAAAAATGCTATTACAAACTAAAAAAGCGTGACAGACCAACGAAAAGTCTATTTCAAAACGAAGCACTATCGTAACAGATTGACAAAAATGCTATTACAAACTAAAGAAGCGTGACAGACCAACGAAAAGTCTATTTCAAAACGAAGCATTATCGTAACAGATTGACAAAAATGCTATTACAAACTAAAGAGGCGTGACAGACCAACGAAAAGTCTATTTCAAATAGAAGCACTATCGTAGCAGATTGACAAAAATGCTATTACAAACTAAAGAAGCGTGACAGACCAACGAAAAGTCTATTTCAAATAGAAGCACTATCGTAGCAGATTGACAAAAATGCTATTACAAACTAAAGAAGCGTGACAGACCAACGAAAAGTCTATTTCAAATTAAAGCACTATCGTAACAGATTGACAAAAATGCTATTACAAACTAAAGAAGCGTGACAGACCAACGAAAAGTCTATTTCAAATTAAAGCACTATCGTAACAGATTGACAAAAATGCTATTACAAACTAAAGAAGCGTGACAGACCAACGAAAAGTCTATTTCAAAACGAAGCACTATCGTAACAGATTGACAAAAATGCTATTACAAACTAAAGAAGCGTGACAGACCAACGAAAAGTCTATTTCAAATAGAAGCACTATCGTAACAGATTGACAAAAATGCTATTACAAACTAAAGAAGCGTGACAGACCAACGAAAAGTCTATTTCAAAACGAAGCACTATCGTAACAGATTGACAAAAATGCTATTACAAACTAAAGAAGCGTGACAGACCAACGAAAAGTCTATTTCAAAACGAAGCATTATCGTAACAGATTGACAAAAATGCTATTACAAACTAAAGAAGCGTGACAGACCAACGAAAAGTCTATTTCAAAACGAAGCATTATCGTAACAGATTGACAAAAATGCTATTACAAACTAAAGAAGCGTGACAGACCAACGAAAAGTCTATTTCAAATAGAAGCACTATCGTAACAGATTGACAAAAATGCTATTACAAACTAAAGAAGCGTGACAGACCAACGAAAAGTCTATTTCAAATAGAAGCACTATCGTAGCAGATTGACAAAAATGCTATTACAAACTAAAGAAGCGTGACAGACCAACGAAAAGTCTATTTAATAACGAAGCACTATCGTTGCAGATTGACAAAAATGCTATTACAAACTAAAGAAGCGTGACAGACCAACGAAAACTCTATTTCAAATAGAAGCACTATCGTAACAGATTGACAAAAATGCTATTACAAACTAAAGAAGCGTGACAGACCAACGAAAAGTCTATTTCAAATTAAAGCACTATCGTAACAGATTGACAAAAATGCTATTACAAACTAAAGAAGCGTGACAGACCAACGAAAAGTCTATTTCAAAACGAAGCACTATCGTAACAGATTGACAAAAATGCTATTACAAACTAAAGAAGCGTGACAGACCAACGAAAAGTCTATTTCAAATAGAAGCACTATCGTAACAGATTGACAAAAATGCTATTACAAACTAAAGAAGCGTGACAGACCAACGAAAAGTCTATTTCAAAACGAAGCACTATCGTAACAGATTGACAAAAATGCTATTACAAACTAAAGAAGCGTGACAGACCAACGAAAAGTCTATTTCAAAACGAAGCATTATCGTAACAGATTGACAAAAATGCTATTACAAACTAAAGAAGCGTGACAGACCAACGAAAAGTCTATTTCAAAACGAAGCATTATCGTAACAGATTGACAAAAATGCTATTACAAACTAAAGAAGCGTGACAGACCAACGAAAAGTCTATTTCAAATAGAAGCACTATCGTAACAGATTGACAAAAATGCTATTACAAACTAAAGAAGCGTGACAGACCAACGAAAAGTCTATTTCAAATAGAAGCACTATCGTAGCAGATTGACAAAAATGCTATTACAAACTAAAGAAGCGTGACAGACCAACGAAAAGTCTATTTAATAACGAAGCACTATCGTTGCAGATTGACAAAAATGCTATTACAAACTAAAGAAGCGTGACAGACCAACGAAAACTCTATTTCAAAACGAAGCATTATCGTAACAGATTGACAAAAATGCTATTACAAACTAAAGAAGCGTGACAGACCAACGAAAAGTCTATTTCAAAACGAAGCATTATCGTAACAGATTGACAAAAATGCTATTACAAACTAAAGAAGCGTGACAGACCAACGAAAAGTCTATTTCAAATAGAAGCACTATCGTAACAGATTGACAAAAATGCTATTACAAACTAAAGAAGCGTGACAGACCAACGAAAAGTCTATTTCAAAACGAAGCACTATCGTAACAGATTGACAAAAATGCTATTACAAACTAAAGAAGCGTGACAGACCAACGAAAAGTCTATTTCAAAACGAAGCATTATCGTAACAGATTGACAAAAATGCTATTACAAACTAAAGAAGCGTGACAGACCAACGAAAAGTCTATTTCAAAACGAAGCATTATCGTAACAGATTGACAAAAATGCTATTACAAACTAAAGAAGCGTGACAGACCAACGAAAAGTCTATTTCAAATAGAAGCACTATCGTAACAGATTGACAAAAATGCTATTACAAACTAAAGAAGCGTGACAGACCAACGAAAAGTCTATTTCAAATAGAAGCACTATCGTAGCAGATTGACAAAAATGCTATTACAAACTAAAGAAGCGTGACAGACCAACGAAAAGTCTATTTAATAACGAAGCACTATCGTTGCAGATTGACAAAAATGCTATTACAAACTAAAGAAGCGTGACAGACCAACGAAAAGTCTATTTAATAACGAAGCACTATCGTTGCAGATTGACAAAAATGCTATTACAAACTAAAGAAGCGTGACAGACCAACGAAAACTCTATTTCAAATAGAAGCACTATCGTAACAGATTGACAAAAATGCTATTACAAACTAAAGAAGCGTGACAGACCAACGAAAATTCTATTTCAAATAGAAGCACTATCGTAGCAGATTGACAAAAATGCTATTACAAACTAAAGAAGCGTGACAGACCAACGAAAACTCTATTTCAAATAGAAGCACTATCGTAACAGATTGACAAAAATGCTATTACAAACTAAAGAAGCGTGACAGACCAACGAAAATTCTATTTCAAATAGAAGCACTATCGTAGCAGATTGACAAAAATGCTATTACAAACTAAAGAAGCGTGACAGACCAACGAAAAGTCTATTTCAAATAGAAGCACTATCGTAACAGATTGACAAAAATGCTATTACAAACTAAAGAAGCGTGACAGACCAACGAAAAGTCTATTTCAAATAGAAGCACTATCGTAACAGATTGACAAAAATGCTATTACAAACTAAAGAAGCGTGACAGACCAACGAAAAGTCTATTTCAAATAGAAGCACTATCGTAACAGATTGACAAAAATGCTATTACAAACTAAAGAAGCGTGACAGACCAACGAAAAGTCTATTTCAAAACGAAGCATTATCGTAACAGATTGACAAAAATGCTATTACAAACTAAAGAAGCGTGACAGACCAACGAAAAGTCTATTTCAAAACGAAGCACTATCGTAACAGATTGACAAAAATGCTATTACAAACTAAAGAAGCGTGACAGACCAACGAAAAGTCTATTTCAAAACGAAGCACTATCGTAACAGATTGACAAAAATGCTATTACAAACTAAAAAAGCGTGACAGACCAACGAAATGTCTATTTCAAAACGAAGCACTATCGTAACAGATTGACAAAAATGCTATTACAAACTAAAGAAGCGTGACAGACCAACGAAAAGTCTATTTCAAAACGAAGCATTATCGTAACAGATTGACAAAAATGCTATTACAAACTAAAGAGGCGTGACAGACCAACGAAAAGTCTATTTCAAATAGAAGCACTATCGTAGCAGATTGACAAAAATGCTATTACAAACTAAAGAAGCGTGACAGACCAACGAAAAGTCTATTTCAAATAGAAGCACTATCGTAGCAGATTGACAAAAATGCTATTACAAACTAAAGAAGCGTGACAGACCAACGAAAAGTCTATTTCAAATTAAAGCACTATCGTAACAGATTGACAAAAATGCTATTACAAACTAAAGAAGCGTGACAGACCAACGAAAAGTCTATTTCAAATTAAAGCACTATCGTAACAGATTGACAAAAATGCTATTACAAACTAAAGAAGCGTGACAGACCAACGAAAAGTCTATTTCAAAACGAAGCACTATCGTAACAGATTGACAAAAATGCTATTACAAACTAAAGAAGCGTGACAGACCAACGAAAAGTCTATTTCAAATAGAAGCACTATCGTAACAGATTGACAAAAATGCTATTACAAACTAAAGAAGCGTGACAGACCAACGAAAAGTCTATTTCAAAACGAAGCACTATCGTAACAGATTGACAAAAATGCTATTACAAACTAAAGAAGCGTGACAGACCAACGAAAAGTCTATTTCAAAACGAAGCATTATCGTAACAGATTGACAAAAATGCTATTACAAACTAAAGAAGCGTGACAGACCAACGAAAAGTCTATTTCAAAACGAAGCATTATCGTAACAGATTGACAAAAATGCTATTACAAACTAAAGAAGCGTGACAGACCAACGAAAAGTCTATTTCAAATAGAAGCACTATCGTAACAGATTGACAAAAATGCTATTACAAACTAAAGAAGCGTGACAGACCAACGAAAAGTCTATTTCAAATAGAAGCACTATCGTAGCAGATTGACAAAAATGCTATTACAAACTAAAGAAGCGTGACAGACCAACGAAAAGTCTATTTAATAACGAAGCACTATCGTTGCAGATTGACAAAAATGCTATTACAAACTAAAGAAGCGTGACAGACCAACGAAAACTCTATTTCAAATAGAAGCACTATCGTAACAGATTGACAAAAATGCTATTACAAACTAAAGAAGCGTGACAGACCAACGAAAAGTCTATTTCAAATTAAAGCACTATCGTAACAGATTGACAAAAATGCTATTACAAACTAAAGAAGCGTGACAGACCAACGAAAAGTCTATTTCAAAACGAAGCACTATCGTAACAGATTGACAAAAATGCTATTACAAACTAAAGAAGCGTGACAGACCAACGAAAAGTCTATTTCAAATAGAAGCACTATCGTAACAGATTGACAAAAATGCTATTACAAACTAAAGAAGCGTGACAGACCAACGAAAAGTCTATTTCAAAACGAAGCACTATCGTAACAGATTGACAAAAATGCTATTACAAACTAAAGAAGCGTGACAGACCAACGAAAAGTCTATTTCAAAACGAAGCATTATCGTAACAGATTGACAAAAATGCTATTACAAACTAAAGAAGCGTGACAGACCAACGAAAAGTCTATTTCAAAACGAAGCATTATCGTAACAGATTGACAAAAATGCTATTACAAACTAAAGAAGCGTGACAGACCAACGAAAAGTCTATTTCAAATAGAAGCACTATCGTAACAGATTGACAAAAATGCTATTACAAACTAAAGAAGCGTGACAGACCAACGAAAAGTCTATTTCAAATAGAAGCACTATCGTAGCAGATTGACAAAAATGCTATTACAAACTAAAGAAGCGTGACAGACCAACGAAAAGTCTATTTAATAACGAAGCACTATCGTTGCAGATTGACAAAAATGCTATTACAAACTAAAGAAGCGTGACAGACCAACGAAAACTCTATTTCAAATAGAAGCACTATCGTAACAGATTGACAAAAATGCTATTACAAACTAAAGAAGCGTGACAGACCAACGAAAAGTCTATTTCAAATTAAAGCACTATCGTAACAGATTGACAAAAATGCTATTACAAACTAAAGAAGCGTGACAGACCAACGAAAAGTCTATTTCAAAACGAAGCATTATCGTAACAGATTGAGAAAAATGCTATTACAAACTAAAGAAGCGTGACAGACCAACGAAAAGTCTATTTCAAATAGAAGCACTATCGTAACAGATTGACAAAAATGCTATTACAAACTAAAGAAGCGTGACAGACCAACGAAAAGTCTATTTCAAATAGAAGCACTATCGTAGCAGATTGACAAAAATGCTATTACAAACTAAAGAAGCGTGACAGACCAACGAAAACTCTATTTCAAATTAAAGCACTATCGTAACAGATTGACAAAAATGCTATTACAAACTAAAGAAGCGTGACAGACCAACGAAAAGTCTATTTCAAAACGAAGCATTATTGTAACAGATTGACAAAAATGCTATTACAAACTAAAGAAGCGTGACAGACCAACGAAAAGTCTATTTCAAATAGAAGCACTATCGTAACAGATTGACAAAAATGCTATTACAAACTAAAGAAGCGTGACAGACCAACGAAAATTCTATTTCAAATAGAAGCACTATCGTAGCAGATTGACAAAAATGCTATTACAAACTAAAGAAGCGTGACAGACCAACGAAAAGTCTATTTCAAATAGAAGCACTATCGTAACAGATTGACAAAAATGCTATTACAAACTAAAGAAGCGTAACAGACCAACGAAAAGTCTATTTCAAATAGAAGCACTATCGTAACAGATTGACAAAAATGCTATTACAAACTAAAGAAGCGTGACAGACCAACGAAAAGTCTATTTCAAATAGAAGCACTATCGTAGCAGATTGACAAAAATGCTATTACAAACTAAAGAAGCGTGACAGACCAACGAAAAGTCTATTTCAAATAGAAGCACTATCGTAACAGATTGACAAAAATGCTATTACAAACTAAAGAAGCGTGACAGACCAACGAAAAGTCTATTTCAAATAGAAGCACTATCGTAGCAGATTGACAAAAATGCTATTACAAACTAAAGAAGCGTGACAGACCAACGAAAAGTCTATTTCAAATAGAAGCACTATCGTAGCAGATTGACAAAAATGCTATTACAAACTAAAGAAGCGTGACCGACCAACGAAAAGTCTATTTCAAATAGAAGCATTATCGTAACAGATTGACAAAAATGCTATTACAAACTAAAGAAGCGTGACAGACCAACGAAAAGTCTATTTCAAAACGAAGCATTATCGTAACAGATTGACAAAAATGCTATTACAAACTAAAGAAGCGTGACAGACCAACGAAAAGTCTATTTCAAATAGAAGCACTATCGTAGCAGATTGACAAAAATGCTATTACAAACTAAAGAAGCGTGACAGACCAACGAAAAGTCTATTTCAAATAGAAGCACTATCGTAACAGATTGACAAAAATGCTATTACAAACTAAAGAAGCGTGACAGACCAACGAAAAGTCTATTTCAAATAGAAGCACTATCGTAGCAGATTGACAAAAATGCTATTACAAACTAAAGAAGCGTGACAGACCAACGAAAAGTCTATTTCAAATAGAAGCACTATCGTAGCAGATTGACAAAAATGCTATTACAAACTAAAGAAGCGTGACAGACCAACGAAAAGTCTATTTCAAATAGAAGCATTATCGTAACAGATTGACAAAAATGCTATTACAAACTAAAGAAGCGTGACAGACCAACGAAAAGTCTATTTCAAAACGAAGCATTATCGTAACAGATTGACAAAAATGCTATTACAAACTAAAGAAGCGTGACAGACCAACGAAAAGTCTATTTCAAATAGAAGCACTATCGTAGCAGATTGACAAAAATGCTATTACAAACTAAAGAAGCGTGACAGACCAACGAAAAGTCTATTTCAAATAGAAGCACTATCGTAGCAGATTGACAAAAATGCTATTACAAACTAAAGAAGCGTGACAGACCAACGAAAAGTCTATTTCAAATAGAAGCACTATCGTAACAGATTGACAAAAATGCTATTACAAACTAAAGAAGCGTGACAGACCAACGAAAAGTCTATTTAAAATAGAAGCACTATCGTAGCAGATTGACAAAAATGCTATTACAAACTAAAGAAGCGTGACAGACCAACGAAAAGTCTATTTCAAATAGAAGCACTATCGTAGCAGATTGACAAAAATGCTATTACAAACTAAAGAAGCGTGACAGACCAACGAAAAGTCTATTTCAAATAGAAGCACTATCGTAACAGATTGACAAAAATGCTATTACAAACTAAAGAAGCGTGACAGACCAACGAAAAGTCTATTTCAAATAGAAGCACTATCGTAGCAGATTGACAAAAATGCTATTACAAACTAAAGAAGCGTGACAGACCAACGAAAAGTCTATTTCAAATAGAAGCACTATCGTAACAGATTGACAAAAATGCTATTACAAACTAAAGAAGCGTGACAGACCAACGAAAAGTCTATTTCAAATAGAAGCACTATCGTAGCAGATTGACAAAAATGCTATTACAAACTAAAGAAGCGTGACAGACCAACGAAAAGTCTATTTCAAATAGAAGCACTATCGTAGCAGATTGACAAAAATGCTATTAGAAATTTAAACTTTACAGATATGTTAGACGTCAAGGAAAATGCTATTTCAAAATTAAGCTTGAGCATGAAAGACCAACGAAAATTCTATTTCAGACTTAAGCGACACAGGCAGACATTACTCTCTCTCTCTCTCTCTCTCTCTCTCTCTCTATATATATATATATATATATATATATATATATAGTCTCGGAAGTTTCTCAACCATTAAAACTATATATAAAAAAAAAATTAAAAAGAATTAAAAAAAAAAAAAAAAAAAAAAAATTATAGTCTCAAGTCTTCCAGTGGAAAATCACTCATGTAAGTCAATTTATTTTTTACAGTTATTATATTAGTTAGTTTCTTACACTATTTTAAGGGATCATCAGTTGTTTACCATGAAAAACTATATATATATATATATATATATATATATATATATATATATATATATATGCATGTTTGGTTAAATGCCCTATCAGAGAATGTGTCTCTGCAAACAACACGTATATCGGCATGACTAGAACTAGCATATCACGCCGACTAACTTGCCATCTCACCTCTCCTCAAAGTTCCATCTACCAACACCTGATAACACATAGCATCCCCAAAAATGAATTCAGGAATATTTTAACCAAGAACACGGCCATTCTTGGGATCTCATATTGCAGTATTCGTCTCCCCATAATGGAAACGTTGTTTATTCAAGTAAATAAACCTAGTATCAAACATGCTCGTTATGAGGGGGGGGGGCGAAGGTATATTGAAGTGTTGTTGAAGTGGTATTGAAATGTTTTTTAAAAGCCTCTTCTTAATAAATTCACCAATCTTTTATTTTGAATACTCATTCATCCGCCTAAACATAACCGACGTCGGCCGAAAACGTTTGCGAAAATATGGCGATTTTTTATACAACATGGACGACAATACCAAATCGGACGTGCGACGAATCGAAAAAACGAATCAAAAAATAAACAGAAGCTGGCGTTACTGTTTAACAAAACATGCACAAGAGAAGGAATGCTGCCTAATTACACAAATTTCAATTTCAATATATATATATATATATATATATATATATATATATATATATATATATATATGCAAACATTGTTAAAAATAACAGAATTCGTCTGTTTAATTATACTTTTATTATTTTTTCAATTTTTCTAGTGGTCTTTTTGTATTGAAACTTTAAAAAAAAAAATGCGATTTTACTGTGCGATGACACTCCAGCGTCGCTGAATTAAAATCGTCAACGACTTGCCTGGAACAATGCGAAAAACGTTCTCGGTATGAAATTAAAATGGAATAAGCGGAAGACCTAAAAAGCTCAACGTTTCGCCCAAATGTTATATGGGCTTTGTCAAGAGCGAACAAAAAATGACAGAAGACGAGAAAGTCTATAAATTATGAGAAATATATATTGTTGTAGAGAGGGAAGATATGTAAATATGTATAGAGTCAAAGATAAATACTATGGAGTATGGGCATTGCTTTGACTTTGATAAATCTACTTTAATCAAGATAATACATAATAGATCAACACGTCGACTAATTGAGTCTGCACTCATAGCCCTTTCCACAAATAAAATTAAACAGAGAATGGGATTCTACTTTATCTCTCCTAACCTATCAAAAGCAATTATTCATGAAAACAAGATATATCTAGACACAGGTTTATTTCCTGAGTTTTGAATTGTCTTCCTTTCTACTCTTTATTCTTTTTTTTCTTTCCCGTTACTATTTTTTGTATTTGTTTGTATTTATTTCTGCCCCCCCACCCCACCCACCCACCTTCCCGGGTCGGTTATAATTAGTTTACTAGTATCGAAAAAGTCGGATATAGTTTTAACATTTTATTTAAGCTTTAAGAAAGACCCGAGTCTAAAATAATAGAGAATTATTATTGTTTTTATTTCGGTCAAATTTCATTAATTTAATATCGAGTAACACAGATTTGGCGGGAAACCATATTTGGTGTGAAGTCACGTCTCCTTGAATCGCACCGGTTCAGGGAAAAACAAATACTGTGCGGTGTAATGTTAAAATAAAAAAATACTCTCAACAAAAATCAAATGTGTGTTGTTGCTATCCTGCGAAAAATACTGTTAGCACTGATGCCACGAACAACGCCGACCAAAAAAAGAGAGATGAACAACTGCTGCTGAATTTCCTTGTCCTTGTGGCTAGGCGCAAAGCGTGGTAGCTTTTCTGATGCTGCACTTAGTCTTTTCTCTCTTCGGCCATTGGAAGAGAAATGCTTCTAGACTGAGGCAATTTAAATTTTTGTTCCAGTCCATGGTGCCTCTTTTAGGGGAGCTGGATTCTCCCGACATTTTAAATCGACCTTGTGCCTAACTCTGTCTTCGTGAGGAGGCAAGTAATTAGGAACAAGTTCTGCTACGAACAACACGACAAGAGGAAGAGAGACAGACGAGCTCTACATTCGCTGCTACTACAAACGTAACATCATTTTGACATGGAGCGCCGGCCATTTCTTTACGTTTCAAAGATTCGTCCTCTATTGTACAAGTAGACAACATTGCGAAGAATGCGAAAAATCTCTAAAAATACCTGGTAATATTCTGTCACACTTGGAACGACTGTATAATGTATACTGTTTAAGACAATTGGCGATTTTCGGGGCGACATTGTTAAAATTGCTAGACGATATATCTCATAGACAGAGCAACCTATATACTACGGTTAGACTACTTGCCAATGGTCTGTCATGTTCGGAACGACTGCATATATAAGTATTAAAATATTCGGCAATGTTCGGTCATACTCGGAACGATTATATATATATATATAAATGTTAAGAGCATTGTATATATAGGATTCAATCTTAAGCTAATTAACACATTATTATGAATTTTGGAACACAGCTGCAGTGCGTAAGGAGTTGTAATGTGGATTGTATTTAGTTTCATTTAGTTTGATGCAAAGCGGTGGAAACTCTTCGTGCAAATTCAGATACCTTCGATTTTCGTGAAATTTTAACAATAAGTATTAGATTACGATTAATAAAATTCCGATACCTTCGATTTTCGTGAAATTTTAACAATAGGTATTAGACTGCGATTAATAAATATTGCCCAAATTTAAGTTTCTTCAGAGTATTTTAAATCGATTTGAGGTGGTATAATATGGGTACAGCATTGAATTTGATTCATAGTCATTAGACACCAATGAAGCAAGATTCCCTGATTTTAAATTTCTTCGTAAGACTCCATTAGCTTAAGCCTTACTTCAGACATTTTCTAAAATGAAAATCATGAAATGTGTTTTAATCAAAATTGGAATAAGGATTCTAGACACAAGAGTTAGTATCATTATATCTTCATTTTAATCTTCATAAGCGGACATAAAAGTGCTACAAAACTGTTCCGTTCGGAGAATTAAGTTTACTCTTTTAATTTCACTCTTATTTTATATAATAAACTACAATGATTTTAATATGAAGATATAACATTAATGTCCGAATACTGTTACCAATACGAGGTATACGTGACCGACATAAAAGAGACTGTGAAACACACAGGAAAACTTACTTGTACGCTAGGCGAATGTGATTAGAGACTTGTCGTTAGACGTCCGACCAGCGAAAGAAAACTTACTTGTACACTAGGCGAATGTGATTAGAGACTTGTCGTTAGACGTCCGACCAGCGAAAGAAAACTTACTTGTACGCTAGGCGAATGTGATTAGAGACTCGTCGTCAGACGTCCGACCAGCGAAAGAGTTGACGCTGAACGAGGTCGACCCTCTTTTTTTAGTAACGTCCTAGTGGACGATACGGCACAATCACGTTGGCACACCGGTTCCCGTTAGATCACCGAAGTTAAGCGACGTCGAGCCTGGCCATTACTAAATGCGTGACCATTTGGGAATACCAGGTGCTGTATGTGCTCTCTGCTTATCTCGGCATTGTTTCCAGTCGTCTTGAATTGCTTGCCATTGGAATCAAGCAGTGCCGACTCAGGAGAGGTGTTGTTAGCAATTGCACAACACTTGCGTCACAATTACACGCGCAGCCAGCCCCTTTCAGGGGTGTCCATAGTCTCTCTAGACTGAACGGAGGGCATGACAGTGGACGATACACGTGACCCACACGCCCTCTAGCGACGAAGCAAATTATCTCCCCATGCAAGATAATTATATCTGAACAATGAGTCCATCTTGGACTATTAATAAAGAAAATAAAGAAAAGTTAATATTCTATGTAGTAAAATGCTAAGAGATGTTATGTTTAAGATTATATTGTTATAATCTATTTAGTACCCAACGTAGATGAGTATATCAGCTAGTCGAAAACGCTCGTCTTTTGAGGAGGGGGGCGGGGAGGTAAATAAGATTGGCGATGAAAAGATGGCGGACTTAAAACTGACTTGGTATATTAATTGGTCGCTTCTAATTGTTCTGCTTTTAAAGGGAACTTCCCCACTTTTAGTAAACAAAATGTCGGACAAAATATCATGACATTTAAATAATAAACTTTAACACAAACTCACGATAGAAAATAGAAACAAAACAAAAACATAGCTGAAAGTGGTTTATAAGAAAACAAAAAAAATATATTAATACGACGCCAAGATGTTATTCTCCGAAGAAATACATCTTTTTAACTTCAAATTAAAAAAATTACACTCCAAATTAAAAAAAAAAGCTCAACAACAAAATGAACAACGGCAACATTTTAAATCAATTGGTATCCCATCTACAGGGTGATTGGAAAGAAATGAATTTCGCTTACCGATACGTGTATAAAGCGTTATACACTCGTCGGGAACCCAGGTTCTGGATCGTCTGCTGATAAAACCACTCGGGCGCCGATGTTAATTTATAAAACGGTTTATTAAAAAAGAGAAGAACAGTCCCAGGAAAAATCAGAGAGACGGATTACTTGTGTGCGCGTGTGAGCGAGAGAAAGACAGGCAGATAGATAGACGGATATCTTCTCTCGATACACTTAACTACATTGTGCGCCCCTCTCCCATTGAGGGCGGCGCCTTGGACACGTCTTTTCTGCTTCAAGGGTCTCCAGAAAAGAGATATAAAATCTCCATTCGGAAGTCACGTGGTTTCGTCGACTTCCGTTCTGGGGTCACCTCTGATCCTTAGGTGTCATTCAAACTTTTCATTCAAACAACGGCTTTCGTTATGTAACGTCTATTATTAAGTGCTCGTCATTTATTACTGAAATAAAACGAATATTATAAAAAAAGTGTAGAGCATGGGGTTTATTTAGAATTCATTATGGGCGCCATTATTCGCCACCAGATTCTCAAGTCACCTGGGAACCGCATCAACTGATTTCACAAAGAACTCTTTTTTTTTACTAATGAGTCACCACTTATCAAGGCAGAAAAACACACACTAGAGGCTACGGATTAATTAGATGGATAGATTTGCAGTTGAATGATAATAAATACTATGAGAGTATTGGAAATCTCAACAGACCATCCACTCAAAACAAGCCGACTAGAAACAGGCAGCAATTCTTTCCCCTTTTTCAAAAATCACACTCATGGAATGTGAGAACGAAAGGATAAAATAGTGGGCGACCTCGTAACTCTCACTTCTCTTGGATTCGTATAATATTTTTTCTATATGTTATGTTCTATTTCTATTTCGACTGTGCTTGGTTGGCGTTCGTTAGTTATGTGGGTAGGTTTCCGCACTTGAGGATGTTCCTTAATATTTCGGCTGCTTTTAGATAGACGGATAGATTGTCTTGCTACACCTAATTACATTGTGCGCGCCCGTCTTCAACACGTCTCCTCTAGTTGAATTTTCGCATAAAGTCTCGCCAGGAAAGAGATAGAAAATCCCCGTCCGGAAGTCACGTGGTTTCGTTAACTTCCGTTCTGGGGTCACCCCTGACCGTTAGGTGTCACTCAAACGTTTCCCTTTCTTTGCCGGCTTTCGTTATGCAATAATGATACTTGGAATCTTTAATAAATACAAGGGGTCAAATTTGTATTTGTATTTCGGCTGTTTTCATAATCGCCGTGCATTGTATGGTGTTAATCCTCCTTTTGATTCCAATTTCTCTTAGTCTTTTTTCCAGTTTTTTTTCGAAATTGTTCCTAGTGCATTTACAACTATTGGCATTACAGTAATTTTCTTCAGGCTCCTGATAAGTTCCATGTATTTGATTAGTTTTTCTATTTCTTTGATCTCCACTTTCTGAACTGCTGGGACGACGAAATCGACAATTTGGCAGGTGTTTCTTGCTTGTTTATTATTATTATCACGTCAGGTCTCTTTGCTTAAGTGAGTTTGTCTGTTTTTGTATTTCATTTTTGGGCTAGTTTTCTGTATTTATCTATGATGAGGTTTATCGAATTATTATTATTTATTATATTATTATTATTATTATTATTATTATTATTATTATTATTATTAGTTTTCACATGAATCATTTACTGTGATCGATAATTGGCAATAACAAACTGTGTTCCCTGGGGTCTGGGTGACAACAAGTCTCCCGAAATTCCCAGCACTCTCCACCACTTTAGATAAGCGTTTTAAGGAATGTTGTGATATCGTAACCGTCGTTTACCATTGATTTATCGCTAGCAGCGACCGTTGTGTGGTGCTAGTCGAGGCCGATGTCACTACGCTTGTGTGTGTTTCTTTTGGGAGTTTGTTCATGGCTGTTTCAGTTCCCTTGGGATCGTATGATGTTCTTTCTATCTTTTTTGTTTTATTCTGTATTTCAACCGTGGCGGATTCGTTGATTATGTCGCTCGGTTTCCGCATTCGAGGATTTTCCTTGAGATTTCGGTTGTTTTCATCATTGCCGTTCGTTGTATAGTCCCAATGTTCCCTTTGGTTCCAATTACTCTTAGTCTAATGATATTATTATTATTATTATTATTATTATTATTATTATTATTATTATTATTATTATTATTATTATTATTATTATTATTATTATTATTATTATTATTATTATTATTATTATTATTATTATTATTATTATTATTATTAGTAGTAGTAGTAGTAGTAGTAGTAGTAGTAGTAGTAGTATGTGGCTGGTTAGCATTCGTTGATTATCTCGCTCGGTTTACACATTCGAGGATTTTCCTTGAGATTTTTGTTGTTTTCGTTGTGAGGTCTCAATGTTCCCTTTGGTCCCAATTACTCTTAGTCTGCTATTATTATTATTAGTAGTAGTAGTATTAGTAGTATTTGTATTAGTATTAATATTATTATTTTATTTTTTTTTTTTTTTTCTTATTAATTTATTTTATATGATAGTGTTCGTACGTAGGGTTGACGTTATCGGTCATCTTGAGACGACGCCATTTTGTCAATTTTGAGAAAACAGACAATCCTAACAACAAATATATTTTTAATTAATGTTGACAATTTTTTTCCGGGAAACAAAACAAAATTCCTGGGACTGACACAAGATACAAGAATTAAAAATTAAGCTGTTGTGTATTTATTTCAACAACACGTAAATTCACACATTGGCAACGCAAGAACCTTACATTTCTAAGATACGCCCATTCAATGTGCACATTCAACGAAAGAAAATGCTATTTCATACTGAAGCGTGACAGACGAATGGCCGGACAGATCTCTTATGGAGAAGCTGGATGAGTCTAAAGTAACATACGTCCATTCAGTTAACGTGTTTAGTGATGAAAATGCTATTTCATAGTGAAGCGTGGCCAACAGACGGACAGAGCCCCCGAAAGAGATGCAACGACGCATGTAAACAAGGGGCATCCTCTTTTCATATGTTAACTTCAATAGCTTTATTCCTTTTTACTGCTGCTCCGCATCCCTAAAGAGAGACGAAGTTGTTGACCTATTCCCACCTAAGCACTACTTTAGCAAGAAATAATAATTCCACCAGAGTCAAATTTATAGCAATAAGTCAATAACGGACCACCAGACATTTATTCCTTTAAAACCATCTTATTATCTAGAGTATCACATTAGACATTTCAACCATGACTCACTTTTAAGTTAATAATTTTACCATTTTTCATATTTTCAATTTACTTTAATTAAAATTCAACACAACCCGATTATAAGACCCGAGCTAACTAGGTCATCAATCTCGACATGCTTGGTCGGTGGGGGTGGTTGATATTCGCCCAGGTTCCGGGGTGGTAACCAAATACACCTCTGGGGACTTCAGCAAATGGTGAACGCCTCTGTCCATGTTCTACCTTCCTTTTCTCTCCCTTTCCCCCATTAAAGAGTAATAGGATGACGTGAGTGCTCCGACCGTTCAGTCAGAAACCATCAGCCATAACAACACGTCTGATGACTCTCGTCCTGACGAGAAGAAATAGATTATCACGTGAAATAACGGGAATATTGGCTTGAGTTATTTCTTTTTAACTTCTTTTTTCTCTCACTCTCTCTCTCTCTCTCTCATATATATATATATATATATATATATATATATATATATATATAAATTTAAAATAAATAATATTTTTTATCTACATACGCTAGCGTTTCGAGCTTTCGCTCTCATCAGTACAGGGATGATAATTTCGGACGGTCGCACGGTTAGAAACCCAGGCACAGAGTCAACCTAGACTCCGTAAGCAAATGCTGTAACTATAAGGCCACAGGACATTACCACATTCAAGAATAGAATTTAAATTCTATTTATGCGCAAGGGGGGCACACATAGAAAGACTGACTAGAGTATTCAACGAACGTTGTCGGAATATGCCTTTATATATATATATATATAAATATATATATGTGTGTGTGTGTATATATGTGTATATATATGTATATATATATGTGTGTATATATATGTACATATATATATATGTGCATATATATGTACATATATATATATGTGCATATATATGTACATATATATGTGTATATATATATGTGTATATACATATGTGTATATATGTGTGTGTATATATATGTGTGTGTATATATATGTGTGTATATATATAGATGTGTGTATATATATGTGTGTATATATAGATGTGTGTATATATATAGATGTGTGTATATATATGTGTGTATATATATACATATATATATATATGTGTATATATATACATATATATATATGTGTATATATATATATGTGTATATATATACATATATATATATGTGTATATATATATATATGTGTATATATATATATATATATATATATATATATGTATATATATATATATATATATATATATATATATGTATATATATATATATATATATATATATAGAGAGAGAGAGAGAGAGAGAGAGAGATACAGAGAGAGAGAGAGAAAGTGAAAGCGATTATTTTTCTCTTGAGTTGAAAAAGAATTGATATTTAAATTAAATTTAAATCAGAACGGAAATAAATAAGAATTAAATATTTTAAAAAAGGATGAATAAGCATCGGATAGAAAGGTATGATTAAATGTATTTTTGAAATAAAGTAATTGGTCTACACAGTATTCATAATTAAAAAAAAAGCCTTCTAAACCAATTAAACGGGTGCCCGTGTTACTATTGTAACTGACCTACTTTGTTGCGTCACGCTAAGAACTTCTTTTTTGCAACCGGCGTGAGAAATGTTCGAGTGCAAACACATTAGCTGCTATTACTATGAATATGCACTCTTTCCTCGTTCATGATGCTAATAAAGCAGAAAATAAATAGAGATTTAAAACGCTGAGAAACGCTGTTAGTATTCTGTTATCATCTTGTCACCGTACACACTTTATTCGAACATGGTTTTTAGATGGTGGGAGGAAGGGCAAATAACGTAAATAAAAAGAAGGCGGTGATAAGAGGAGTGGTGAGGGAAAAAAAATTGACGTAAATAATTAAATGAGCGAGAGAAAGATAAGAGAGAGGGGGAATAAGGAGATGGAGAAAGGGGAATAAAGAGAAATCCTTTGAATCTGTAGGTGAATGCTTTACATGACGGGGGGGGGGGGCGTGTGGGAAATGACGTAAATAAATGTCGAATGGTAAGAGAAGTGGTGTGAAGAATGAAATGATGTAGATAATTAAAATAAAGAATGATGAGAGAGATGAGAGAGGGGGGAGATAAAACGAAAGAAGAGAGAGGGAAGAGATAGAAGGGGAAGAGATAGAAGGGGAAGAGATAGAGAGGTAAAAGAGAGTGTTTTATGACATAATATATTTTTATAATCCTTTGATTTTTTCTTTTTTATTTATTTATCTCACTCCCCCCCCCCACGGCAGTAAGATGTGGCACAAGGTCGGAAAGTGGGATTGCAAAGCCAGTGCCCTAGAGGATGAGCACTCTGACCTACAAAAAATGCCTGAGCAGCCCCGTCGGCATTTCCCCCGGTAGGGGTGCCTCTTGCGATTAGCAATAAGCTATACTCCTTCTCAAAGGGTGAGAAGGTAAAGCCTGGGAGGGTAGACCTCCTAACACTGCACAGAACAAACACCAAGACCGGCGGAATTAAGGCCTGAAGGCAAAGATGGTTGATTTTGTCTTTTTATCTATCTATCTATCTATCTATCTATCTATCTATCTATCTATCTATCTTCCCCACTCTCTGCTTTTACATTTTAACCCATTTACCTCTACTTTCTCTCTGTGCTATCTCACCCCCTCTTTATACCTATATTCTCTGTCTTTCTACTTTTATCTCTACCCTCTCTCTCTCTCTACCTATATATCTCTCCCTACTTATATCTCTCTCCCTCTTTCTCTACCTATATATATCTCTCTATCTCTCTACGTTTCTATCTATCTATCTATCTATCTATCTATATCTCCATCTCTCTACTTTTCTCTCTCTCTTTTTACCTATATCTCCCTACATTTCTCTCTCTCTATCTCTACCTCTATTTCTATTTTTCGATTTTCCCCTCCTGTTTCTAACTCTTCCTCCATTCTCTTCACTCTACCCCTTCTATATTTGCCTTCTTCTCCCTCTCTCTTGCGTATATGTCTATCTTTTTCAATTTCTCTCTCTCTCTCTCTCTCTCTCTCTCTCTCGTACTGTTAATAATAAAATCCAAAAACATTTGTCGCAAAGCATTTTCATATAATGTAGTTCTTACAAAAAAATAATAAATGGTCTTTTAGACGTTTACATCACGTCTATATAGAGCATCGCCCACTTTATGAAAGCCTTGTATCACACATCACTGCCATCCCTTACAGCATGCATACACGCTCAAAATTAAATATTTGAATATGCCCTCCGTTCAATAAATCTGTTTTGTCATAAAATATATTGATTTGGAGAAATAAATATTTTCGTTCCATAAAATCTTCGAAAAAATTTAATTTGATTTTAATTTTATCATTTTTTTTTTCTAGGATCAATAATTACGGTTAAAAATGTGGATATGCTTGGCTTTCTGTCTAAAGCACATTAATCTCTTGGTTTGGACATGTTTCCCGGCTACCAGACTCCAGCTATGTAAAGGAATCATATCAGGAAGATTTCATCCATATGAGATCAAGAGGACGACCACCAATGAGATGGACCGACCAGATAAGGGTTGAGACTGGCATGCCGCTCCTGACAGCTGAAAGACTGATCCAAGAACGTGATAAGTGGTGGATATTTTGTTTTCAAGCATGTGGCGAAGCTATCTCGAGTATGCAGATAAGTCAAGTCAAGATTGCGGTCTGTATATCCCCTTCGTAATGCTACGCATTTATTTTCGGAAAATAAATAGTTTGTTTCATTTTCATTTTATAATCAAACAGAATATTTTGTAATTTATTTTTGTATTTTATTCCATATTTTCTTTTTACAACCAATTGCAAAATATTGATTTGATTGTTTTGTGTGTCAAGCATAAATTCACCAGTTTGGTGTCTTCATTTTCTGCGTTTTCGTTACTAAACATTACGCGCTCACTTGTTTGCGTGATCACTTGCTCTTTTACTCATTAATTCCTTAGTCCTCTTCTTCTATTTTAATTGTAATCGATAAGCGTCGATATGTCCCTCATATAAACGTGTGTGTGTGTGTGTGTGTGTGTGTGTGTGCGCGCGTGTGCTATTTCATTACGTTTTTATCTTCGCTGTCTAGTGTGGGCCGCGCGTAATCTCTTCGCCGTTTCCCTCTTTTTCACCGTCGTCGTCGCATTAATCCTTACGTCTAGTGGTCGCTGCGTTTTTTTTCCATTTTCTTCTTCTTTTCCATGGCCGTTGATCGTCATAAGCGTAGATAGGAATTTCTGTGCAAATAGAACTTTTGGGTATCTTTTACAATAATCCAGAGTCGCGGACGGGGTCCAAATAACGAACGAGAACGGGGTAAAAAAATATATATATATACAAGTGAAGGTGACCTACGTCGAGAAAAGATATTTTCCTACTTACCTATGACATTTGTTTGTATTTTTACGTAGTATAAATGGGTTTTTATTAGATGTAAAAAAAAATTCTTGTTTTTTGGGGGGCACGGATTTTTACTAAAAAAAAATGGCACCGACGAGCCTATTTTCCAGCCTCGCTTACGACCCCACCTCCCCCCATGTTCGTGTGACAAAAATACTGATTTCTAATAAATAGCAGTTGAAACGGCTTAAAAATACAAACAAATGTCACAGATAAGTTGGAAAATAACTTTTATCGGCTACAGTTACTTTTATTTGTTGTATATTTGTTTTTTGAGCGTTTTCACTCTGCGGATTATTGTAAAAGATACCCGAACTTTTCATCTCTTACAGAACGAAAACCAAAGACGGCAGATCACAGAGTTTGTAAGTTTTATTCTGGAGAAAGATATCAATGTTGATAGCTTAAACAATACTTCGAGAGAGAGAGAGAGAGAAACTACATTTCTTATTCTTAATTACTTAATAGCTAACTAGTCAGATGGACATGTGGATGGACATAATAATGACCAGATAGACATGTTAGGGGCCACATTTTCGCTATTGGCGATTATCAAAGTCTTTCTTTCAGTTACTACATCCTCTTGTTAAACGTCCGTCCTGACCAGGCTTCCACTACGAACTCATTCTAAAACTTTCGTTCCCTGTCAATTCGATATCCGTGACGTCATCACCCATGTCCCCCGACATCTCTTTTTGTGGCTGACCCATTTTGACCTCACACATCCAACTTAACCTTACAGGTCATCTCTTCCTGTTATTTTTCCTGGGAAATGGTTTGATTCCCAAATTTCGTGTCACTTCGACTCCACTAGTTCGCCTATTTCAAAGATTCATACCAGCTCATGTAACCGCTATCCGACATACGACATAATGTAACAATTAGACAAAGGTTAGGTGGAGTTTTGAATGTACTCTGGCCTACAAAAAATGCCTGAGAATCCCTGTCGGCATTCTCGGGTAGGGGCGCTCTAGGTGATTGGAAGGGTGGGTCTCCTAGGACTGGACAGAACCATGCCTCAGTCCGACAGAAACAAGGTCACTGTCGGAGGACTGATTGTCGCAGGTTACATTTCTATGTATATATAAATTGGAATGTGTTCTCCTTTTTTCCTGATATGACTTTCTATACATATCTTTCGGATTACGAGTGAAGCTAAAAAAATACTATTTGCTTTCCTCGATTATATTTACAAGATGGCGATTGCATTTAATTATTTACTAAAGTCTGAATATTAAAATATGTGTTTTAATTTATCTTCGTGTGCACTGCTAAAGAAAAATTTAAAAAAATATTTACGCGCGCAACAGACAAATCTGCGCCTGCGCGTGATAATTTGTTTTCAATTTTTTGTTTTTGCTTCGGGTGGGGCATGGTATCGGATAACAGACATTCACCAGCTATTGCAAGATACTCAAACCGAAAGATCTTTTTAAGAATATGTATGTGTGTATGTGTGTATGGGTACGTGATAATCTCTATGTGCGTATGTGTGTATGGGTATGCGATAATCTGTATGTGTATATGTGTGTATGAGTACGTGATAATCTGTATGTGTGTATGGGTATGCGATAATCTGTATGTGTATATGTGTGTATGAGTACGCGATAATCTGTATGTGTGTATGGGTACGTGATAATCTGTATGTGTGTATGGGTAAGTGATAATCTGTATGTGTGTCTCGGTAGGTGATAATCTGTATGTGTGTATGGGTAGGTGATAATCTGTATGTGTGTATGGGTACGTGATAATCTGTATGTGTGTATGGGTAAGTGATAATCTGTATGTGTGTCTCGGTAGGTGATAATCTGTATGTGTGTATGGGTAGGTGATAATCTGTATGTGTGTATGAGTACGTGATAATCTGTATGTGTGTATGGGTAAGTGATAATCTGTATGTGTGTCTCGGTAGGTGATAATCTGTATGTGTGTATGGGTAGGTGATAATCTGTATGTGTGTATGAGTACGTGATAATCTCTATGTGTGTATGGGTAGGTAATAATCTGTATGTGTGTACGGATATGTTATAATCTGTATATGTGTATATGCGTATGGGTACGTGATAATATGTATATGTGTACAGGTATATTATAATTTGTATGAGTGCATGGGTAAGTGATAATCTGTATGTCACTAGAAAAGTGTGTGCGTAAATGCAAGAGATGGCTTTAGAAATGGTGGATTTGTAACTCGAAATGAATATGAACGAATGAAGGTAGAAAAGGAAGGCAGGGCATGTGACGGGGGATAAATAGGGAGAAGGGAAGGAGAAAGAAAGGGGGTGACAGGAATGAAAGTAAAAAAAATCTGTTGCTAAAGTTGATGGAAAATGGTTGGATCCATCCATCTCTCCAGAAAGTACCTGACTCCTGATGCAATCCTCTACCTCTATAAGAGTCAGATTCGGCATAAGATCGAGTACGGCTGCCTCATCTGAGGAGCTGTCGTTCCAAGTAATCTTTCTTGCCTTCACAGAGTACAAAATCGACTTGGCAATCTAGTGGAGGGGGGTCTCTTCCCTTCCTAACAATCTTTCTCTCGCAAGAGAGACATTGCTAGTCTTTACTCTATCTTTATTTCTATTGAAGATGTTCGACTCAGCTCTAATTCACCACGCCGAGAGAGACTAAGAGAGCAAATCCCACGTTATCGTAGTTAGTTATCAATGTTTTCTTAACTATTCCTAGAGAGGGGGGAGGATTCTCGCGCTTGTCTTCCCCGAAGGGAAATATTCCGTATCTTTACATTGTGAATCGCACGTCCTCTCAGTTCGCTTTCCGAAACAGACTGCCAAAAACTCGCTTCTCACGAAAGCGAGTGACGTCACAGATCCCTTTTGTTTCCCACGCAGGGCCCGCGAAGTCACAGAGCCTCTCGCAGGTGTAGACTGACCCTTGATCTGAGGTCTCGTCACACGTAACCTTGTCACGTCTGCCAGCTCCGACTGTGAGAACAAGCCATGTTCTGCACTCGACTTCCCCGCGTTAATTCGCGCAAGTCAAACCCGATTTCCAACAGATACGTCCATTCCCATAGGGTCATTATCTAACATCAGCACTGAAAATAACTTTCCTTTCTTACTCTGTGTACCTAAAGCCAAACGAAATTCCAATGAACAGAGTTTCTTTGCAATAACATCTCTTCTATGGAACGCATACCACTCGATTGCGTCCCTGCAGACTACAACATGGTTGTATTCAAGCCCAAAGTCAATAAATACTTACCGAGCCGTCCTCATCGTTTTCAATCGTCTCATAGTATTGTTCATAATCCAACTGTCAATCTCTTTAATTTTTATGTTCTAATGGTTATTTGCCTTGGTAAGTGTTGACATTAGTATAAAAACGAAGTTAAACGAAAAGAAGAGGAAGAGAGAGTGGCGGAAAGAAAGAAGAGGGGAAAATAGAAAGGAATCGAAGAAAGGGAAAAGAAGAAAAGAAAGCAAGAAAAAAAAAGAAGGTAATAAAAAGGAAGCGAATAAGCTGGTCTAACTGAGTTTATCAAAAACAACATTAAAATCTCGAATGAGACCTGGTTCGATTCCTATTCATATCATCCGAAGTTCGTCTTGGCATCATTCTGGTAACCTCGGGGCTATCCTCAACCGCCAAACACTTTTTTGTTGGGATGAGGTGTGGTCCAACTCGGTCCTCGGAGGTTCATCCTCCCAGGCATTATTTCTTTCTTAAAGAGGAGAGTTAGTTTATTGCCGGTCGCCTGAGGCGTCCCTACCCGGAAATTCTGACAGGTCCGTTCTTGACTATTTTTCTACACTTCCAGAGTCCCCCTCTCGGTGGAGCTGGTCCTCCCTACATGTTAAATTGACTTCTTGTCTAATATTGATAGAGTGGTAAGAGGGTCAACAGGGGTTAGCAATAAGGTTTACAGTAAAGCACAACCACTACTACTTGTTGTATAGTCAGTATTTTTATGCCTTTGTTCATCAGACAAGTCCAAATCTTGAAGGGAAATGTTCTCCCTCGCAGCACTACCCGTTTCAAGATTTCGCCTTTCCTGTAGGCCACACCTCTTTTTATGTCTGGGATTTCTTTTATATTTCTTTTCCTTCTACTAATTATTTAAGTAAAAATTGTTTCTGGTAAAGACACATTAAATAACTCATAAAGTACCAACATTAGATCATGCAATCTACTGGTTTTCGGTAACAACTCAGAATTAAGAAAACTGATTAAAGATCTTCAGGAAACAGCAGAGAAAGCATCTTATTGGATTTGGCTGAAGGGAGATGATACGCACTGGAAGGAGAGATGAATTTTGGATGATGAAAGAAGGGAGATGAAGGAAGTCGTGCTGACGTCATATGCAATGTAGTGTCATGGTGTCAGTTAGTATGACGTCACAATGCAATGTCATGGTGGCTGAAAGGTGTATTGGGCATTTATGAGCAGATGACACCAGTGCTACATCACCACCTCCTGACAGAGGGGCCCTGCCACTTCAAGAAATGGTCATCTGGCTAAGATCAAAGTGTAGTATCTGTTCCGATGGATACTACACCCTATAGACCGGTATCGTCTTGGCCTTCGGGGCTTGATTTCCGCCGGTCTATGGGTTTGTCCTGTGCAGTTCTAGGAGGTCCACCCTCCCAGGCTTTGTCTTCTCACCCTTTGAGAAGGGGTTAGTTTATTGCTAATCGCCTGAGGCCCCCCTACCGAGGTATGCCGACGGGGCTGCCCATGCATTTTTTGAGGGTCACAGGTGCTCTTCCTCCAGGGGGCTGACTTATCAAAACCCACTTTCCGACCTTGTGTCACATTTTACTTTGTGGGAGGTAGATAAATACCCACTTAAAGAAATGCAGTCGAGGAATAGGAGCCGAAACTGCGAAGTTGTTCCTCCTGGTGATGGTGTAGTGTTGGATTAGGTAGCGGTGCTATTATTCGCGAAGCATCAAAAAGATTGTGTCATTCAAATCCCACTAATTGATACGTACAGCTAGTAAGTCAATAAAATAGGCATTCATATAATTTGACCCGCCCTCCCCAATGACGGGCATTCGTCTAGTTATGATATGAATACTAATCAATTACAGGCAACTATTTCTTTGTGACCGAACCAGAGAAAAAGCCAATATCATTCAAATATGTCGCATTATTGGTTAGTCACTTGTAGACTAATCGCTGACAAATGAAGGATTGATATTTTTTATATCTATGATGGCTCTATATTACTAGTGAACGTGGTTGGGAAGTGACGGTGGTTAAGTGGATGTCGACATAGACTGAAGACCTGGATGTTCCAAGTTCGAATCCAGTCGGTTCCACAGTACCACTTTCACTTAGGGGTGTTGGCAACCTTCTCGTGGTCCTTCCCGTAAGTACCCGATGTCTTTTCAGAAAGATTTCTAACTAGAAAAACGTCGGGGAAACTAATGCCGACATCAGAATCAGAAGAAGTGAACATGGTTCCCCTCTCTCTCTCTCTCTCTCTCTCTGACTGTTGGTGATATAGGTTCCGAAACTGCTCGACACAATTGCACCATATTTGTCATGAGGCATCATTGAGACCTCGGGAACGACATAGGAAGTAAAAATTGTAAATACTACTACTACTACTATTTTGTACTTTACTTCACTCCAAACAAATTGCCACAGAGGCGTAAGGTGCTACTGTGATAAGGGCCATATTTATAGGGTAGTATTACACGGCAGTAAGGGGGTGGCATAAATATATACTACAGGTCAGAGTGAGGTTAACGCTTAATGATTCTAAAGAGCGGGAGGAGACTTATGCGGCGAAAATTTTGCGAGTCCGTTCTTTCTCCAGAGTTCTTGAAAACTGGTACACCGTAGGCAACTTTCCAATTAACATGGAAAACAGATATTTTCGATATAACTTCTTCGTTGGAGCCAAGTGTATTTCCCTGGAGCATTCTGTTGAGGTGTGCAAACGGACAGTAGTCACTAGGGGCAAGATCTGGAGAATAAGGTGGGTAGGAAGCAATTTGAAGTACAATTCATGTAGTTTTGCCAGCGTTAAGATCGACTTTTGACACGGTGCATTGTCTTGGTGAAGGAGAAACTTTTCCTCTTTATTTGTGGCCATTTTTTTTATGATTTATTCCTTTAAACGCACTAAAAATTCTAGATAATATTCGCTATTGGTGGTTCTTTCTTTTTCAATGTAAGCGATGAACAAAATACCTTACATATCCAACAATACGGATGTTACATAGCCGTCCCGGGAATGGGCCGTGGCAGTTCTCGTTTTGTATACCCGTCCCGGAACGGGCCGTGGCAGTTCTCGTGTAAACAACTGGTCGTTTTTAACACCAAAAATGTATATGTTGCATACCTTTTAATTTCTCGTACCTTCTCTTCTTCTTCCTCGTCGCGTGGAGGGGTGTGTCGTCTAGTGGTTGAATTCTTTCTTCTTTCTTTCTGACGTGAACATCGCCGCTACAACAAAAAGCTTCATCACCGACTCAGGAGACAAACAATCTTTTAAACTTTTAATTCTGTTTTATTTCAGGCGTTAGTTATCCGTCGGCTTGGAGATATTCACTAACGTCGAGGGAGAGACCAAATTACTGCTTTATCGTAGTTACTTCCTAATTAAGTCCTTAGCCATTCGAGGAGGGGAAAAGAGATCTCACGCCTGTATTTTCTTAGGGAATTTAATTCCCCTAGTCATGTTGAAGACTACATAGAGAAACATGTCCGTTCGGCTCGCCTCCATAACCCAGACTTACAAAACTCTACGCTTCTCACGAAGAAGGAGTGACATCACAGATCCACACGTGTGACACTCACGCACAAGCATTTCCTTCACTCATGTTTTCTGACCTCTTGACCCGGTGCTCGTCAACATTCGCTCTGACAGGACCTGTGAGCTCCGACTGTGAGAACAGCCCCATTCTGCACTGGACTGTACGGGTTCACCCGCACTAAATCGCGCAAGCCAAACCAAACGATTTCCAACACAGATATGTCCACCTCAAGATGCGTCCGTCCTCACACGGCCATTATTCAACACGAAGACCAAAACTTTGCCTGCTGATGTTCGCGTCTTTTGTATCTTTGGGCGGTTTTCACCTGATTCTGTCCTATCAGATGACTTATGATTTGACTCCAGAGGGAAGTGGCGGGTCCATGTTTCATTCATTGTCACATATTGACGCAAAAACATTTTTTTTGCGTTAAGTTGAAACAGTTGAAAACAATGCTGTGAATCGTCGACGGCTGGTTGCGTTTCATCAACTGTGAGCAAACGCGGCACCCACTTTGAACACGGCTTTCTCATTGACAAATGTTTATGCAAAAGGGTGAATAGACTGCCTTCTGATATCTTCGGCACCTCTGCTATCCCACGCAACTTCAATTTACAATCGGTCAAAGTAAGTTTGTGGACTTTTAAAAAATATTTTCCGGAACAACTGTCGAATTTGGGCTACCTGCGCATTCAGCATCATTTGTGTCTGTACGGCTGCGTTTAAAGTCAGCATACCACTTCTTAACCATTGTTTACAGTGGATCAAAGTCAAACCATTGCTTTACATCGACAGTATTTTTTCACATCAGTCGCAATGTTTTATCAACACACGAAATTCCGATTTTTCTTTTGAAAATTTGCAACAGTAGCTTCACTTAAATAACTGTAATTTGTAAACTAATAATCCGATTTTGGTATTAACCCTAACCCTAACCATAGCTTCACTTAAAAAACTGTAATTTGTAAACTAATAATCCGATTTTGGTATTAACCCTAACCCTTACCATAGCTTCACTTAAAAAACTGTAATTTGTAAACTAATAATCCTATTTTGGTATTAACCCTAACCCTAACCATAGCTTCACTTAAAAAACTGTAATTTGTAAACTAGTAATCCGATTTTGGTATTAACCCTAACCCTAACCATAGCTTCACTTAAAAAACTGTAATTTGTAAACTAATAATCCTATTTTGGTATTAACCCTAACCCTTACCATAGCTTCACTTAAAAAACTGTAATTTGTAAACTAGTAATCCGATTTTGGTATTAACCCTAACCCTAACCATAGCTTCACTTAAAAAACTGTAATTTGTAAACTAATAATCCGATTTTGGTATTAACCCTAACCCTAACCATAGCTTCACTTAAAAAACTGTAATTTGTAAACTAATAATCCGATTTTGGTATTAACCCTAACCCTAACCCTAAGCATAGCTTCACTTAAATAACTGTAATGTGTAAACTAGTAATCCTATTTGGATACAGATTTTGAAATGTGCTATTTGAAGGTTAGTACTTTATAAAAATGATATGGATTTTATTAGTGGCGCCATCTATGTGTCAGATCTGGGACTTATTGGGTGACTGAACCTTATTGTAATTTCTTATAACCTAAGAAAAAATAAGGAAGGAAATCAACATCTTTGAAGCACGGAATAGAATGTATTAAAGTGAAATATTTTGAAAATCAACAATCGTGCAATTTTAAATGAAAAATTCATTTATTTAATTTTTTTTTTCGCAAATTTTCGTTGTAATACAACCTTGTCAGGCGAGACTGTCTTATAGTTTTTTTTTCTTCTAAACATATAACGTCTTAAGAACTTGACGTATATTCGACCCCTCAGGGTTAATACCACCAATATGAGGAGGTAGAAAAGAAGAAGAAAAAAACTATAAGACAGTCTCGCCTAACAAGGTGATATTACAACGAAAATTCGCGAAAAAATTTAAATAAATGAATTTTTCATTTAAAATTGCACGATTGTTGATTTTCAAAATATTTCACTTTAAGAAAAAAATATTTTAAGTGAAAGATGATTTCAAGGATAGGTTAACTTTTTTTTTACCATTTTTTTTTCAGGTTGAATATGTTTTTAAAGAACTAAAATCCCTCGATTCTCATTTTGCTTCTATATGAAAACTGCTCAAGCAAAATACACTTTCTTTCTCAACATAACCATCCAAGAACTTTAGAAGCCATCGTAAAAAGGTAAAAGACTTTAAACAAAATTAATAAAACGTTTCGTTTTTTTTTTTAATGGAAAACATTTATATTTTACAAAATAAGAAAAATACAAAGCGATCACGTGGTTACAAAAACAAAAATATACAAACAAATTTCTAAAATTGTTTATCGTTTTTATATTCGTTTTCTTGTTTTGAACCATAAACATTTATTTATAGGTTGTTTGACTATATAAATAAAACACATTATGTATTTATTATTATGCTCGTAAAATGTATAAAAATAAAAAATAAACTCTAGTGTTAGTTATTGATCACACCACGACAGTAGAAAATATATAGGTTATCTCCCCTTGGTTGAGGGCCAATATTGAGGCGCGATAATTTAAAAAGAAGTGCGAGGTGGAGAACCACATTGGGCACGGAGAGGAGAAGATGGTAGATGTAACTACAGGGTGTCTCGTTGTCTCTATAAGAAAAGCTGACCTGAACTAATACACAGATAAGTAAACTATATTTATTTACTCCTCTGCAGGAGTTAGGCACAAGGCCAGTTTTATCTTACTCCCACAAGTAAGATGTGACCACAGCTTGGGTCGAGTAAGTGGGGTTTGAAAAGCCAGCGCCCGAGAAAGTGAGCACTCTGGCCATTAAAAATTGCCTGGGCAGCCCCGTCGGCATTCCCCGGTAGGGGCGCCTCAATCAGTAAGCAATAAACTTACTCCTCCCCAAAGAGGGGAGGCGAAGCCTGGGAGGGTGGACCTCCTAGAACTGCACAGGACAAACCCACAGACAGGTGGAATCAAGTCCCGAAGGACAAGACGACATCCGTCTATAGGGTGCAGTATCCATCGGAACAGATACTACACTTACTTCCTAGCGTGTGCCAGATAAGTAAACTATATACAGTTTCAGATTGTGACGAACATTTGTCTATTTCAATCATTTTGACACCAAACCGCTAAACCCATTTTTTTTTTCTTTAGCAACTTTTTTCCTTTTTTATTATTTCTACTATACAGTTTATGTCCTTTTGGCTAAGATCAAAGTGTAGTATCTGTTCCGATGGATACTGCACCCCATAGACTGGTATTGTCTTGGCCTTCGGGGCTTGATTTACGCCGGTCTATGGGTCTGTCCTGTGCAGTTCTAGGAGGTCCACCCTCCTAGGCTTCGCCTCCCCTCTTTTGGGAGGAGTAAGTTTATTGCTTACTGCCCAGGCAATTTTTAAACCCCACTTTCCCGACCTTGGGTCACATCTTACTTGTGGGAGTAAGATAAAAACTGGCCTTGTGCCTAACTCCTGGAGAAGAATAAATCTATACTATACAGTTTATGTGTGCATACATAAACTTTTCTTTGGACTATTTTGCATATTTGTCTGTTATTGTAAAACGATAAATCAGGCGGTCGTACGACTCGCACTGGTCAGCCTATTTTATACGATTAGTCGAAGAAAAGTAATCATAGAAATTCACGCACAAAATAGAAATGAGTGAACAGTAAGAATTTGGACACTTTCATATCTTTAGAAATGTTTGTTGCACTTATTTTGTTCTGCTCTTGTGGATTAAGAATGACTTAAATGGATGCGATTTTAATGACGTTGTAACTGCAGGTTGCATAAAAGTCTTGTGATTAAAAGTTCTATAATATATATATATATATATATATATATATATATATATATATATATATATATATATATATAAGTTATCACCCCATACTTTAAAAAGAAGTTCCAGATGAAAACCGCATTGGACACAGATAGGAGCAGATGGCACCTGTAACTACAGGGCGTCTCGTGGAAACAACAATGAAAACGCTGCCCTGAACCAATACACAGATAAGTAAACTATATGCAGTTTCAGACTTTGACGAATATTTACCTATTTCAATCACCTTGACACCAAACCGTTAAACCCATTTTTCTTTAGGTACTCTTTTTTCTACCTTGGCCTTTTGGTCGAGATCAAAGTGTAGTATCTGTTCCGATGGATACTGCACCCCATAGACTGGTATTGTCTTGGCCTTCGGGGCTTGATTTACGCCGGTCCTATGTGTCTGTCCTGTGCAGTTCTAGGAGGTCCACCCTCCCAGGCTTCGCCTCCCTTCTTTGGGGAGGAGTAAGTTTATTGCTTACTGCCTGAGGCGCACCTACCGGGGAATGGCTACAAGGCTGCCCAGGCAATTTTTAAGGGCCAGAGTGCTCACCTCTCGGGCGCTGGCTTTTCAAACCCCACTTTCCCGACCTTGGGTCACATCTTACCTTGTGGGAGTAAGATAAAACTGGCCTTGTGCCTAACTCCTTGAGAGGAGGTAAATAAATATTTTTTCTTTTGTTTTATTGTTGCTACTATCCAGTTTGTGTGCATAAACCTTTCTTTGTATTAACTTGTCCAAGACGCCTCATTTATCCTGTTCTCGTTCCGCGCAAGATGTGTAATTCCAAGATACAGCATTTGTTTATCGACAAAAGCCAGCCGACCTAGCAACTCTCTTTTTGTTCCAGTGCTTCCTTCGAATAAAAGTCGATTCATACTTTAGTGGAGGAGTTTATTGTTATTCATGGAAGTTGGTGACCCATTTTCTTGTTTTTTGAACAGAACAGATACTACACTTTGAATTATCTATTTGCACAAAATATTTTACACAATTACATTCGGAACAAATTAGGCACAAGGCCATCAAAAGTGTGGGGAAAACGGGTATCGTTGGTCATCTTTAGTCTAAAGTGATAAAAATGTCTATCCTACTATTAATTAGAATCATCTCAATCACAACAATTTCACATTTACACTAGGGACCGCTCTACTTAAGATATCCCCAAATTAATTGGAAATTTTATTGTGCATAAATATACATATATACAAGGATTTCATTGGAATAAAACGGGGAGTGGGGAAAGAACAACAAACAAAAAATGTGGTGAGTAAGACACTCCCAACTCTTTCTAAATAATAGACCGCCCACTGTTTTCCGGTTTGTTCAGAACCGAAAACAAGCAGGTCGATCTCTAAATAGGAGTGGAGTCTAAGGGGGAGAAAAAAGAAAACGAAGGGTGGAGTTGAGAGAGTGGTCGGTGTCCTTCTAAGATAAATGCAAATTGGGAGATGGCGAGGACAAAAAAATGAAAGTGGGGTGGGCATCTTGGAGAATTTCTATTACCAGGGGAGGGTACTTATTCACTCGACTGGCTAAGAGGCTAAACTTACTCCAAGGGTTGGGGGTTCGCGCTCAGGCAGGGAACACGTACACATTGATCCTAACC
>OY744538.1:23637011-23657011 GCA_963556195.1 Sepiola atlantica
CTTAAATCTAGTGGCAGTTTATATATATATATATATGTGTGTATATATATATATATATATATATATATATATATATATGTGTGAAAGATTTTTTTTATTTATCCGAACTACATTTATATTAAAACGCCCTCGCTGTATCTAATTCAATTATACAATAAATTATTTTCACATACGGTATATATACTCGCAGGAAACCTTACTAAACACTCTCAAGGCTATAATTCATCATCATCATCATCAACATGTTGACTCTTTGGCCCTTTGGCTAGGAGTAAAATGTAGTATCTGTTCTGATGCTGCACTCGTGAAGGAGAAATCCTTCTAGACTGAGATTATATATATAAAGATTATATATATATATAAAGATTATATATATATAATCTTTATATATATGTATAATCTTTATATATATATAATCTTTATATATATAATCTCAGTCTAGAAGGATTTCTCCTTCACGAGTGCAGCATCAGAACAGATACTACATTTTACTCCTAGCCAAAGGGCCAAAGAGTCAACATGATGATGATGATGATGATGATGATGATGATGATGATGATGATGATGATGATGATGATGATGACGACGACTTTAACATTTGTCATGAAAACGAAAAAAACTCTAATCTTTCTAAATTACAAGAGAAAATATATTCTTTTTCTTAATATTCATTAAGTTTTTTCTGTTTTTAATTAATAAAGGCAAACAGTACAAAGTAACCATTTCGAATAACTCAGTCATATAAAATTGTTTTATTTGACCAATCGACGTTTCACTCTATCGTTTATTCATTTCATTATATAACCAGTTTTAATGAGGAATTCATTTTCATTTTTATACCGAAACAAAATAAAATTCCTCGACTTTGAATATCTTAAAGACCATATCAATTAACGTTTTTGTTGTGTTTTTCCTAATAAATAAAATGCGACTGTTCAGTCACAGTACATTTCCTCAACATTGGAATATATCAAATAACACTACGACAATCATCATTTTATTGTTTTCCTCCAAATAACTAAAATGTCAAATGAAAATTATTTATTTGTTTTCTGTGAAGAAGACTACAGGTTCAGCAATTGCTGCCCGGTAGGTGGGTAGTTTTTGCTAGTATATATATATATATATATATATATATATTAGTAGTATGTTTTTAAAAGGCCGTGGGCAATGCAAATTCCGGGAAAGATGTAAGCTGGAACGAACAAAAACAATAAATCTCTGGCAGCCATTTTGACAGATTCTCTGCACAGACGGAGTTTTGCTCTGGTGTTTATTATTTTTGACAAAGGGAAGTTTCTTTTCCCGAAATATTAAATAAATGAGTTTTATAATCATCCGGACATCACACAAACAGCTAACACCACACTTGCTGTTATGTAAGATTTTAGGAAATATAAATAGTAGGTCACATTTCGTATTAGATTTATTATTTTTGTTCCTTCCAGCTTACATCTTACCCGGAATTTGCATTGCCCACAGCCTTTTAAAAACATACTACTACTATTCCCAGCAATGCTTCAAGCAAACTACCATTCTCTAATATATATATATATATATATATATATATATATATATATATATATATATATATATATAATATGCGTAAGATCATTTTAGTGAAATACCAGTGTATGACCTGTCGAATTAGCGAAGTAATCAGCGTGTATTTCCCAAGGGCGCGAAAGGGTCGGAGATCGAGACTCGTTGAACTGAAACGTCTACTTAGGCTTTTTGTTAGTCGAATTCGAGAGAAAAAATATGGATAAGCATTAACCACTTAATTAGTTTGATTGTCACTTACACACACGCATATATATATATATATATATATATATATATATATAGAGAGAGAGAGAGAGAGAGAGAGAGAGAGAGAGAGAGAGAGAGAGAGAGAAAGAGAGAGAGAGAGAGAGAGGGGAGGGGGGAGGGAGAGGGGGAGGGAGAGAGAGAGAGAGGGGGAGAGAGAGAGGGGGAGGGAGAGAGAGCGGGAGGGAGAGAGGGGGGAGAGAGGGGGAGAGAGGGGGAGAAAGCGAAAGAGAAATAGAGAGAGAACAGATAAAAAGGGGAGAGAGGGAGAGAAAGCGAAAGAGAAAGAGAGAGAGAGAGAAAGAGAGAGAGAGAGAGAGAACAGATAAAAAGGGGAGAGGTTGAAAGAAGGGAAAGAAATAAAAAGAAAGGGAATGATAAATATGTATTATTTTCTTAATTCATAGGCGAGTGTACGCTATATCGGTGTTAATGCATACGTAGCTCTAAAGTCAATAGCGTTTGGTAACTGACAGTTTCTTACCTTGCGTTCTTATATATCTATACTATTTAGTATCCAGTACTCACTGGGAGTTCTCATACAGGTCATCATCTGCGATTGCTCATTGGCAACAATCGATGGCGTTCCCTGTACTCTGAGTGACAACAAGCCTCCCCAGATTACCAGCACTCTCAACTCGGTAATCATTGTGAATCTCCCCGTTCTCGCAACAGCCGTTTACCGTTGATTTTTCCCTGATATCGACCGTTGGTTTTCTTTGGGACCTGACCTGACCGGATATAAGTCTCCTCAGGAATCCAGTACTCGCCCTCCTGGGTATTTCCATCGTCCCTGACCCTCCGTGACCATTTTCTGTGGCATCAACTGATGCTAGTGTCACCGCTTATTTAAGATGGTGGGAGCATATTATGTGATTTTTTTCTAATCTACTTTGGTAGTTTCAGTTCTTTTGGCTTCGTGTGATGTTCCTTCCGTGTTTCTAGCTGTGTTCGCGCAGTGTAATTCTATTTTCGCTTATTAATAATGATAATACGAGTCATTATCGTGATTGCTCGCCGGCAACGACAAGTGGTGTTCCCTATGATGTGAGTGACAGCAAGTCTCGCCAGATTGTCAGCACTCTCAGTCTCTTTCGATAATCGTTGAAAATCATATTGCGTTATTGCAACAGCCGTTTATCATGTTTGCTGATAACACCCTTCGGCCTTTGGAATTTGAGTGATAATAAACATACCCAAGGTTACAGTACTCCCCGTACCCTTCCAGTAGAAGGTCTGATTGGTGCCCTCCTTACTCGTTTTTTTTATCCTCGTTGACTTTTCACATATAGTGTGCATTTTAGTTGATGGGATGTAAGATTAAATGATTTCTGGCAGTTTCAGTTACCTTGGGCTCGTGTGATGTTCTTTCTATATATTTTTTGTGTTCTATTTCTATTGCAAATTGCCTGTGGTTGGTCTGGTTACATGGATGGCTTACTGCATTTTTCACAACCCCAGCTTCCCAAAAAAGGAGCACGCTGGGTTGAGACAAAAATTTAAATTGCCTCGGTCTAGAAGGATCTCTCCTTCAGTGACCGAGGACAAAAAAAAAGATGAAGTGTAGTATCAGGACAGATGCTACACTTTGCTCCTAGCTAAAAGGACATCTTCTGAATTAATCAAACATCGTTCTCAATCCTTTCGGACAATCTCATTGATCCTTGTCCTCGAGAGACTTTTGGGCCTTGGTAAGTGATGAACCATTAGTATATAAAAACGAACATTTGAAAATGATGAAATGCAATATTTGAATCTATAGACTTATTTTATTTAGCTTTCTGGAAGGTTAGACACAAGGTCAAGTGTTAAGTTGAAAAGCCAGTGCGCTAGGATTAGCGCACTCTAGCCTTTAAAAAATGCCTGAGCAGCCCCGTCGGGCGATTAGCGATAAACTAACCGCTTCTCAAAGAGAAGGGAAAGCCTGGGAGGGTGGTTGACCTCCTGATACTGAAGAGAACCACATCTCAGTCCGATAGCAACAAAGTCACTGTCGGACTGATTGTCGAGAACGTATCTCCGACGTGTCTGAAATAAATTAATTCAACTTCGAAAATTCCGCTGAGTATGAATATAGCTGAAACAGACGATATTTATGAGTATTTGTAATTTCCGGTTATTTTCGTCAGTTTTTTTTTTTTATCATTTTAATTTAGTTTATCTAAAGAGATCAAGGGGCCCCCTCTTGAGGCTAACACTTGATTTCCCTATGAGTAACATTTATATCCGAGAGCTCTCTTAAGGATAGATGTTGTTCCTTTTAGGGCTGCTATCTGTACTTCCCTACAGTTTGGTCTTCCCGGGATTGTTTCTAAGTATTTTCTTAGATTTTTTTTCACTAGACCAGTTGCCCCCACTACAACCGGTATGATGTTTATTTCATTGAGGGACCATGTTATTTTTTAGATCATTTTTGAGATCTTGATATTTTGTTATTTTTTCCCGTTCGGCTCTATTGAGGCCATAGTCATTTGGGACGGTTACATCAATGATGAGAGCAGTTTTTTTCTGGTTTGTTCCAGATGACAATGTCTAGTTTGATGGCCTTGTCTTTTATGTATCTGCCCGCCTGTATGTCTTTATCATAGAACACTGTCACTTTTCCATTCGATGTTATGGGTGGGGGGTTCATGTTCCCAGATGTTCAGTGATCTTTCAAGCTGCATCTCTCCGCAGATCTTCCAATGTAGGTATTTACGCGCGTGCGTGTGTGTGTGTTTAAGTAATGATCATAAATAGTAAATCCGAATGACGTTAATATCGTAGTTTAAAAAAAGAGAAGAATAAATAAATAGATAAGAATAATGATGTTACGGATTTGTATTATCTATATAACTAGCCAAAAACTACCCGCCCTCCAGGCAGCTATTAATCTAGCTGTAGCGTTATCTATAGAAAAACAAAGAAACAATTTTCTTTTCACATTTTGGTAGTTTGAAGAAAAATAACAAAAAGATGATTGCCGTGGTGTTATTTGATATATTCCAATGTTGAGATTTGATTTTTGATGAGCATAAAAAATGAATTTCTCATAATGAAAGGAATAAACGAAACATCGGGTGATTGTCAAGAATAACCAACAAAAGAAAATTAATAATCAACAAATAATTATTACCAAAGGCAATAAAGTTACTTTTCTACTTGCCTGCATATTTTGTGTGTGTCTTTTTAAATATTTCTAAGCGTTTTTATTGCATTATAATAATTCGTCCAAATCCGATCGCGTAACGATTCCATTTTCAAGATGGCGTAAGCAAACATCCCCGAAGTTTGTTTAATGAGTTTTTCGTCTTTTGGAGGTAAAAAACAAAATAGTCAAGAAATAACTGTCCCAAATGCTTTAAAATTTACTTTATACCTAACTGAAAGGGGAAAAGTACAAAAAAAATCATCAGACTTCGTAGACGGTCAGCGATCGACTGTCAGCTATTTCTGTTTTTAAGTTTAACGTGATATATTTGACCGAACATTTTAATTGAAATAAAAACGCTTTAAAATACTTTAAAACACAAAAAAATAAGGCAAGAAGGTAGAAAAGTAAGTTTTATTGCTTTTGGTAACAGTTATTTGTTGATTATTTGTTGTTGCGTCCCATTTCTTTCTGTTGATTATACTTAACAATCGTCAAAAGCAGAACGTCTATTGTCAAATAAACGAATTATATTTTCCTGAGTAATTTAAAATAGTTACTTTGTGTTTTTTGCTTTTATTATTAAAGACAGAAAATAAAATAAAACTTAATGACGATTTATTTTAAATATGAATCTAGTTTTTTTTTGTTATTTAAAAATTAACAACAAACATTGGTAAATTTGTAGATGAACATCCTCAGATACATTATCCGCCGACTTGAAAAATGAGATTCTACTTTTTAGGGTAATTCTAACTTATTAGGGTAGTTAATTGATATACTTTTTAACACTAACTCTAAGTCTGACTGGCAAGGTCGTACAACAACACGTAATCGCCTAAAAAAGTGGATCTTCCCCCCCAAAAAAAGAATAAAAGAATAACGCACAGAATTTATCTCCAACAATATAAAATAAAATGGTTTCAGTTCGCTATCGCTTCGCAAATTAAGTAAGGATTAAGTCATAGAGTCAATGCTGTACTTTGGTTGAGTGTCTAGCATAGAGTAAGTCCAATGGTATTTTGGACAAAAGGTATGACTATCGACCCCACAAACAAAAATTTGTCGTCAAAATTATATGACCATCGCCGCCTCCCTTTCCCCCAAAAACGATTACGGCTTCATGCCTAAGTTTATTAATTTCATTCATAAGTGTTTTGTAAACACGGGACAAAAACTTTTGCATTTATTCATGAAATAGATGAATATTAATATTTTAGTAATTTTGATACAAATTTATTTATCTTTTAAATAAGAAATACATGGATAGAAAAAAGAATTCAATTCGCTTGGGCGATGATGCGAAGCTTTATTTAATTCACGAAGGTAGATTGTTCTCGTTCCGTCAGTCATGACTGGGTAGAAATCTTAAGTAAGTATTTTTATACTTAGTATCGCCTGTAGTGAGGATCGAACCTGCAACCCCCAGCAGACAATCACTTTAACTGTTACTTAACGCTACTATCTTTTGCGTTACGAGAACAATCACCCCCGTGTATTCAGTTGGCAATTTCGTATAGATTCCCGAGTTCGACATAAAGATTCCCGCGTTCGAAAAGATGCACCTTGAGAAGGTCGGGGGTTACATCGGCCGAAACTTTCTGAAAATAACATCCAAGATGAGAACAGTAGTGCGAATAATCCTAATAATACAACTTATCAATCGTCATCTAAAAGAAAAAAATCCGAAATATCATGCCATGGATAGTTACGAAAGTTAAACGAAAATAAGCGATGTCTTTATTTATTTTTGGATCGATACGGTTTTTAAAACAGAACAAAAAATCGAACACACAGATATCCAAAGCAATGGATGAAATCTTAGAAAATGATATCCAGTCTGTAGAAGAATGGGACCAAAAATGGATGGTTACATTCAATGCTACCAAGACAAAACTTGTTTTCCTTTAATAATTATAAGAACTTCTTCCAAACCCTGATTGCCATGGCTGATAGCACCATTCCCGAGAGTCCAAAGTTCAAACACCTCGGCCTAACACACACAGGCAACATGAATTGGAATAAATACATAGAAGATGCTGCCAAGACTGCTGCAAAGAAGGTGGGCTCCCTTTACCGGGATAGAAAACTTCTCACACTTACCAGTATCCTATATCTCTATAAAGCCACCATTCGCCCATGCATGGAGTATTGTTGCCACATATGGGCTGGTGTACCAACCACTAGTCTATACCTCTTGGTCATGGTACAAAAAAGAGTCTCTAACCTAATAGGTCCCGCTCTGTCTACCAAGCTCAATCCCCTGTCCCATCGCCGCAGTCTTGCATCCTTGTGCTTGTTTGACAAGTACTTCAATGCAATATGCCTAGACAAACTTACTGCACTTGTAGCCCCTCAACGTAAAAAACCCTCGACCAACCTGTGAAACAGCAAAATCCAACCCCTTCACTGTAGTGGCCCCCAGATGCAAGAAAAATGTCTCTTCCAATAGCTTCTTTCCTTGGACTGCTTGTCTTTGGAATCCCATCCCTGCTCCCTGTTTCCCTAGGTGTAGCAACATGCAGGAATTCAAATGTACTCTGAACAAACATCTTGCTGCACGACTCCCGACTTGAATGCCTCTTACAAACTTGGCCCCTAATCACAGTAGCCCCTTACGTATCAGTGGCAATATGTCTTGTTTGGGGTGAATAAAAGTTTAAAAGTACAGGAATAGATTTTCTTCTTAAATTGTTTTTTTTTTTGGTAAATATCGAATTAGCAAATATATTTATATTTAGCTGTCTCTAAAATCCTCTGAAATGAGCGCGTAAAAACATGCGTAGAGATTATTAGCTTATAGAGAAACATGGATACGTTGCGCAACGGATAAAGGCGTTGACTACTAATCGATTCTAAGTGACAATCTTCTGGGGGTTGAAGGCTCAATCCTTAGTACAGGCGATAATAAAGAATAACAGTAAAACAAGCCGCGCGTGCGTGGTCCCCCTCTGTATGTGACTCGATGTGGCGAGTGTAAAATGCAATACATTTGGGCAATTTGGGGCATTTTTTACCCCTCTTTAACCCCACTGGGGGCGCGAACCAGAAGTTTTCTGAGGTCAAGGATGCTTATTTTATATCCAGAACAATTGCCTCTACTTTTGGCCAAGTTTCAGAAAAATTGAATGGATGGATCAAACGTTATGGGAGAAAAGGGTCATTTTTTGCCATTTTAGGGGGATTTTGACCCCCTAGGGGCGCGAACCAGATTTTTTCCAAGGTCAGCGATACTTATTTTCTATTAGGAACAATTGCCTCAACACTTGGTCAAGTTTCAGAGAAATTGAATGGATGGATGAAAAGTTATGGGGCAAAAAATGTTATTTTTTGCCATTTTTTGCCATTTCGGGACCTTTTGACCCCCTGGGGGTGCTAACCAGATTTTTTTTTTCAAAAATCGGAGAATGTCACTTTCTAACCTAACCAAAATTACAACTTCATGCAAAATTTCAGAGAAATTCAATGGATGGTTGCGGAGAAAAATCCGGACGGACGGACGGACAGACGGACGGACGGAAATGCCTCAAAACATAGGTCCCCCGATTTATAAAATCGGGGGACCAATTAACATTGCTAACAAATTAATTAACATTGCTAACTAATTAATTAACATTGCTAACTAATTAATTAACATTGCTAACTAATTAATTAACATTGCTAACTAATTAATTAACAGGGTCACATGAAGACTCCTACGCGTGATATATAGTTTGTGGGTTCGTTTGAAGTGAGAAAAGATTTAAAGTTGGATTCCCAATTCTATTTAACGTTTATGAATAACTGAACATCAAATACATTTAAAAGTCTTTTTAGGGGGGGGGGGGCTTTCCTTTATCACTAACCCTAACCCTAACCCATTCCCTTATCGTTTCGATCGTATTTTAACCATGAAAAACGCTTATACACACCGTCATTTTGATGACGTTCTACTGTTTTCACGTGTCCAGCGGCTTGATGTGAAACTAGCTGGCTTTTCAAGCTTGCTATCGCTTCGCAACATCAACATTTTTAAATAACAAACATTTCATTCATAAGTTACTTGTAAACACGGGACAAAACGTTCTGCATCTATTTATATAAATATATAAACATTGGCATTTTATTCATATAAAAAAATAAATATTACCATTTTGATAATTTTACTTATTTTATTCATCTTTTAAATCAGACTGTAAACGAAATGAACAGAAAGAACAAATCAATTCGCCTGAGCGATGGTGTGGGAGGAGACATAGAGAGATAAAGAGAAAGAGAAAGCAAGCAGTAATCCTCTCCCCTCTATGAAATCTTTCTTTCTAGCCAGCGAATTTAATTTAATTTAAATTACTTCCTTTGAAAATTCGCGAACAAATATTTTAAGAAGGTTTATCGTAATTTATCTTTTTTTATTATGATTTAATCACTTTAATTAATTACTGTTAATATCGGCAAGGCTATTGTATATATATATATATATATATATATATATATATATATATATATATATATATATATATATATATATATATATAATGGTAATAATCCATGTGAAAAATATCCACAGGGTGGTAATCCAGAGAATTTTAACCGGGTTTATAAAAAGTGCTCAATATCAAAATAGAGCTTTATATATGATAATTTTATTTACACAGACATGTACAAAATCTGCGACATTGGCATGTCGATGTTATCGATCAACAGTTATTATAAACTGAGATCTCATCAGGCAGAGTTAGAATCCGATCTTAACCTCAGATCATATTTGGAGAGAATCTCTCCAAATATGATCTGAGGTTAAGTGTCGCAGATTTTGTACATGTCTGTGTAAATAAAATTATCATATATATATATATATATATATATATATATATATATATATATATATATATATATATATATATATATATATATATATATAAATAGGACAATCAAATGACAAATGAATAACAGCAAACATTAATTTATTTTAAACTGTTTAAAAAATAGTTAGGAAAATTAGGTATTCAAATAGATGGTTTTGGACCTTTCCTCTGTACTATATATACAGTATTTCAAAATGCTATGTTGTATTGTTGATTTAAACTAAAAGTAACCCGTTTTGATGGTAATATACGAGTGATAAATGAAAAAACAAGCTTTCGCATTTTTTTTTTATTGTTTGAATTGCAAAGTGAACTTATCTTTTTTATTAGTAGTATATTATTAATTAATTGATTAATTAATATTATTAATTAATATTATCAATTAATTAATATTATTAATATATAGTCTTTAGCTTATATGCATCTATCAGGGTTTGGTATGGTAGTTTTGTTTTACGGCATATCAACCGATTTTGGGTTATTTAATGCCGAATCTGGTCTTGGTTTCTTCTCTTTTTTGTTTCTTTCCCCTTTTAATATCTGTTTCTATTTAACCCATAGTTGGGACCCTAACAGGTACTACCACTCCGGGTCAGGGTGGACCTGGGAGCAATGGTAATTAAGAGGAGGCTCCACATTCCCCAAAGTCCGTAAGCCGGATCTCACCATCGGATGTAGTTTAAGGTCATATCCAGGACCGGGAGTAGGGTAGGAAAGATAAAAAAATAAAAAAGGGGAGGGAGAAAGGGAGAGGGGCTGTTGTTTTTGTTTTTGGTTTTGTAGAACATAATTAAGTTTTACAAAAAAAAAAAAAAAAAAACGTCAATGTAGGTGAATTTCGTCTCAGGGAGCCACAGGGCAGCCTGATCTGGTATCACCAGGCATCTATCATGTTCTTATTAATATTAAGTCATTTGTTAATAGTTAAAATGAGATCTTTCTCAGTCGGTAAAAGACTTATAAATATTAAAAACACCCACATCGAAGTTCAGAACTGATTTGTGTGTGTTTAGTTTTAATGGCCATTTTGATCATTTCTATTTGTGTGCACATGTGGACGAAAATTCCACATGTAGTTTTGTCCTGAGACGCTGTGCAATCAATACAGCGAACATTACAGTGTTTATATAATAATACTGCTCGATGACCAATATAGCTGTATATTTTTTTCTTCTTAAACTGATTTTCATTGATACAAGCATATTTTGCTACAAAAATGCATCCATGTTTCAACCCACAAAGTATGTTATTTACTTCCTCCCCAGGAAGTTAGACCCACGGTCAAAGTATTTTTTTAACCTGCTCTCTAGGAGGCCAGACACAAGGTCATGGGTGTGGAAAGCCAGCGCACTAGGATTACCACGCTCTAGCCGATAAAAATTGCCCGGTAGAGGCGCCTCGGGTCACGGATGTCAAGTAGATTATTTAAACGAGAACCGAGATCATAGTTATCCGTTCATTGATAAAGTTTCAGGCGACATCGACCCACAGACTCACTCACCTGTCGGGAGTTTCCCGTGGCACAATCTGTCTACGCATACAACCTCGTAGGCCTTTACTTGGCAACGTGTGGTATCTGTATCTGCGTTGAGTGTTCATACCAGCTGACGTTCGCCTTAGGGGTCTGATCGGTCTGGCTCTAATTTCCTTTTTTTTTTGTCGGAATAAGGTATGTTTCGGCTCGATCCCCGGATGTGCACAATTCCAGACATTATTTCATACTTCGGGGGGGGGGGTTAATTGCCAATCGCCTGTTGCTTGAGACGAGTTCCCGGACAACGTTGGGAAGACACACACACACAAATATATATATATATATATATATATATATATATATATATATATATATATATATATATATATATATATATAATAGATGATTGGTGGTGTATGAAGCATTAAAAACGATGCGTGGACCATCGCACGTGTCATGACAAAAAAGACGAACGCCGCACAGTTTAAGATTACAGTTTGCCCAATAACCCTCAGTTTTCTTCATTTTTTTGACAAAGACCTGAGGACTGGTCGAAATATCAAAATAGAAACAATTTTAAAAAAACAACAACATCGTTTTTAATGCTTCATACACCACCAATCATCTATAAAATACTTCTCTAGGAGCATACGTGGAATAACAATCAAATTCATATATATATATATATATATATATTTTTTTAATTTTTTTTTTATATAGTTTTAATGGTTGAGAAACTTCCGAGACTATATATATATATATATATATATATATATATATATATATATATATATATATATATATATATATAAACCGAAATTTCGGATTTATAAAATATTTTGAAAAAAATTTAAAAATGATTAAATTTTCATTTATTGATATAAATTCACGCGTCTGTTAATATGGTTTCTCAAAAATTTTCAAATATTTCTTCTAACGACGCTTTCAAAACTGTAGTAACACGTATATTATTCATCTCAAGCCATACAGGGCATTCACTACAAGCACAGGACATATAAACAAACTCGAAAATCTTCGGCCACGCCGACAGATCTTCACAATGAACACTAAAAAAATTAAAAAATTAAAAAAATACGATGTATGTTTACCATGATTATGGTTTGTTAAACCGAAAATTCGGATTTATAAAATATAAAAATTTTAAAAATGATTAAATTTTCATTTATTGATATAAATTTACGCGTCTGTTAACGGGTTTCTCAAAAATGTTCATATATATATATATATATATATATATATATATATATATATATATATATATATATATATATATATATATATATATATATATATATATTAAGGCATGTGTTATTGAAGACGACAGAAATCTTCTGTTTAATGATTCCTTTTTTATTTTTTCCATTCGTCGAATGATCTTTTTGACGTGTAGATGGAATGAATTGATGAAGGATCTATTAAATTAAAAATAATAATAAGAATAATAAATAAAATTAATAAATAAACGAAGAACTGTTTCAATTGTCACATTTTAAAATGTAGACGTCCGTATTTTACGCGAACGATTTGCCGGCGTATTTTTAAAGAAATTCCATTCTTTCACTCGCTTTGTATTCATTTTTGCCATTAAAGACCTGAAGATGATTCCGGAGAGTATCGAAAACGTTAGTCAAACACATGGATCCTTCATCAATTTATTCCATCTACACGTCAAAAAGATCATTCGACGAATGGAAAAAATAAAAAAAGGAATCACTAAACAGAAGATTTCTGTCGTCTTCAATAACACATGCCTTAATGAAAAAATGCTGCCTAAATACACACAATATATATATATATATATATATATATATATATATATATATATATATATATATATATATGTGTGTGTGTGTGTGTGTGTGTGTGTGTGTGTGTTTGTGATCTGTTTATTTTGCCGTGGATATTTGTTCGACGAAAAGCACTATATCTAAATGCTAATTGGGAAACGGGGCGCGACATACATATTTCTTAATATGTAATTATCAATGGATACGTGTTTCGTTGTTATACGACTTATCAGCGTGGCTTAGCCTAGTGAGATTCAAAACTAGGACCCCAGAGGCTGGAAACTGAAGCACTACCACTGAGCTACTCCCCGATAGTACTTAATGTATCGCTTCTTTTTTTTTTTTAGATGTCATTTATTTTTTTAAAAGTATATATGTCGCTTCACATCTGTGGGTTTCACACTGGTGAGATAAAATTATTCCCAATTAGCATTTAGGTAGAGTTCATTTCGTTCAAATATATCGTAGGCAAAATAAATAAATGGCATCTACAAAAAAGAGGATACATTTAGTAATCGCGTGCATTGGATCAGTGGTAGGGTCCTGGTTACGAATCTCCCTAGGTTAAGCCACGCTGATAAGTCGTATAACGATGAAACATGTTATATATATATATATATATATATATATATATATATATATATATATATTATTGGTTTTATCAGGTTAATATATATATATATATTGTTGGTTTTATCAGGTTAATATATATATATATATTGTTGGTTTTATCAGGTTAATATATATATATATATATATATTGTTGGTTTTATCAGGTTAATATATATATATATATATATATATTGTTGGTTTTATCAGGTTAATATATATATATATATATATATATATATATATATATATATATATATATATATATATATATATATTGTTGGTTTTATCAGGTTAATATATATATATATTGTTGGTTTTATCAGGTTAATATATATATATATATATATATTGTTGGTTTTATCAGGTTAATATATATATATATATATATATATATATATATATATATATATATATATATATATATATATATATATATAGTCTAAAGAAGTTTTGAGTCATTTTAAACGAAATAAGAAAATGCTGTTTAAATTCCTCGGGATACTAACTAAATCCAAAATATCGCAGACTTAGCACTTTCATACGCCGACTTACCGCTGGAAAATTCATAAATAAAAAAGAGGATTCAAGTATATAACAGTGAAACAATAACAGGGTACCTTAACTTAAATTGTCAAATAATAATAAAAATAATAATAATAATAAAGCATTCTACTTAAGACTACAATGTTATATGATAATTTGCATATCAAATAATAATACTAATTATAACAATAATAATACTATTAAAATACTACACTTAACATAAAATTATATAGGTATAAAAGATGCATAAAAAAGCTGAAGACCTTTATATATATATATATATATATATATATATATATATATATATATATATATATATATATATATATAGTGTGTGTGTTAGAGTGAAATAAATTCCAGAAGGAAATCCGAGTAAATAATTATGGGAACACACACACACAAGTATATATATATATATATATATATATATATATATATATATATATATATATATATATATATATATATATTAACCTGATGAAGCGAATACTCTTTTTAATTGTTTGTATTATAACTTCAACCTACGAGAGGTCCCAATCACCCCTATCTATCCGGATTTGTTACGAGAAGAATTTAAAGATATTTCCAGTTACCGAATTTTATCTATAACTAGCTGGACAGCATTTTTTTATTTTTATTTTTATTTTTATTTATTTTTTTTCGGCAATTTTTGCATCCAGAGGCCCCTTCTTTCTCGGGGGAGCTGGCTATGCCCTCGTTAAACGCTCGTGTGTCACATTGTGCTTAAGAGAGAAACTCATAAACCCTGTCTCTTCATATAACTATTATTACTTGAGAGCATAATGCTTTTAAAGTTTATTGTAGATCGAGCAGTTAGGTATGATTGACGGGGCTTGATCCCCTAGGTTTAGCTATCGTCCGACACAAAGGTATAATCTTAATTAGTTGGTTTGATTATGTGAATTAATAGGCACGTTTTAAGTTGGGGATAAAATACACAGTATGTCATAAAATGAAATGTCGTGGAGACAAAATGTACTGAAAGACGAAATGGAAAAACAAATTAAGCACGGGAGAAATAAACAAACAAGAGATTGGCCGGTTTCGTTCGTAAAGACTAAATGGAATGTACAAATTAAACACAGAAGAAAGAAAAATCAACAAGAGATTGACCAGTTTCGTTCGGATATAACCGAAGTTATGTATATCTAAACAAAACCGGTCAATATCTTGTTTGTTTTTTTCTCCTGTGTTTAATTTGTTTATTCCGTTTTGTCTTTTACTACACATTTTAAGTAATAAAATTATCGGCTTAGAACTTAGTAAAGAAAGTTCGTCATATACTGTCCGGATAGATAGGGGCGATTTAGACCCCTCGTGTTTCCTCTTACGATATTCAGAAACAACTCAAAGGTAAGGAAATAGATTCATGGTCAAGTTAATAAAATATGTCCTTTTCCCATGAGTTTTCCAGCTACCTGTCCGAGAGCAAAAGGAAGAATCTGGACAGCAGAGTCACTCTGGACTTGATGGGCGAACAGCATACGAGGCATGTCTAAAATGTATCCGACCTTAGGTCAGAAAAAATATTTCAAATACGTGACGGGGTTGGGACCCTAATCTCCTACAAAGTAGGCCCCTTGTGCTTGCACACACTTAGCCCACCGATCCATCCACTGCCGGAAACACCACTGGAAGTCTTCTTTTGGAATGGTGATCATCTCCGCCGTCGCGTTCCGCATTATCTCTTTTTTCGCACCCTCTCAACAACAGCTGCACTCCGAGCAGTTTGGGGCCTGCCGGAACGCTGGTCAAACCCCGCTGATGTGCGGCCATTTTTTAATCGGTTGAACCACTCCTTAATTTGTGTTACACATCGCATCTTCTTCAAACACCTGCTGAATCTAATGCGACGGCGGAGATGAACACCATTCAAAAAAAAAAAAAGACTTCCAGAGGTGTTTCCGGCAGTGGATGGATCGGTGGGCTAAGTGTGTGCAAACACAAGGGGCCTACTTTAAAAGGGGATTAGGGTCCCAGCCCCATCACGTATTTGAAAAAAAAATTTGTCTGGCCTAAGGTCGGATACTTTTTAGACAGGCCTCGTACATATCATATACACTTATCGGATATATAACTCCACTACTACACCAGGGCTATATAAACCATTAAGCAAAATTAGCACGTGCTTAGGAAAGTGGGCACCACAGATGTTGTTATGTTTATATTTTGAATAGCACATATAAGAAGCGCCAAAGTCTTCAATGTTTAGAGCTTCTAAAGGGCTTAATCAAGCCCTGTACCACATCAAATATAAAAATACATTTTAAAAAAATGTTACATGTATGCGATATCCAGAAACAATTCAAAGATAGAGAAATAGAGGCATGGTCAAGTTAATGAAGTATACCAGTGATGGTTACGATTCGGTACTGAATTTCACTTCCGGTCGCTGCTTCGCAGATGGCTAGACGGTGTCAATGCAGAAAATGTTCCCCATTACAATTCACATGAGAAAATCAAACGTTTTTAATGGATTTTTTACGGTATATTTTGTTTGTTAAATTGGTAGGTGTAGGTACAGAATAGTTTTAAAAAAAAAAAAGAAAAAAAAGAAGCCTCCCCACCTCAAGAATGGCTTTTTAAATAATAACGTTATAATTTAGAAAGCCATTCTTAACATGGGAAGGGGGATAGATTTTTTAATTATTCTGTAAACCGAGACGAACATAATCAGAAAGGGCCCTTTTTGCATTGGCACCGTCTTACCGTCTGCGAAACAGCAACCGGGAGTGAAATTCAGTAGCGAATCATAACCATAACCAGTATATCCTTTTTCCATGAGTTTTCCACTACCTGTCCGAGAGAAAAAGGAAGAATCTAGGCGACACAGTCACCCTGGACCCGAGGGGCGAACAATGTATATATAACCTCGTATTAGATATATAACATCAGGACCGGCGGGACAGTTATAAAAGTGTGTGGGGGGGGCTCTCCTAAAAAGTGGGGGAGCCCGGTTAAACACATGCATATATAACTTCATTATTGATGACCGTAAAGTGTGGGTGGTCCAAGTCAAAAAGTGTGTGTGTGGGGGGGGGGGGGTGAGCCTCTCCCCTGCACCCCCCCCGGTGCCGCCGTCCATGAATCGCTACCACATCATACAAAATAAAACGTAATGTTAATTGCACTGACTTACCGGCCACGATCCGTGTCCCAATGGTAGCGTCCAGGTTGACTTTTTTGTGGACTCTGTCAAAATACAACATCGCCCGTTGCAATGCGTTTAACGTCCGTTGCAGAAGAGACTCGAGTCTACCTCGCGTGTCTCGGTCTTCTAGGGTCGATACTAGGGATGATGACGCCGGTAACAACCGATCGGGGTACACGGATAAGGCAACAGCGTTGCAATGGGGGACAGCAAATCCTGAGATGGCTACGACGAGAGCCAGGAAAAGTAAGGAGTGATGAAAGGGTGTTGAGGCCGGACATTCGGATCCAGCGAACTTCTTAAGGTCCATGGTGATTATTGCAGTTTCATTTTTGTCCATTTTTTTCATATTCGACCTGATTTTTTTGATTTTTTTAGGGCGAAAAGGGGAGGAGGTAATATTTTTTTTCTCTCTTTGTAATTTTTTTTTTTTTTTTTAATTCTTTTTCTTTCTTTCTTTTTCGTAGTTAGAAAAAAACACCTGTTTCAAAAGTCTTTATCTTATGTTAAAATTATCTTTAGTATGAAAAAGTTCTGTTTTTAATAACATATAAAGTTGTCTTGTCGGACCCAAATAGCATTTAAGCTGATAAATCACACTTTGCTTCGGACGAGCCAATTTTCATTTATTATTGTTGTACCGTGTTATTGGCAATATAATAATGTATTTAGCTATAATATATTTCAAAATTACTTAGTCCGACCGAGACGACTGCGGATATGAAACATTTTAAAACGATCTCTTAAAAATAAAAATCAGCGAGGGGATAACTCATTTTAAATTAAAGATATAATTCAGGTTGTCTACCTTAAGTTTTAAAAATGTGGAAACAAATAAAAATTAAAAACTAAAATGACTTCACTGCATCCCGAGCAACGCCGGGTAAGGTACAACTAGTATTTATATATTTATATCAATCTGATGAATCCAATAACCTTTTTAGTTGCTTGTAGTATAACTTCAGGCTACGAGAGGTCCCAATCGCTCCCCGATCTATCAAGACTCGTTATAAGAAGAATTAAGAGATATTTGCAGCAACCGGGTTTTATCTATAACTAGCTGGACACGTGGCAATTCCACAGGGTCAATACGTCAGAATAGCCACTGACGTAGGTGTGTGGGTAGGTAAGTGATAATAATGGTATCACAAATCCTTTTCCACATATAAAGTCCGTATATCAAACAGCTTAGATTCTGTTATTTTATTTATTAAAAGTTGGGCTGAGTGAGATAGGTACGTTTTATTAGCTTTCCGTTTCGTTTTGAGTTCGAATCTTGCAAACGGCAAAAAAGTATGACAGCCTTTATTGAAGCATCTTCGTGAACTAGTCTCCGACGTGAGGTAAGTAATTAGGCAGGTGTTTGCGATTGTGTTAATACGTATATTTGATTTGATTTCGTTCCATACGACAGTTTATACCTGTTCGTCTGCGTTTGATCGACAGTGTGGCTTTGACACAACTTATTTACATATTGATGCTTCGTTTTTAGAACGGTCGTAAAATGGGCCGCTATTTAATTACGAAGGTCGAAGATTCAGTAAAAATTTGAAAGCTTTTTTTAAATGTACTAACGAGTCACTGCTTATAAAGGCCGAAAGGCGACTCGAGGATAAGGCTTTATCTATTATTTTATTTGGGTTTTTATGGGGCACTCCTTGCTTTCATTTATTGAAGAAAACTCTTTTGAAAGTAATTACATGTGTGTTTCGGCCAACAGTTTAGTTGATTAGTTTTAAAGAAAAAAAAAATAGTGTGTGACGTTATTGAGGCGTGTTTAACCTTTGTGTGTGTGTGTGTGTGTGTGTGTGCGAAAGAGTTTTAGAATTTTTAATGTTAATCACTCCTTTTCCCCTAGAATAAATGTTAGTTATAAATGATAGCTATATTAATTATTGGAAAAAAAAATATTTCTCTCTATATATAGATATATATATATGTATATAGTATGATAAAATTTTAAACGGAAGATTAAATTTAAATAAATTAAAGTACAAAAGAAAAGAAAATAATAATTTAGAATGTGGTTACCGGGTCGGACTTTCGGTTCGGGAAGCTGAGTTTTGTTAGGAGTATTGCATTAGATTCACTGGGAAGGGGGTGTTGATAACCTTCACATGGTCACACGTGTGAGTACTTTTCTGATTCCTAAAACAAATTAAAAAAAGTAAAAAAGAAAGAAACGAGCGCTAACACCTGAATATGAATGAAACAAGTCTAAAAATCGTAACTTGACGATCTATTCGGATATATATATATATTTATATTTATATAAATATATATATAGATATATAGATATATGCGTGTCTGTGTGTGTGTTAATGAATGAACTAATTTGACTATGTTTATGCTGTGTTAACGTTTGGCGTGTGTATGTGTCAAAGTATTGATATTTGTTCGTTTGTTTGTTTGTTTGTTTGTTTGTTTGTTTGTTTGTTTTTCCGATTCTCGTGGTTCCGACTTTGTTCGCGTTCCTCTCCGTTATTGCTATTCTTTGTTCTTTTTTTTCTTTCCTGAGTATTAGAGTCGCTGTTTATTTGCCTCCCCCGCGAGGGCAAAGTTAAACACAGCACCGAGTTTTTTTTTTAATGTGGAGAGTCGGAGTCCA
>OY744538.1:23664511-23679511 GCA_963556195.1 Sepiola atlantica
ATTTTGCTACTAACCATTAGTTATTTATTTATTTTATTTTATCATTCACTTATTTCTCTGCATCTTTACTTCTTCGTCGTCATTTCATTCGTTCTTTTATTTCAGATTTTACATTTTTCTTTTTTCATTTTGATTTTCTTTCTTGTTTTTTTTCTTTTCAGTTTTTTTTTCTGTTTTTCTTCTTTCTTTCTTTCTTTCTTTCTTTTAGTTCTCAATCTTTCTTCATTGTATATTTTTCTTCAGAAACTTTCTTCCTTTTATTATTGCCTTCGGTGTCTTATTTTTCATTCTTAGCTTTTTTTCTCATTTTCTACGTTATTCATTTATTACTTTTTTCTTTTTTTTTTCTTTTTTACTTTCTTTCGTTGTTTTTTTTTTCCTTCTTTTTTTCCTTCCAACCTTCTGACATTTTCTTCCTTTCTTCGTTATTCCATTTATTCTTTCTTCTCACTTTTTCTTTCTTATTTTTTGAAAGCCATGTTTTCTTGTTCCCCCCCTACCTCTTTCATTCTTTATTCTTCTTTCCTCTGTTTTTTTCTTTGCACGTTGCTAACTTAAGTTACCCGAAGTTGCCCGGGTGGAGGAGACGCCTTACCGGGCGGAGGACTTAGACGAAAAAAATTCAAAATATATTAACATTTTCATGCATGATTTTTTTTTACAGAAATTTTACGTACTTGATCTAACTTGTCATTGAACCGTATGCCTTCAAGTTGAGCTGACTTCCGAAAAAACCCGTAACTACTAATAATGGAGACAAAACGTATTCGTCGATGTCCCTGACAAAAAACAAATATAATTAATCAATTCAAAATTTGTGACAATTTACGACAACTTTTCCATCTGCTGTTGTGGAACAACAGTATACATGAAATGGTTTGAAGTCACATCAGTTTTGCAATAAGAGCAATCGGGCGTCTTTAAATCGTATATTTAAATCCACCAGAATGCATTTTAATCGGTTTTAGTTATAATCTAGTTTAGGGTTAGGGTTAGTTATAATTTCGTAATGAATTTGTTAATGGGATTTCTTTTAAAATCGTTTTGTTTTATGCTGTTGCATTTTTTTTATTTTAATAAACAAGAATTACAAGCTAAATTTCAGTATATATAAAATATTAAATTCTTTTTAACGCCAATGCGTAGTTAAAACAAAAAAAACATTTTTAGGGACTATTAAAAGAATTTCCAACGCTATTGATAATGTTTACCCATCCATTTAAAAAAACAAAATTATTATCGCTTATGTCTAAATTCATGTTTTGAAACATGACGTAAATCATAATCTATGACGTCACGGCAAAGCTATACTTATTTTGTTACGGTAATGCTTTAAGCTCTATTTATGAGAAATAAATAGCTCAGTTGGTAGAACGTAAGCCTGCAAATCTCAGGATTTCGGTTTCGATTTCCGGTCATGGCATCCGCTTTATTTGCTGGGAATTTATTATTAACTGTTAATGCAATATTTTCCATTGTTTCATTCTTTCCCTAATTTCAAAGTGTTACACTCTTCTTTCTTTTTCAAAACCATCGCTTTATTATTCATAAACTTCTTTCTTCCTGTTATTCCTTTCGTTCTTTCTTGTTTTTCTTCTTTCTTTCTTTCTTTTTTTCTTTCTTTCTTTTTTCTTCCTTTCTTTCTTTCTTTCGTTCTTTCTTTCTTTCTTTATTTATTTATTTATTTATTTATTTATTTATTCCAGTCATTGTTTATTTATTTCTTCATTAATTTCCCTCCTTTTTTTCTTTCCTTCTTTTTGGTCATTGTCTTATCCCTTTCTTCCTTTTTCTCTTATTTGTCCCCTTCTTGTCTACCTGTCGTTCTGTTATTTGTCCCCCCCCTTTTTTCGTCATTTCATTCATTTCAGCCTTTTCTTTTCCATTTGTTCCACCTTTTTTTCCTTTCTTTTTGTTCATTTCTTCAGAAACTTCCTACCCATAGCCTTCCTCCTGTTTTCCTTTTTTACCTTCCTAACTTTTCACAATCTTCCCGCCATTTCTCATCTCCTTTTCTCCTTTATTTTCACTTTCTTCCCCTCTGACCTTCTGGTCATCTCTGACTTTCTTCATTATCTCATTCCATCCTTAATTACGGATAATTTTATTTTTGTTTCCCTTCATTATTTCTTTAATTCTTTTTCAAAATCCGTTTTTATTTCTTACTTCATAAAATCCCTTCTCGTTTTTCTTTTAAGGTAACAGTTTTGCAGAGGGGTAGTACCTTTTCGAGTTGGCCTCCAGGGCTCTCCTCGACTGGTCTTCATACACCCCAGCACTATATGACACGCAAAATATAGCCTCTCCATAGTGAATGACCGTCCGTGCGTCTCGAGGTTACCTTGTTAATATGCATGGGCATAGACAGAACACGGCTGATCAAGAGGAGTAAACCTTAACCACAAATCATGTTATTCTAGCAATAGTTCTCATCGACAAACCGAAGATCTGGTTCTAAGAACAGCATGGCTTCGCAGATAATCATGTATATTTGGCAATGGGAAATAATAACTGTTCCAGTTAGTGGCGTACCATGAACTATATGCAGGTCTAGCGTGCTGCATATACAATTAGCCATTCGGACCTTTTTGGTCAAGATCAAAGTGTAGTATCTGTTCCGATGGATGCTCACTCTGTAGACCGGTATTGTCTTGGCCTTCGGGCCTTGATTCCGCCGGTCTGAGGTACTGTCCTGTGCAGTTCTAGGAGGTCCACCCTCCCAGGCTTTTTCTCCCCTCTTTGGGGAGGAGTAAGTTTGTTGCTTACTGCCTGAGGCGCCCCTACCGGGGAATGCCGACGGGGCTGCCCAGGTAATTTTTAATAGCCAGAGTGCTCACCTTATCGGTCGCTGGCTTTTCAAACCCCACTTTCCCGACGCGAGCTTGGGTCACATCTTACCTTGTGGGAGTAAGATAACACTGGCCTTGTGCCTAACCTCCTGGGGAGGTAAATAAAAGATCAAAGTGTAGTATCTGTTCCGATGTATACTGCACTCCATAAACTGCCTTCGAGGCATGATTTACGCCGGTCTATGGGACGGTCCTGTGCAGTTCTAGGAGGTCCACCCTCCCAGGCTTTGCCTCCCCTCTTTGGGGAGGAGTAAATTTATTGCTTACTGCCTGAGGCGCCCCTACCGGGGAATGCCAACGGGGCTGCCCAGGCAATTTTTAATGGCCAAAGTGCTCACCTTCTCGGGCGCTGGCTTTTCAAGCCTACTTTCCCGACTCGACCTTGGGTAACATCTTACCTTGTGGGAGTAAGATAAAACTGGCCTTGTGCCTAACCTCCTGAAGAGGAGGTAAATAAACACCGTCAAGTGATGGATGATTCAAGTCTAAGTCCAAGTTCTTCTCGTCGTTCGTTATTCCTTTTTTTCTTTCTGATCTCCTAGTCTATCTTTCTTATTTCATTTGTTCTTTCGTTACATATTATTTTTCGTTTTCTTTACTTGATTCTTTATTTCTTTTTTCGGTCCTTTTCGTGGCTTTCTCCAGAGACCATCTTCCAAACTTCCTTCGGTTATTCCTTCTTTATCTCCTCCTTCTTTGCCTTCCGCCTTGCCCTATGAATGTCTTTCTTTTATTATTTCATTAATTCTTTTTTTTTCACATTTCCTTCTTTCCCCCCTTTCTTGTTGCACTCTTTCTTTCTTTCAATGTAATTGTTATTCGTAACTTCACAAAATTCCTTCCTCTCGTTTTTCTTTCCTTGTCTCCTTCATTCTTTTCTTCAATTGCTCAGGCATCTCTGGCTTATCGTCTATTTCCATTATTTAATTCGTCCCTCCCTTTTAGAGATTTGTTTTTTTTTACCCTCTTCTGCATGTTTTCACTCTTTTTTTAAAACAGCACACATTCGTTTTCAGGTTTATTATTTTATAATTGATATATTTATTTATTGATATATTTTTTAATTTATTTTTTTCTTTCATTAGCTCTAAGTATCTTTAAATTATACAGTAATATTACATATTTTCCCAGCCCCTCCATACCCCCGTGGGGGAGAAATTCTTTGAAAAACACGTCTGTTCTGTTTTACATACTAAAGCCAAGGGGCAGAACACTCTCTCTTTTCGCCGGGTCTCATTCTCCGTCTGTGGATTTTATGTAACGATCATGAATATTAAATCCGTATAATTTTACGACCATTGTTAAAAAGAGAATAATAATAATAATAATAATAATAATAATAATAATAATAATAATAATAATAATAAATTTGAAGACCACTAGTCGTTGCCAGCGAGAAACCAATGGTAAGCGTCTGTTGCGATAACGCAAAGTCTTTTGCAAAGGATATCGAAAGAGGTGGAGAGTACTGAAAATCTTGGAAGACTTGTTGTCACCACCGGTTGTTATCAGTAAGTAATCTCTGACGACGACCTGTGTGAGAACTCCTAGTGAGTATTGATTTACTCCTCTCCAGGAGTTAGGCACAAGGCCAGTTTTTTTATCTTACTCCCACAAGTAAGATGTGACCCAAGGTCGGGTCGGGAAAGTGGGATTTAAAAATTGCCTGGGCAGCCCCGCCGGCATTCCCCGGTAGGGGCGCCTCAGGCAGTAAGCAATAAACTTAATCCTCCCCAAAGAGGGGAGGCAAAGCCTGGGAGGGTGGACCTCCTAGAATTGCACGGGACAGGCGTGCAGTATCCATCGGAACAGATACTACACTTTGATCTTAGCCAAAAGGCCGAGAATGGAAGTGATGGATTTATTTGGAAATGCTCACGGAGGAACCAGCCGCAAAAAACAATAGATTTTTTACAGGCACACCGCCTGATTTCTTAATGTTAGGGTTAGGGTTAGGGTCTAGGGGTTAGGGTTAGGGTTTTTTATTTAAAATCTTTTTACTTCATATAATAAAAAAAAGAAATTGTTAATTGTTACCCCAAAACAAACCAGTCTTGCATTTTTTTAAAAAAACTTAATCCTCCCCAAAGAGGGGAGGCAAAGCCTGGGAGGGTGGACCTCCTAGAACTGCACAGGACAGACCCATAGACCAGCGTAAATCAAGCCCCGAAGGCCAAGACAATGCCAGTCTATGGGGTGCAGTATCCATCGGAACAGATACTAACAATAATTATAATGTTACGGATTTGTATTATTTGTATTATTCGGACTACCATTCTCATCTTGGATATTATTCTCAACGTGTTTCGAGGCCGATGTTAACCCCCGCCCTTCTTTAGGCGCATCTTGTCTAACGCGACAATCTTTATGTCGAACTCGGGAATCTGTATGGAATTTGGAACTGAACGCTTTATTTAATTGTTCTCGTTCCATCAGCCATGATCGGGTAGAAATCTTCAGTAAGTATTTTTTTTTTTTAATTCTTTGTCAGCATCCCCTGTAGTGAGGATTGAACCTTCGACTCCAAGAAGACTACCAATTAGAACTGATTATTACTGAGCACTATTATTCTTTGCGCCACGAAGACAATTTATCCGCATGGATTAAACAAAGGGTTCATTTCGAAATTCCGTATAGATTCCCGAGTTCAAGATGCACCCGAAGAAGGTTGGAGGTTAGATCGGCCGAACGTTGTAAGAGTAACATCCAAGATGAGAATAGTAGTCCGAGTAATCCAAATGATACAAATTCACAGTTGTCATTTTTTATTCTTTATTTCATCATTCCTTCAGCTTCCTCCCCCTTCCTTCTTTCTTGCCTTTCTTTTTTCTATGTTATATCGTCCCCCCTTTCCTTTCTCTTCCTTTCTCTTTTTCTTTCTTTCTTACTTCTTTCAAAACATTTATTTATTTATTTCTTCTTTCGTTCTTTTCTCTTTTGTCATTCCTCTTTTAGCCGCTATTCCTTTCGTTCTGTTGTTTCTTCTTTTTCCTTTCAATTTTCTTTCGTTCTCCATTTCAGTCGTTCGTTCAAAGTCATTGTTATTCTTTCTTTCTCTTTTTTTTTTATTGTTGTACCCTTCCTTCATTTAGAACTTCCTGATTTTCTTAGTTTTTTCATTAATTTTGTTGTTGTTTTCATTCATTCCTTTCTTTCTTTATTTTTTTCAAACTCATTTTTTTTTTCATCCAAAAAGCATATTGCCATTGAGACTAAGAGGCTACTGTGATAGGAGCCAGATTTATAAAGGGCATCCTAAGTGGGGAGTAGGATGGGATTCCAAAAGCAAGCGGTTCGATGAAAGAAGCTATTAGAGTAGAAAAGTTTTCCGTCATCTGGGCACCTCTACAGTGAAGGGGTGTGATTTTGCTACTAGCCATTAGTTATTTATTTATTTTATTTTATCATTCACTTATTTCTCTGCATCTTTACTTCTTCGTCGTCATTTCATTCGTTCTTTTATTTCAGATTTTACATTTTTCTTTTTTCATTTTGATTTTCTTTCTTGTTTTTTTCTTTTCATTTTTTTTTCTGTTTTTCTTTCTTTCTTTCTTTTTTTTTTTAGTTCTCTATCTTTCTTCATTGCATATTTTTCTTCACAAATTTTTTTCCTTTTATTATTGCCTTCGGTGTCTGCTTTTTCATTCTTAGCTTTTTTTCTCATTTTCTACGTTATTCATTTATTACTTTTTTTCTTTTTGTTTCTTTTTTACTTTCTTTCGTTGTTTTTTCTTTCTTTTTTTCCTTCCAACCTTCTGACATTTTCTTCCTTTCTTCGTTATTCCATTTATTCTTTCTTCTCACTTTTTCTTTCTTATTTTTTGAAAGTCATGTTTTCTTGTTCGCCCCCCCTACCTCTTTCATTCTTTATTCTTCTTTCATTCTATCCATCCTCTGTTTTTTTCTTTGCACGTTGCTGACTTAAGTTATCCGAAGTTGCCCGGGTGGAGGAGACGCCTTACCGGGCGGAGGACTTAGACGAAAAAAATTCAAAATATATTAACATTTTCATGCATGATTTTTTTTTTACAGAAATTTTACGTACTTGATCTAACTTGTCATTGAACCGTATGACTTCAAGTTGAGCTGACTTCCGAAAAAACCCGTAACGACTAATAATGGAGACAAAACGTATTCGTCGATGTCCCTGACTCTCACAAAAACAAATATAATTAATCAATTCAAAATTTGTTACAATTTACGACAACTTTTCCATCTGTTGTTGTGGAACAACAGTATACATGAAAGGGTTTGAAGTCACATCAGTTTTGCAATAAGAGCAATCGGGCGTCTTTAAATCGTATATTTAAATCCACCAGAATGCATTTTAATCGGTTTTAGTTATAATCTAGTTTAGGGTTAGGGTTAGTTATAATTTCGTAATGAATTTGTTAATGGGATTTCTTTTAAAATCGTTTTGTTTTATGCTGTTGCATTTTTTTTATTTTAATAAACAAGAATTACAAGCTAAATTTCAGTATATATAAAATATTAAATTATTTTTAACGCCAATGCGTAGTTAAAACAAAAAAAAAACATTTTTAGGGATTATTAAAAGAATTTCCAACGCTATTGATAATGTTTACCCATCCATTTTTTTTTAAAAATTTATCGCTTATGTCTAAATTCATGTTTTGAAACATGACGTAAATCATAATCTATGACGTCACGACAAAGCTATAATTATTTTGTTACGGTAATGCTTTAAGCTCTATTTATGAGAAAGTCTAAATAGCTCAGTTGGTAGAACGTAAGCCTGCAAATCTCAGGATTTCGGTTTCGATTTCCGGTCATGGCTTTATTTGCTGGGAATTTATTATTAACTATTAATGCAATATTTTCCATTGTTTCATTCTTTCCCTAATTTCAAAGTGTTACACTCTTCTTTCTTTTTCAAAACCATCGCTTTATTATTCATAAACTTCTTTCTTCCTGTTATTCCTTTCGTTCTTTCTTGTTTTACTTCTTTATTTCTTTCTTTTTTTCTTTCTTTTTTTCTTTTTTCTTCCTTTCTTTTTTTCTTTTTTCTTCCTTTCTTTCTTTCTTTCTTTCTTTCTTTCTTCATTTATTTATTTATTCCAGTCATTGTTTATTTATTTCTTCATGAATTTCCGTCCTTTTTTCTTTCCTTCTTTTTGGTCATTGTCTTATCCCTTTCTTCCTTTTTCTCTTATTTGTCCCCTTCTTGTCTACCTGTCGTTCTGTTATTTGTCCCCCCCCCTTTTTTTCGTCATTTCATTCATTTCAGCCTTTTCTTTTCCATTTGTTTTACCTTTTTTTCCTTTCTTTTTGTTCATTTCTTCAGAAACTTCCTACCCATAGCCTTCCTCCTGTTTTCCTTTTTTACCTTCCTATCTTTTCACAATCTTCCCGCCATTTCTCATCTCCTTTTCTCCTTCATTCTCACCTTCTTCCCCTCTGACCTTCTGGTCATCTCTGACTTTCTTCATTATCCCATTCCATCCTTAATTACGGATAATTTTATTTTCGTTTTCCTTCATTATTTCTTTAATTCTTTTTCAAAATCCGTTTTTATTTCTTACTTCATAAAATCCCTTCTCGTTTTTCTTTTAAGGTAACAGTTTTGCAGAGGGGTAGTACCTTTTCGAGTTGGCCTCCAGGGCTCTCATCGACTGGTCTTCATACACCCCAGCACTATGTGACACGCAAAATATAGCCTCTCCATAGTGAATGACCGTCCGTGCGTCTCGAGGTTACCTTGTTAATATGCATGGGCATAGACAGAACACGGCTGATCAAGAGGAGTAAACCTTAACCACAAATCATGTTATTCTAGCAATAGTTCTCATCGACAAACCGAAGATCTGGTTCTAAAAACAGCATGGCTTCGCAGATAATCATGTATATTTGGCAATGGGAAATAATAACTGTTCCAGTTAGTGGCGTACCATGAACTATATGCAGGTCTAGCGTGCTGCATATACAATTAGCCATTCAGACCTTTTTGGTCAAGATCAAAGTGTAGTATCTGTTCCGATGTATACTGCACTCCATAAACTGCCTTCGAGGCATGATTTACGCCGGTCTATGGGACGGTCCTGTGCAGTTCTAGGAGGTCCACCCTCCCAGGCTTTGCCTCCCCTCTTTGGGGAGGAGTAAATTTATTGCTTACTGCCTGAGGCGCCCCTACCGGGGAATGCCAACGGGGCTGCCCAGGCAATTTTTAATGGCCAAAGTGCTCACCTTCTCGGGCGCTGGCTTTTCAAGCCCACTTTCCCGACTCGACCTTGGGTAACATCTTACCTTGTGGGAGTAAGATAAAACTGGCCTTGTGCCTAACCTCCTGAAGAGGAGGTAAATAAACACCGTCAAGTGATGGATGATTCAAGTCTAAGTCCAAGTTCTTCTCGTCGTTCGTTATTCCTTCTTTTCTTTCTGATCTCCTAGTCTATCTTTCTTATTTCATTTGTTCTTTCGTTACAGATTATTTTTCGTTTTCTTTACTTGATTCTTTATTTCTTTTTTCGGTCCTTTTCGTGGCTTTCTCCAGAGACCATCTTCCAAACTTCCTTCGGTTATTCCTTCTTTATCTCCTCCTTCTTTGCCTTCCGCCTTGCCCTATGAATGTCTTTCTTTTATTATTTCATTAATTCTTTTTTTTCACATTTCCTTCTCCCCCCCCCTTTCTTGTTGCACTCTTTCTTTCTTTCAATGTAATTGTTATTCGTAACTTCACAAAATTCCCTCCTCTAGTTTTTCTTTCCTTGTCTCCTTCATTCTTTTCTTCAATTGCTCAGGCATCTCTGGCTTGTCGTCTATTTCCATTATTTAATTCGTCCCTCCCTTTTAGAGATTTGTTTTTTTTTTTACCCTCTTCTGCATGTTTTCACTCTTTTTTAAAAACAGCACACATTCGTTTTCAGGTTTATTATTTTATAATTTATATATTTATTTATTGATATATTTTTTAATTTATTTTTTTCTTTCATTAGCTCTAAGTATCTTTAAATTATACAGTAATATTACATATTTTCCCAGCCCCTCCATACCCCCGTGGGGGAGAAATTCTTTGAAAAACACGTCTGTTCTGTTTTACATACTAAAGCCAAGGGGCAGAACACTCTCTCTTTTCGCCGGGTCTCATTCTCCGTCTTCTCGGAAGGTGGGAGTGGGGGGTTGCATAACTTCTTTGAACATGTTCGCTAAATTCCTAACCTTAGTTTCTATAGGAAATTTTCGACTTTCTACGTCAGCTAACACATGAGGGGCTAAGTGGTTAACGACACGGACGTACGACCTAGGTGTGCCAAGTCTCAATCCACAGAAATCCTTCCACTTAGGATGTTGGCAATCTTCACGTGGTCCCTCCTGTAAGTACCTGATGTCTTTCTAGAAAAGATTCTAACTAGAAATATATCGGGGAAACCAATGCCAACAATAGAATCATCTGATTCATAAGATATGAATTAATGAACCAACACATCCCACATACGATCTTGCTAGAAGAACAGACGCTAAAACCTATAATAAGGGGATGACAGCGTAACATTTTAAATACTTAGTTGATAATAACGTTGTTATTTTAGAAACGAAAAATATTTGACCGTCCTCGGCCTTCAACAGTGATGAGTGTACTATTTCATATAAGACACTAGATTTCATATATATATATATATATATATATATATATATATATATATATATATATATATATATATATATATATATATATATTATAATATAAAATGAAATAATAAAATAAGGTGTCAATCAAATTTTATTAAAATTCAAAGTTCAAGCAAAGTATCTTAACGTCCTTAGCTCATGAGTTTTCAAAGATAAATCTTCTCCTCAGAGGACCATTACCATAGTGACATCACTACAGGTAATAAAATTACACTTTGAAAATATATAAAAATATATACAAAAATACATAAAAATACATAACATCAAATATATCAACCCAAAAACATACTTTTTTGTTGAATCTATACAATCCATCCAAGTCATAGAGTTTAAAAGACATAATCAGGAAATATATCCAGAAGTCCAGAAGGCTGACTGAAAATTAATCCAGGTAATGAGTGAAAGTCCAAAAACTAGAAATTGAAAGAATTGAAAAAGATATTAGTTGACGCTTATATCTTTTGTTGGATTACTTATATATATATATATATATATATATATATATATATATATATATATATATATATATATATATATATAAATAAAGAGAGAGAGAGAGAGATAGAAGAAAAAAGAGTGATAAATATGCGACGATTGTCCAAATTTATTTCAAATTTCAATTGTTCAATGCAAGGTGTATTCAGTAATAAACTAGTGTTTATTATTCTTTCCTTAAGCCAAGGCTTTTCAAAGATCGAGATCTTATCATCAGAGGAGAAATACAGATGGATAAGTTGGCTTTCGAAAAAACCAAAGTTCAAATATTTGAAAAATATGAAAAATATTATTAAAAAACGCAGTGAAAAAAAGAAAAGTTTCATAAAAAAAAAAGCGGTTTGTCCGGGTGGTAAATTTCCGTTGAAAAGAAAGTCCGATGAATTGTAGAACGCGGAAAAACAATTGAAATTTGAAATAAATTTGGACAATCGTCGCATATTTATCACTCTTTTTTCTTCTATCTCTACAATTGCTCTATCTCGTATATTGAGCTAAACCTCTTCACAATAGGTTCCATCTACTAAAAGTTTTACTTTTGGTTTATATTTGATCATATATATATATATATATATATATATATATATATATATATATATATATATATATATATATATATATATATATATATATATTGTAATTTGTAAGTTTTTAAAAAAATAGTAATTAATTTATATCCTCTGGACATGGATTAAACGTGTCACACGAAAAAAGCACGTTGTTGCAATCAGACAGGAATTCAAGACAAAGAACGAGCGTGGGAAAGGAAGTCGAAAGATACGTCAGAAGATCGTGTCATCTACACCTTCAAAACAATTGTTGTTAGACTATACATACGACGCATGTCTAAAAAGTATCCGACCTTTTTTGTTTTCGTGCGAAATAGAGATGGTGGGGTGGCGCCACTCTACACAGTCAAGGAAGACATCTTCATGCGCACGTGTGAATTTTATCACCGCCTTCCTGCGCGTTAGTCGCTGCCTGTCGGTCGCCCAGTGAGGTGCTACACAACGTGTTCGTCAGATTACCGATTCTCTCAAGATGACTGAATGTGTTGATCAAAGGTACTGCATCAAATTTTGATCAAATCTTGGTGATTCTCAAATCAAAACAATTCGTAAGATTTAGCAGGTGTTTGGGGAAGATGCGATGAGTGTAATACAAATTAAGGAGTGGTTCAACCGATTCAAAAATGGCCGCACATCAGCAGAGAGTGACCAACGTTCTGGCAGGCTGTTGTTGAGAGGGTGCGAAATTTGGTGATGGAAAATCGTCGTTCAACCGTGCGGGAGATCGCACAAGAAGTCGAAGTGAGTAAAGATTCCGCACATGCAATTTTGCGTGATGATTTGAACATACACAGAGTGGCTGCGAAATTTGTGCCCAAGTTGTTGTCGCAAGAACAAAAGGACCTTTGTTTTCAAGTTGCACAGGACCTTCTAGAAACCGCCAACACTGATCCTGGTTTTCTGAATACCGTGTAACTGGAGATGAGCCATGGGTGTACGGGTACGGCCCAGAAACGAAAAAAAACAGTCGTCGCAATGGAAGCATTCCGATTCTCCAAGGCCCCCAAAAAGCGCGACAGGGGCGAAGCAAAATCAAGGTGGTGCTTACTGTTCTTTTTGATATCCGTGGAATTGAGCAGCACGAATACGCACCAGATAAACAGTGACAAAGGAGTACTATCAAGATGTTCTCCGGCGTCTCCGTGACGCAGTTCGGCGCAAAAAACAAGACATGTGGACGGCGAAAACTGGCAATTGCACCACGACAACGCCCCCGCACATTCATCCAAATTGATCCAATATTTCTTGACCCAAACATGGAATTCCAGTCGTTCGCCAACCTCCCTACTCTCCAGACCTGGCTCCTTGCGACTTCTGGTTGTTTCGAAAATTAAAGATGCCACTAAAAGGTTCCCGTTTTGAGACTAGAGAAGAGATAATGCGGAACGCGACGGCGGAGATGAACACCATTCTAAAAGAAGACTTTCATAGGTGTTTCCGGCAGCGGATGGATCGGTGGGTTAAGTGTGTGCAAGTACAAGGGGCCTACTTTTAAGGGGATTAGGGTCCCAACCCCGTCAGGTATTTGAAATATTTTTTTTGGCAAGATGCGAAACCAGGACCCCGAAGTTTGAATCCTGAAGCTCTACTCCTGAGCTAACCCGAGCTTGTGCTCGAATAAATCGTGTTTTTATAGATGTCATTTATTTGTTTAGTTTTGTTTGCGATACTTTTAAACGAATTCAATTATTTGTACGAAAGAGCATTTTTACCTTAATGCTAGTTAGGAATAATTTTCCTTTCACTAATGTGATGCCCCCAGATGAGGATCGACAGATATATTTTTTTATTTAATTATCCACTGACACGTGTTTCGTCGTTTAGGACTCATCAACGTGGTTGAACCTAGCGAAATTTGAAACCTGGACCCCGGAGTTTGAAGCCTGAAGCTCTACCAAATAGTTGTCAATGTTTTTTGGTGTGTGCCATTAAAATCGATACGTTAACAGAACGTTCAAATAAGTTTCACTGAGGATTTTTTTTTAAGGAATCTAAAGACACCATTGAAAATTTCCTTAGATTCCATCTGGGTTCACTAGGGCAATTATCGGTTAGGTCCATAAAATAACTGAAATGTATAATAACGCGAAGAAACGAAATTCATTTATTTGTTTCATAAAACAACAATTAAATGATATCTCAGTGAAAAATCTATTTTTAAAAAAAACGGATTATACAGTACTCGTTAAAACCATTTGACGATTTACAGCTGCAGGATCTTTTTTTTTTCAGATCAAGAATTCAACCACATTAATTTCTTGTTTCATTTTAAAGTAATACTTAACTCATGCTTGAATTTCGTTTTCAAAATAAGACTTCGAACACATTTATTTGTTGTTTAATTTTCGTAACTAAATATTTAACGTGACAATAACTTAACTCGCAGCATTACTAATAAGCAATCAAGCATTACTGTTGTGCTGCTTTATACGCAATTCTCTACCCAAACGCCCGGGCAACATTGAGAGCCTTGTTAGTATATACATGATGATATAGATGAGGAAGTTGACAACATGAAATGAAATGGTTATTATATGGAATTAGTAGATAAGCATGTCAATAGACGAGTTAAAAAATATGAGACAAACACATCTCTAAAGCCAACCGATATTTAAGTCCGGTGTCATTCTTTTTGTAACTATTTTTTGTAATGCATTTCCACTGCAGGATTTTCTTTTTTGTTCAGGTAAACACTTTGAAAGCGTTCATTTTTTTTTTTTTAGTAATACTTAACTCGCGCAGAAATTTCTTTTTCAGAATAAAACTTGGAACACATTCATTTGTTGTTTTATCTTTTACGTAATACTTAACTCGCGCTTGTGACAACTACAAATCGACTTTTATTGTTGGATTTAAATTCAAACAACTTGCAGGATTTTCTTTTCTTTTTTTTCTTTTTTTTTTTTTTTTTTTTCAAATTAAAACTTTGAACGCGTTCATTTCTTGTTTTAATCTTTTTAAAGAAACTCGTAATTATGACAGTAAAATGTCAACTCTTTTTACAGTTATACTTAACTCGCAATGTTGCCAGTAAGAAATTGACTGTTAGTGTTGTCGTGCTTTAGAGACTATTCTCCACCACCACCACCCCCCAACCCCCGGGCAACGCCAGGAGTTGTGCTAGTACTTCAATAAAATTTAAATGGGGTTCATTTCCAGAATTTAAGTGAATTCAGAAAAAAAGTTTCTTCCCATACCTGATAGTGGCAGATTAAAATTTCCTGCGTCCTTTTCAAGTTTGGGTGTTATAGAAAGCCCTTCTTTTTCTCACACAGTAAATCGAAAGTCCAGCAAATTAGAGAGCAACAAGAGGGTAGATAACTGCTAAAGCAATTGCAGTGGTGGTGGTGTTGTTGTTGTTGCTGGTGGTGGTGTTGCTGGTGGTGGTGGTGGTGGTGGTGGTGTTGCTGGTGGTGGTGGTGGTGGTGGTGTTGCTGGTG
>OY744538.1:23687011-23702011 GCA_963556195.1 Sepiola atlantica
CTCACATGGGTCATCAGTGATTGCTCACCTACAACCGGTGGTATTCCCTGGAGTCTGAGTGCCACAAGTCTCCCCAGATTTCCAGTATTCTCCCCATCTTTTCGATAGCCACGGTAAATAAACTTGCAGTATCACAACAGCCATTTACCATTGATTTCTCGCTGGTGAGGACCATTGGTCTTCTCTGGGATTTGGATGGCAATAAGCCTCCCCAAGGTCCCAGCATTTCTGCACTTTTCCAGTGGAGGTCTGGTTTGTGCTGTCCCTCCTCGGTCTTCTCATCCTCCTCGACCCTCTACAAATAGTTTGTCTGGTGTCAGTCTAGACCGGCACCATTTGGGGGGGGGGGAGGATGGACAGAGCTTATAGTGTTTCTTGTAATTTCTGTTCCTTGGTTCATTTTTGTGTGTTGTTAGCTGAGGCCGGAACAACGAAAACAGAAAAAGACGGTTGCTATCATCACGACAAAGAAGGAAGACGACAGCACAGTTTACATACCACATTTAAAGGGCGTGTTTGAGAAAAGTCAAAGAATATGCAATCCATATGACATCAGGACAGTATCCAGGAGCGAGTAAACTCTTCAAACACATCTTGCGCACGTCAAGCTTCCTACAGAAAAAAATCATGAATTGTATGTATGCAATTCCATGTAAGTGTGGAAAAATATACAAAGATAAGACATGTCGCCATCTAAAAGTAAGGCTAGAAGAATACTGGAAAACCGTAATACGTGGAGATATTGTAAAGTGGGGCATGGCTGACCATATGTTGAGAGAAAAGGCAAATCATCTACCTTCATGGGATGAAGTGAAAACTATAGACAGGGAAGAACGATGTAGAGTATGACAATTTTAAAAAGAAAACAGCGCATATGTTGGGCGACAATAACCTCCTAAGTAGACCGAGTATAGAATTTAATACAATATGGGAACCATTAATTATAAATAATTAATTAGAATACCATTAATATATATATATATATATATATATATATATATATATATATATATATATATAATGTTTTATTTTATTGTATTGTATTTTAATTCTATCATTATTATTATTAGGAAGAAAAAATATACATCAATAGATAAATAGAAAATAATGAAATTAAATTAAGAAAAATGTAAGAGAAAATGAAAGAGAAAAAATGAAGAAAAAATATATAAATAAAGAAAAAAAAGAAAAAATGATACATTTTTTCTTTTTTTTTATTTATTTATATATTTTAATTTTTAAATATTTATTATGCAATTTGATTTGCTGTTGATTTGCTGTTGATTTGCTGTTTGGCACCTTCATTGCTATTTCTTTTTAAAGCTGACTGATGGAAAAATTTGTGGTTACGTTATGAAAGGTTATGTCTCCTATGTTTGAATGTATGTTTTTGTTTTTTCAGATGTTTTCTTGAGGGACTTCCGTATATGATGAACTAAACGTCGTTGACGAAGACACGATTTGAAATCTTCAGAACAATAATACGGAATAAAATATTTCCAAATTGTCTTGAAAACGATCGTACGCCATATAATTAGTTGGTTTAGAATTTATGGAACAATGTTAAAATTTTGTTGATCTCAATTCTCTCTCTCTCTCTCTCTCTCTCTCTCTCTCTCTTTCTCTCTCTCTCTTTATATATATATATATATATATATATATATATATATATATATATATATATATATATATATATATATATTGCCAGTGGTTATCCATTCCCTTTTTTTATTACTCTTTATGGCGTCTCCATCGCGTTTTCTTGTCCTCATTTTATTGCTCTCGCTTGCAAAAAAGGTCAACTAGTGAAATAGGTAATCCGATACTAGTTCATAAGAAATAGAAGATGCTAGAAATAGAAGATGCTAGATCCCAAAAAAGAGTTATTTAAGATATAAAATTCTTCAAATCCATCCATTCCTGAAAAATTCTTGGTCTGATGAGGTTGACTTTCTTGGAAAAGTGCAACCGAAACATGTATGCACATATGTAACCAATAATGTTTGTATAAATAAAAAGTTATACTTATAAACAGCTCTACTTGGTATTGAGCACTTTTTATAAACACTTGAGTTTCTACGGATTTACATTTACAGAAACTAATACAATACAATACATATACGATATATATATATATATATATATATATATATATATATTTAAATGTTGAATTAAATTAACGATAATTGAATTAGCGATTAATAATAATCTATCGTGATAATATAAAGCTCAAAATATTGAATAGAGCAATCAATTTTAGAGATGAAAGATGAGAATAAAAAATTGTAAAGATACAATATTTATTAGAGCATCAAACGTTCAGAGCAAGGAGCCTCATATCCTTAATCCATGGATTTTCAAAGATAAACTCTTCTCATCAGAGGATAGGGGAAAGCCGACAATGTAATTGTAAATATTATCGGCAACATTTAACTTTGAAAATTTTACATAAAATAAAAACAAAATAAAAACAAAATAAAGGCCGAAAGGTAAAGAGTCTTATGTTGAGATGAGAGCGTAAAGTCAGGGTGGATGATGTCCAAAAACACGTCAAAACAAAAATGAAAACAGATGTTATTTGGGAAATGAATGTTTGAAAAAGAACAATACTCAAATTGTTTAGGAATCCAAATATTTTTTTGTAAGAGGTTGGTGGTCCGACGGCAATTGGTAACGTCCATTTTATCCTGTCTGCGCATTAGTTTGGTGCTGGAATTATCTGCAAAAGTGATAAGTAGTAAAATTACACCTACAAAATAAACAAAAAGTCATTTGTGGATTAGTTAACGTGTGCACGAAAACAAGCAATTGGATAGATACTAGCAAAGGATTCAGAAAATGTCAGAGCAGATTTTGTGGTACTTGTCCAGATTAAGACTCAAAGTAAAATCACACTTGGCGTCGGTAGTTTCCGGATGTTTACGTAGACGGCCGGAAAAAAGCCGAATAAAAAGTCGGTTACCTGCGTCTAAAAAATCCAAAACGATGCTGGATATACAACCGGAAAAAATATTGTTTCTTTTTTACACGTAAAATTAAAAAAAAAATAAACAAATATCACTCAACAAGTGTTAAAACGGTTTTAGGTTTATAAAAAAATGTTTTGCATGAAAACGTTTCTTTTTCACTGAACAAGTGTTAAAACGGGATTAGGGTTAGGGTTAGGGTTCGTTCAAATTCCATATAGCTTTGATTCATTTTTATTTCAAATTAGTTAATTTAGCGAATAAAAATGTTTCTTTGTCGTCTACTTATTTTCTCGCATTCTGATTGGATAAGCGCTTCGGTATTTTCCGGCAGTCTACGTAAACATCCGACGCCAAGTCGAGTTTTAGCTTGGGTTCCAATCTGGATAAATACCGATTTTGTGACCGGATAGCGAGGACGTCTTCTGTGCTTGCTCCTACTAGAGGGGAGGGACTCGGTGCCTCCAAGGTACATAAAATAGAAAAGTGTGAGAAAACAATGTAACATTAAATAAAGTGAGCGATTAAAATTCCTTTTGTGTGTTTCGAGTCTTCAGTTGTAAACGTACATGTGAGAGAAAGTTGCGTCCAGAAAGGCGTAGCTGTTTTTCTGTCAACAAAAAGACGACAGACAATCGATTGCGGCCCATAGGATTCCTCATCTAACGGTTTATTAGGACCACGTAACGTCACTTAAAACTAAAACTTTAATCTTTATAGAGGCAGATGACTGGCAACCGGATATACGTCACAGGTCATTTGTTCAATCAGATTAAATATGCTTAAACTATCCGCAGACTTTTTGTTACTTGCATTCTAGTAAAGCAATAACAGATAAGAATACATAGGTATATCTATTAGGTTGATAAAAATAATGTCGTTTTATTTAAGCTCCAACATGAAATACTTATAAGCATTTCATGCTGATCAGCATAAAGGCTATGATGGGCGTTCAATAAGTAATGCCCTTGACCCATTTCCCATAGGAGTAGATTAATGAAATTTGGCACAGTTATTAGTCTTTCTCTACATAGGAACCACCCAGAATTATACACTTCTCCCGTCGTTTGATGCAGCTCTGGACACCGTTTTTGTAGAACACCCCAGGTTGGTTCTCCAACCACGTCGTAACTTCATAAATCAAGCCTGCATCATCTGAGAAACGCTTTCCTTTCAAAGACAACTTCATGGCTGGGAAGAGATGAAAGTCAGAGGGTGCAAGGTCAGGAGAGTAAAGGGGATGGGTTGGGGATTTCATAGCCACGCGCCTGTGATTTTGATCTGGCGACATGCGAGTTGTGGACCAGAGCGTTGTCCTGCAGGAGGAGGATACCTTTGCTGATCTTGCCCCGCCTCTTGATTTTGATAGCTTCTCTTAATTTCATCAAAAGAGAAGCGTAATAGTCTCCTGTAATTGTGGTACCCTTTACCAGGAAATCTGTCATCACTACTCCGTCCTGGTCCCAGAAGACTGTAAGCATGACCTTGCCAGCGGAGGGCTGCACCCTTGCCTTCTTTGGAGGTAGTGAGTCCAAGTACTTCCACTGCATTGACTGAGCTTTGGTCTCTGGATCATAGTGATGGACCCAAGTTTCATCCTGTGTAATCAGTTTTTTGAAAAACGTTGGCTCATCTTCTTTGTACATTTCCTCGAGCTCTCGACGCGTTTTTGCTTCTGGACAGGTGTGAGCAACTTAGGAATCCATCTGGCAGACACCTTATGCATATACAAATGGTCATGAATGATAGTTTCCACAGACCCTGGACTAATCTTGTCCTCTTGGACTATTTGGCGAATAGTAATGCGTCGATTTTCCAAAATGGCAGCCTCAACTTGACGGACAGATGCCTCATCAATGGCAGAAGAGATATGACCAGGTCTGGGAGCTGTTTCCACAGACTTCCGGCCATGTTTGAATTCACGATGCCAGCGTTTTACAAGGTCATGTGATGGGGCATCATCAGCATAAGTTTCTTTCATTTTATCAAAAGTCTCCTTTGGTGTGCGTCCTTTCAAATATAAAAACCGGATCACTGCGCGACACTCAACTGGCCCCATTTCACACCTAACTCAGTTCAAACACCTGTAAATCAGAAACCACAATTAATTCAGAGCTGTTTTTTGCAACATAACCCATACAGATATAAATCATTACACATGCAAAATTTCATCTAGATCAGACAACAGGAAGTGGGTCAGGAGCATTACTTATTGAACGCCCCTCGTATCAGTGCTGAACGTCATTTTAAGTCAAAGAGAAGCTTCTTCGACCAGTCGACCCCCTGATAACATCTCAGGAAGAGACCAGACTAGAGATGTTGACCAGACGGCTAGAGAATCCCCCCTCCTTCTGCCATGGGAATCTCCCCTTCTGAAGCCCTTCGTCCCGGTTCAGAGGCACCCTGGCTCCAGTGGAAAACACTCAACCGGCTGGAAATGGGGCGATCAAAAGTTTATATAAGTAGATGGGGCTACAAAACTGACCCAACCATCTGTGAATGTAGAAAGGAGGACAATACGACGCAACACTGCCTTATCTGCCCCCCCCCCTACTGTCCAACCGGTGCAGTTTGAAGGATCTTGCAGGATACAACAAAGGACTGAGTAAAAACAGTGGGAAACTGTCGTATGACCACATGCTTCGAAGAAGAAGAAGAAGAAGAAGAAGAAGAAGAAGAAGAAGAAGAAGAAGAAGAAGAAGAAGAAGAAGAAGAAGAAGAAGGAGGGGGAGGTGAAGGAGAAGAAGAAGGAGGAGGAGGGGGAGGTGAAGGAGAAGAAGAAGGAGGAGGAGGGGGAGGTGAAGGAGAAGAAGAAGAAGAAGAAGAAGAAGAAGAAGAAGAAGAAGAAGAAGAAGAAGAAGAAGCGTAAACTCGGCGTGATTTATCGAGATGAAAACTAACATCAGCCTATTTTTGACGTGGAGAAACAAACCTATATATTCTGGTTGCATAAAAGTCCGACTCCCGGAACTCGAAAAAGTCGCTATGAATGCATTTTCTAACGCATCTTTTTCAGTGGTGATTTTCTACCCCACAAACTTGTTGGGATGCTTGCAGAAGTTATAATCTGGGGGAGGGGGCCTGGCAAATACGATGGGGGATGTAGAATTCAATAAACTAATCTGTTAAACTTCCGCAAAATGACATGTAAAACCTGTAGTCAAAAATTATCGCGCAGTAGGATTGCGTCATTTATGTTGGCAAATGTTGAATGCAGCAAAACAAGGATGCCACCCTTATAAGCGGAAAAAAATATGTCCGGTGGCTACAACGAAAATGAAGATGACAGTGGCATAAAGAGGATAATAATATCTAGTGGTTACAGTAAAGCAAGACTGTTAGCTGGAAAAAATACGTCCAGCGGCTACAACGAAAATAAATATTCCACATGCATAAACGGAATAATAACAGTTAGTGGCTACAACAAAGCAATAATTCCACCTATATCAGCGGAAAAATCACGTCCGGTGGCTACAAGAAGAACAACGATGCCACCTGCATGAAACGAAAAGAAATACATCCGTTTGCCAAATAAACAATAATTAACTAGTGGAAGGTGTCACTAAAAGAAGTTGCGTAGGAAACATGCCGGAAAAGACGTGGTCACATTTTTTATCTAAAGAAGGGAAGATTTCGTATCCCGCCATTTCCTGTCTGCGCACTCCAAACCTCTATATAAAATATTGGCAAATAAACAATAATTAACTAGTGGAAGGTGTCACTAAAAGAAGTTGCGTAGGAAACATGCCGGAAAAGACGTGGTCCCATTTTTTATCTAAAGAAAGGAAGGTTTCGTATCCCGCCATTTCCTGTCTGCGCACTCCAAACATCTATATAAAATATTGGCAAATAAACAATAATTAACTAGTGGAAGGTGTCACTAAAAGAAGTTGCGTAGGAAACATGCCGGAAAAGACGTGGTCACATTTTTTATCTAAAGAAAGGAAGGTTTCGTATCCCGCCATTTCCTGTCTGCGCACTCCAAACCTCTATATAAAATATTGGCAAATAAACAATAATTAACTAGTGGAAGGTGTCACTAAAAGAAGTTGCGTAGGAAACATGCCGGAAAAGACGTGGTCACATTTTTTATCTAAAGAAAGGAAGGTTTCGTATCCCGCCATTTCCTGTCTGCGCACTCCAAACCTCTATATAAAATATTGTCAAATAAACAATAATTAACTAGTGGAAGGTGTCACTAAAAGAAGTTGCGTAGAAAACATGCCGGAAAAGACGTGGTCACATTTTTTATCTAAAGAAGGGAAGGTTTCGTATCCCGCCATTTCCTGTCTGCGCACTCCAAACCTCTATATAAAATATTGGCAAATAAACAATAATTAACTAGAGGAAGGTGTCACTAAAAGAAGTTGCGTAGGAAACATGCCGGAAAAGACGTGGTCACATTTTTTATCTAAAGAAGGGAAGGTTTCGTATCCCGCCATTTCCTGTCTGCGCACTCCAAACCTGTATATAAAATATTGGCAAATAAACAATAATTAACTAGTGGAAGGTGTCACTAAAAGAAGTTGCGTAGGAAACATGCCGGAAAAGACGTGGTCACATTTTTTATCTAAAGAAGGGAAGATTTCGTATCCCGCCATTTCCTGTCTGCGCACTCCAAACCTCTATATAAAATATTGGCAAATAAACAATAATTAACTAGTGGAAGGTGTCACTAAAAGAAGTTGCGTAGGAAACATGCCGGAAAAGACGTGGTCACATTTTTTATCTAAAGAAGGGAAGGTTTCGTATCCCGCCATTTCCTGTCTGCGCACTCCAAACCTCTATATAAAATATTGGCAAATAAACAATAATTAACTAGTGGAAGGTGTCACTAAAAGAAGTTGCGTAGGAAACATGCCGGAAAAGACGTGGTCACATTTTTTATCTAAAGAAGGGAAGGTTTCGTATCCCGCCATTTCCTGTCTGCGCACTCCAAACCTCTATATAAAATATTGGCAAATAAACAATAATTAACTAGTGGAAGGTGTCACTAAAAGAAGTTGCGTAGGAAACATGCCGGAAAAGACGTGGTCACATTTTTTATCTAAAGAAGGGAAGGTTTCGTATCCCGCCATTTCCTGTCTGCGCACTCCAAACATCTATATAAAATATTGGCAAATAAACAATAATTAACTAGAGGAAGGTGTCACTAAAAGAAGTTGCGTAGGAAACATGCCGGAAAAGACGTGGTCACATTTTTTATCTAAAGAAGGGAAGGTTTCGTATCCCGCCATTTCCTGTCTGCGCACTCCAAACCTCTATATAAAATATTGGCAAATAAACAATAATTAACTAGTGGAAGGTGTCACTAAAAGAAGTTGCGTAGGAAACATGCCGGAAAAGACGTGGTCACATTTTTTATCTAAAGATTGGAAGGTTTCGTATCCCGCCATTTCCTGTCTGCGCACTCCAAACCTCTATATAAAATATTGGCAAATAAACAATAATTAACTAGTGGAAGGTGTCACTAAAAGAAGTTGCGTAGGAAACATGCCGGAAAAGACGTGGTCACATTTTTTATCTAAAGAAGGGAAGGTTTCGTATCCCGCCATTTCCTGTCTGCGCACTCCAAACCTCTATATAAAATATTGGCAAATAAACAATAATTAACTAGAGGAAGGTGTCACTAAAAGAAGTTGCGTAGGAAACATGCCGGAAAAGACGTGGTCACATTTTTTATCTAAAGAAGGGAAGGTTTCGTATCCCGCCATTTCCTGTCTGCGCACTCCAAACCTCTATATAAAATATTGGCAAATAAACAATAATTAACTAGTGGAAGGTGTCACTAAAAGAAGTTGCGTAGGAAACATGCCGGAAAAGACGTGGTCACATTTTTTATCTAAAGAAGGGAAGGTTTCGTATCCCGCCATTTCCTGTCTGCGCACTCCAAACCTCTATATAAAATATTGGCAAATAAACAATAATTAACTAGTGGAAGGTGTCACTAAAAGAAGTTGCGTAGGAAACATGCCGGAAAAGACGTGGTCACATTTTTTATCTAAAGAAGGGAAGGTTTCGTATCCCGCCATTTCCTGTCTGCGCACTCCAAACCTCTATATAAAATATTGGCAAATAAACAATAATTAACTAGATGGAGGTGTCACTAAAAGAAGTTGCGTAGGAAACATGCCGGAAAAGACGTGGTCACATTTTTTATCTAAAGAAGGGAAGGTTTCGTATCCCGCCATTTCCTGTCTGCGCACTCCAAACCTCTATATAAAATATTGGCAAATAAACAATAATTAACTAGAGGAAGGTGTCACTAAAAGAAGTTGCGTAGGAAACATGCCGGAAAAGACGTGGTCACATTTTTTATCTAAAGAAGGGAAGGTTTCGTATCCCGCCATTTCCTGTCTGCGCACTCCAAACCTCTATATAAAATATTGGCAAATAAACAATAATTAACTAGTGGAAGGTGTCACTAAAAGAAGTTGCGTAGGAAACATGCCGGAAAAGACGTGGTCACATTTTTTATCTAAAGAAGGGAAGGTTTCGTATCCCGCCATTTTCTGTCTGCGCACTCCATACCTCTATATAAAATATTGGCAAATAAACAATAATTAACTAGTGGAAGGTGTCACTAAAAGAAGTTGCGTAGGAAACATGCCGGAAAAGACGTGGTCACATTTTTTATCTAAAGATTGGAAGGTTTCGTATCCCGCCATTTCCTGTCTGCGCACTCCAAACCTCTATATAAAATATTGGCAAATAAACAATAATTAACTAGTGGAAGGTGTCACTAAAAGAAGTTGCGTAGGAAACATGCCGGAAAAGACGTGGTCACATTTTTTATCTAAAGAAGGGAAGGTTTCGTATCCCGCCATTTCCTGTCTGCGCACTCCAAACCTCTATATAAAATATTGGCAAATAAACAATAATTAACTAGAGAAAGGTGTCACTAAAAGAAGTTGCGTAGGAAACATGCCGGAAAAGACGTGGTCACATTTTTTATCTAAAGAAGGGAAGGTTTCGTATCCCGCCATTTCCTGTCTGCGCACTCCAAACCTCTATATAAAATATTGGCAAATAAACAATAATTAACTAGTGGAAGGTGTCACTAAAAGAAGTTGCGTAGGAAACATGCCGGAAAAGACGTGGTCACATTTTTTATCTAAAGAAGGGAAGGTTTCGTATCCCGCCATTTCCTGTCTGCGCACTCCAAACCTCTATATAAAATATTGGCAAATAAACAATAATTAACTAGTGGAAGGTGTCACTAAAAGAAGTTGCGTAGGAAACATGCCGGAAAAGACGTGGTCACATTTTTTATCTAAAGAAGGGAAGGTTTCGTATCCCGCCATTTCCTGTCTGCGCACTCCAAACCTCTATATAAAATATTGGCAAATAAACAATAATTAACTAGAGGAAGGTGTCACTAAAAGAAGTTGCGTAGGAAACATGCCGGAAAAGACGTGGTCACATTTTTTATCTAAAGAAGGGAAGGTTTCGTATCCCGCCATTTCCTGTCTGCGCACTCCAAACCTCTATATAAAATATTGGCAAATAAACAATAATTAACTAGAGGAAGGTGTCACTAAAAGAAGTTGCGTAGGAAACATGCCGGAAAAGACGTGGTCACATTTTTTATCTAAAGAAGGGAAGGTTTCGTATCCCGCCATTTCCTGTCTGCGCACTCCAAACCTCTATATAAAATATTGGCAAATAAACAATAATTAACTAGTGGAAGGTGTCACTAAAAGAAGTTGCGTAGGAAACATGCCGGAAAAGACGTGGTCACATTTTTTATCTAAAGAAGGGAAGGTTTCGTATCCCGCCATTTCCTGTCTGCGCACTCCAAACCTCTATATAAAATATTGGCAAATAAACAATAATTAACTAGAGGAAGGTGTCACTAAAAGAAGTTGCGTAGGAAACATGCCGGAAAAGACGTGGTCACATTTTTTATCTAAAGAAGGGAAGGTTTCGTATCCCGCCATTTCCTGTCTGCGCACTCCAAACCTCTATATAAAATATTGGCAAATAAACAATAATTAACTAGTGGAAGGTGTCACTAAAAGAAGTTGCGTAGGAAACATGCCGGAAAAGACGTGGTCACATTTTTTATCTAAAGAAGGGAAGGTTTCGTATCCCGCCATTTCCTGTCTGCGCACTCCAAACCTCTATATAAAATATTGTCAAATAAACAATAATTAACTAGTGGAAGGTGTCACTAAAAAGAAGTTGCGTAGGAAACATGCCGGAAAAGACGTGGTCACATTTTTTATCTAAAGAAGGGAAGGTTTCGTATCCCGCCATTTCCTGTCTGCGCACTCCAAACCTCTATATAAAATATTGTCAAATAAACAATAATTAACTAGTGGAAGGTGTCATTAAAAGAAGTTGCGTAGGAAACATGCCGGAAAAGACGTGGTCACATTTTTTATCTAAAGAAGGGAAGGTTTCGTATCCCGCCATTTCCTGTCTGCGCACTCCAAACCTCTATATAAAATATTGTCAAATAAACAATAATTAACTAGTGGAAGGTGTCACTAAAAGAAGTTGCGTAGGAAACATGCCGGAAAAGACGTGGTCACATTTTTTATCTAAAGAAGGGAAGGTTTCGTATCCCGCCATTTCCTGTCTGCGCACTCCAAACCTCTATATAAAATATTGTCAAATAAACAATAATTAACTAGTGGAAGGTGTCACTAAAAGAAGTTGCGTAGGAAACATGCCGGAAAAGACGTGGTCACATTTTTTATCTAAAGAAGGGAAGGTTTCGTATCCCGCCATTTCCTGTCTGCGCACTCCAAACCTCTATATAAAATATTGGCAAATAAACAATAATTAACTAGTGGAAGGTGTCACTAAAAGAAGTTGCGTAGGAAACATGCCGGAAAAGACGTGGTCACATTTTTTATCTAAAGAAGGGAAGTTTTCGTATCCCGCCATTTCCTATCTGCGCACTCCAAACCTCTATATAAAATATTGGCAAATAAACAATAATTAACTAGTGGAAGGTGTCATTAAAAGAAGTTGCGTAGGAAACATGCCGGAAAAGACGTGGTCACATTTTTTATCTAAAGAAGGGAAGGTTTCGTATCCCGCCATTTCCTGTCTGCGCACTCCAAACCTCTATATAAAATATTGGCAAATAAACAATAATTAACTAGTGGAAGGTGGCATTAAAAGAAGTTGCGTAGGAAACATGCCTGAAAATACGTGGTCACATTTTTGATCTGAGAATAAGTTACTAGCTAAAGAAAGGAAGGTTTCGTATCCCGCCATTTCCTGTCTATGCACTGCAAACCGCTACGACTCTCACTCACTCTACACATCTGTCGCAGCTCAAGCAATAAAGATATCGTATTATATTTTATTCACAGGTTTTCACCGCCTTTAAGCAAGCTGCAGGACACTACATAACAACATGACATTTAAAGTAATTCTAATTGAGTGTAGATGAAATATAGCATTTAAATGCTATATGACACTAACATATTCAAATGCGTGTCTATTTCAAAATTGCGCGGCGAATTTGAATAATACAAAAACCGGTATTATGTTCTTATCAAATTAACAGATATTGAGGATCCCTGCTGTTACTTGTTCTCGAGCACCTGTTCGGGAAATGAAAACAGTATTAGTAGTAATAGTAGTAGGATTAGGATAATGAGGAGGAGAAGAGGGGAGGAGGAGAGAAGGAGGGGGAGTCTGTTTCCATTATTTTACGGTATATCACCCCTTTTTCAGATTACTTAATGCCGAGTTAGATGATTGTAGTAAAAGTGTTGGTACTAGTACTGATTAGGACACAAGCTAAAATTGACGTCGGTAATTTCCGGATGTTTACGTAAACAGCCGGAAAAGGCCGAATAAAAAAATAACTAACATTTCAAGCAAGAATACAATTAGTCAAAAAAGTGTTAAAACGGCGTCAGGGTTAGGAGTTATAAAATGTTGTTTTTTTCTGCATGAAAAAAAGATTGTTTTCTTAAGATAAATATCCCTAAACAACTGGTGACCCGTGGCGCAGTGGATATGGTACTGAGTTACATTCTAAGTGATAGTCATCTGAAGGTTGAAGGTTCAATCCTCGTCGTGGCTGACGGAACAAGTGCATGCTACCCTCGTGGATTAAATAGAGGGTTTGGTTCGAAATTCCGTCCGGATTCCCGAGTTCGACAGAAATATTCCCGAGTTAGAAGAGATACATTGTGAGGATAACATTCAAGATGAGAAATGTAGTCTGAATAACTAAAATTATACAAAGTGGTGAAGTGGTTGTTTGTTTTTTGCATGAAAAAGTATAAACGCTTCGAGATTTTCCGGCCGTCAACGTAAACATCCGGAAACTACCGACGCAAAGTCGATTTTAGCTAATCTGAGTATTTATTTACTCCTCTCCAGGAGTTAGACACAAGGCCAGTTTTATCTTACTCCCACAAGTAAGATGTGACCCAAGGTCGGGTCGGGAAAGTGGGGTTGGAAAAGCCAGCGCCCGAGAGGTGAGCACTCTGCCCATTAAAAATTGCCTAGGCAGCCCCGTCGGCATTCCCCGGTAGGGGCGCCTCAGGCAGTAAGCAATAAACTTACTCCCCCCCCCCCAAAGAGGGGAGGCGAAGCCTGGGATAGTGGACCTCCTAGAACTGCACAGGACAGACCCATAGACCGGCGTAAATCTAGCCCCGAAGGCCAAGACAATACCAGTCTATGGGGTGCAGTATCCATCGGAACAGATACTACACTTTGATCTTAGCCAGGTACCAAGTGTTTATGCCTTAAGTTCTAACCATCCTCAATTATCTATTCATAATGTTTGCTTTAATTTGTTATTTATTATGTAAATGTATGCGCATATCACTGTGTTTAGTTTCTTGTAAAACTCAAGGCGGATTCTAGTTGACCCGTAGATGATACCATGACAGTACCACCATTCCGAGTCAGAGTAGACCCGGGACGCAATGTGATAGATCATCCCACACTCCTCGAAGCTCCCTAAATTGTAGCCTCACAATCGGATGTCGTTTAATCAAAATGTTTTTAAAAATAAGATAATAATAATAACGATTCAAATATGTATATTAGAAAATGCCAAAGTAAAAAGAAAAAACGAAAATATATTTTCAATAATTTTATCAAATAGAAAAATAAAATTCTTGACAGTTTCATTTGGAATATTTTGTTTCGTTTTTTTTTTTTGCATGAGAATTGTTGTCATTTACAGGCGCCTAGCAATAAAATACACTGGAAATATATTCAACTATGATTGTCTTTACATATATATATATACGTATATATATATATATATATATATATATATATATATATATATATATATATATATATATATATATATATGTGTGTGTGTGTGTGTGTGTGTGTGTGTGTGTGTGTGTGTGTGTGTGTGTGTGTTGTTAACGGCCTCTATCGCTATTTAATATGACAACTGAGCGATATACATGTATATAATTAGATAGTTAGATAGATAAACATAGATAGATAGATAGATAGATAGATAGATAGATAGATAGATAGATAGATAGATAGATAGATAGATAGATAGATAGATAGATAGATACATACATAAATTACAATATATATAGAGAAATGACGATGAGGGGGAGATAACGAGTTCTTTATACACAGGAATATTCTATAGAAGACAGACTAGAATATATATACATGTTTATATATATATATATATATATATATATATATATATATATATATATATATATATATATATATATGTGTGTGTGTGTGTGTGTGTGTGTGTGTGTAGAGAGAGAGAGAGTAAGGGGGAGAGGAGAGAGAGAAGAAGAAGAAGAAGAAGAAGAAGAAGAAGAAGAAGAAGAAGAAGAAGAAGAGAGTGAGAAAGAAAGTCCATAGAGAGTAAGAGAGATGTTGGGGTAAAGTAGATTAGACGTAACAAATCAAATGAATATGTAAATAAAATAATAATAAATAAAATATTTATTCTACTATTAACAAATAATAAGAAATAAAAATAAATATATACTGTAAAATGAAATGGATTCCTAAACTATATATCCACTATAATCAATCAATTATCTTATGCATAAACAGA
>OY744538.1:23707011-23712011 GCA_963556195.1 Sepiola atlantica
AATGTTAAAGTCAATATCAAAATCGAAAATAATAATAATAATAATAAGAATAAGAATAATAAGAATAATAAGAATAATAATAATAAACAAATAATAATAAATATTAAAAAAAATATATGAATATAAAAGATAATATATAAAATATAAAATATAGAATATATAATATAATATGAAATAAAATAGAATAAGATTAATTAAATTAAAAAAAGAGGGAGATATAATAAAGGGTAGAATAAAAAAGATAGATAGATAGATAGATAGATAGAAAATGAAGTTACATCGTCTACGGGCCAAGTGGCCTAGACAAAAAATTGAGAGAGGATTACATGCAATAATGACGTGTCAAAAAACTCGATGGTTTCTTCTCTAACTTGTGTTTCCATATATGTTAGCCAGAGAAGTTCAATGTTCAGGGCTGTCTATATTGATTATTTTGGCTTTAAATTTTTTTTTATTAAACTTAGTATTAGTTAACTACAACTTAATATTACTGATCACGGAGGGTGTATGTTCGTCTATTTCTAACTGTGTATTCGGATTTAGCAGTAATAGCACGAAGAGTGATTTATTAATATGATTGATCGGCGTGTAGTTTTAACTCCTATTACATCAATTATATTGCATGAAGTCGAGTGTTATACGTGTGTGCGTGTGTGGCTTACTGTTATTAACTTACAAATCAAATATGTATGACTATCGTTAAAGGAAGACAAGAAAGGAAAAGTGGGAAGAAAAACGACTACATGGACGCTTTATAAGACTCACAAGCGATGAAGCCAATGAGAACAACTGGGCATGGCTAAGAAAAGGACACTTGAACAGAGAAACGGAATCTCTGCTGACGGCTGCACAGAACAATGCGATTAGGACAAACTTTATTAAAGCAAAGATAGATAAAACCCAGGAAAACAGCAAATGCCGATTGTGTGGACAAAGAGACGAAACGATAAATCATATAATAAGTGAATGCAGCAAGCTAGCCCAAAAGGAATACAAGAACAGACATGACAGCGTGGGGAAAGAAGTACACCGGGAAATGTGCAAACAACTGAATTTCGAATATGCAAAAAAACGGTACAAACACAAACCAGAAACTGTACTAGAAAACGAAAAACACAAAATCATATGGGATATGAATGTACAAACAGACAAACCCATAACAGCAAGGAGACCGGATATGATAATAATCAACAAGGAAGAAAAATCCTGCAAAATCGTAGACTTTGCCGTTCCAGCGGACCACAGAGTGAAGATCAAAGAGACGGAAAAAAGAAGCAAATATACTGAACTTGCCAGAGAATTGAAAGGAATATGGAACATGAAGAAAGTCAGTATAACACCAATAATCATAGGAGCACTAGGAACAGTCCACAAAAACATGGAGAAAAGACTAGGAGAAATAGGAATCAAAGGGATAACTGAGACCATACAAAGGACAGTAATGATCAAAACAGCTACAATCCTGAGAAATGTCCTCGAATGCGGAAACCAACCCACATAAGCAACGAATGGAGAACAAACACATGGAAGCACAAGACAACAGAACCGGGGAAAAGATAACCGCGAGAGAGAGGCGCAAGCATAGGCTGACACCACGAAAATTATGGACAGAGGGTCGAGGAGGGAAAGCGCAAACCAGACCTCCACTGGAAGAGCGCGGACAGCTCTGGGACCGTGGGGAGGCTTGTTGCCACCCGGGCCCCAGAGGGTACCAATGGCCCTTATCACCGTGAAATCGGTGGTAGGTGGCTGTTGCGATACCGCAAGGTCATCAGCGGTGATGAACGAAAAGAGGCGGAGCATACTGGAAGTATGAGGAGACTTGTTGTCACTCAGACCCCAGGGAATACCACAGGTTGTTGGCAGTGGGTGATCACTGACGATGACCAGTGTGATAACTCCTAGTGAGTAAATAATAATAATAGAATTATAGATAATGGCATTATCGTTATTGTTACTAAAACTAATAATAACAATAAAAGTAAAAGTCAGGTGACGTTAACAATGATAATCTTAATATTATTAACAATAATAATAATATGGTTATATTGTCATTGTTATTGCTACAAACAACAACAACTATGACAATAATAGTAAACAGAACATTAACATTAATAATAATAATAATAATAATCTCGATAATAGTACAGAAATATCAAATAATTAAATGTCAAATAATTAAATTAAAAAATATTAATAATGATAATAATAATCAATAATAATAATCTAAAATAGTAAGCAATAGTTGGATAAAAATATAAGGGAATAGTAGAAGATAAAGAAAAATAACGAAGATGACAATTAATATTAATCATAGTAGTTGTAAATATGATAATAAAAATAAAAGTAAATTGTTTAATAATAGAGAAATTATCTGTTGTGATAATACTAATAATATTAATAATACTAAAGAATAATAATGGTAACCATGGTGACCACAATAATCTTAATAATTGTAATAAAGATGATAATGATAATAAAAATAATAGTAGTATTATAAATATATATATATATATATATATATATATATATATATATATATATATATATATATATATATATATATATATATATATATATATATAACAGTGTTTCATGGTAAACAACTGATGATCCCTTAAAATAGTGTTAGAAACTAACTAATATAATAACTGTAAAAAATAAATTGACTTACATGAGTGATTTTCCACTGGAAGACTTGAGACTATAAGTTTTTTTTTTTTATATAATTTTTTTTTTATTTATATATTTTTTTTGTTGTTTCTTTTTGTTTTTGTTTATATAGTTTTAATGGTTGAGAAACTTCCGAGACTATATATATATATATATCTCGCCCATAACACTGTATAACAATAACAAATGAAAATTGGCTGGCCACAAGCTAAATTTGAATTTTCAGCTTAAATGCTATTGGGGTCTGGCTTCTAAAATCCGACAAGATAACTTTATTTGTTAGATGCTCCTGCTTTTCATTTTCCTTCGCCTTCGTGCGCGTTCGTTCGACTTTGGGAAACGTTCTTTTCGCACGTGCCGGTTTTCCCTTGACATCCCGGAAGGACTTCCGGTTGTTTGATAGAGACGATCGTTCAATAACTCCCCAACGGAAACTGGAGTCGCACCGACACCAGAAGACATGTCATCTATTTATGTGTCGTCATCGACTCTAAAATCGGCAACAACGGTATTGGTTCGCGACTTCAAGTATATTTAGATCTTTTTTTCTTTTTTTTATAACAACGGAGTTAAAAGATGTCTTCGGGATTCAATGATCTGGCATATGATGACATCCGTAAAGTGAAAAGGGAGAAGACTTATAGTCGGATAATGGATGACTAAACCGCCCTCTCAATCTGATTCACCTGATGGGGACGGCTGCTGCCTATATAATAAACAGGTTGAAAAATAAGATCAGTCAAAAAATTGATGAAAACTATCGAAGAGTCAACGGCCATTTACTTCGTGCATCCTTACGCCTTGTCTGTCGACGCGTGCGAAGACTGAACCTGTCGGAGCGCACAGACGAAACCCGCAGATTGTTTATTCGGATTGAATGGAGACCCAGTTAGGAGTTGCTGTAAGCAACCGTGGCACAGTAATCCACAATAGACAGTATTCGTTATCTTAGTGCGTACACACTTATTCTTAATCAACTTGGCTACGCTTTGTCATTTTATGAGGCTATGTCTGCGGTGTGATAGTGAAACTGGGGACTTACGCCTGTGTAATGTAATGCGAGCGACGTGGCTTAAAAAACAGTGGAAGTCGCTCTACGGTGTAGCGTAAAAAAGGACATCGCTAAAAGAGAAGACTAGTTCTCTTTGGTTGAATGTGCGAGGGAAAGCAGACGTTTTTTTCCGAGGATCTTCTTCTCCCCCCCCCCCATATAAAATAATCAAGTTATACTCATTCAATCAGTAGTAGATTGTATACTCTCTTAGTACTAACTCGTGCATATATATATATATATATATATATATATATATATATATATATATAGAGAGAGAGAGAGAGAGAGAGAGAGAGAGAGAGAGAGAGAGGGGGGAGGGAGAGGTGTGTGTGTGTTGGTACCGAAAAAATTCAAAATGGCGTCATAAGGAATTTTTTTCTTTGTTTTTGACCACCGTATTGCTTAGGTTTTTTCAAGACTTTTCAATTTGAGAACTTTTCTTCTTTGTGGATTTTTCTGTCGATCTTGATGTGTAGCAGAGCCGATATTGATATAATAATGTAAGTTGGCTCACCTTCAGAGAAACGAGTCGTAAATATACATCTCGCAGAAATGTTATGTTTTTTGCAAATGTGAAAAAAATACAAAATACAAACCATGGTTATTGGAATATAAATCGAATCTGTCTTATATATATATATATATATATATATATATATATATATATATATATATATATATATATATATATGAGAGAGAGAGAGATGGTGTCTCGATGAAATCACCTCTAGGCTCCAGCTTCGCCGAATACTACATGACGCATATCGAAAATAAAATCTTTTCTGGCCCAACAACTAAATCAAATATATACATTAGATACGTAGACGATATCTTCATTGCCACAGAATCTTACGAAAATATTTTTTAAAACTTCAGAAACCCCTCGAAACCAACTCACATGAATGAAACATTAACAATAAAATTATCTTCTTATATGTACTAATAGACTTCAGTAACCCTGTGCCATGCACGACATCAACATATAAAAAACATACAAAAAAACTAGCCTCCTCAACTATCACAGTGAATGCCCACAAAAATATAAAATTGCCTCGTTCATCGCACACATACTATATCCTCATCTATTAAGATATTTTATTAAGAACTATTCAATATAAAACAAACACTAATTAATAACAATTTTCCCAATACAATAGTTGATCAATAAATAAAATTATATATAAATTGCATACATGATGAAAACAAAAGTAAACCCATAACAAAAATGATACTTTCCACCTATGCTACAAACACCAAACTTTACAATAAGGCA
>OY744538.1:23717011-23727011 GCA_963556195.1 Sepiola atlantica
ATCATTCTACCGCTCCAGAAAGTATCTGGTTCCTGGTGCAAATCTTCTACCTGTATAAGAGTCAGATTCGACCCAAGATGGGGAGTACTGCTGCCACATCTGGGGAGGTGCCGCTCAGAGAACTCTTTCTTGTCCAGACAAAGTACAAAATCGACTTCGCAATCTAGTGGGAGATAATCTCTTTTCTTTTCCAACATAAGAGACGTTGCTAGTCTTTCTCTACTCTATCGTTATTTCCATGGCAACTGCTCGACTGAGCTTCAAGCTCTGCCCCCCCCACTTTGTAAGACCTTCTCAGCAAGAACTCGTTTTCTACAAATACTAAAAAAAAAAAGACTCTCTTTTCTTTCTCTGTTTGCCTGTAATCAAACAGAACTTCCATGGACATAGTTTCTTTCCCAGAATTTCCCACCTGTGGAACACGTTACTGCGAGAATGTTTCCCTAATAACTACAACATGGTCGTTTTCAAGTCCAATGTCAGCAAATATTTGTCGAGTCGTCCTGCGAATTTATCATAGTTCTCAATACTTTTTTTAGTGTTGTTCCATCATCGAACCGAAAATATCACTAACCTTTATCCTCGAGTTGCTTTTAGCCTTGGTAAGTGGTGAACCATTGGTATAAAAAAAAGCTCAACCTTTGTTTGATTAGCGCGAATCCGCGCACTTTGTAAAAACCTTATGCTTTAAGTTCTTAATATCTTTAAATTTTGCTTCGACGTCCAATATTCTAGTCCATCATTTACCAAACTATGTCCCCTGAAACAAAGTTAAGAAGTTTTCTGCGAAAAACTGGAATGGTAAAACATTGAAGCCATGTTTCGGAATTTTTTAGATGAGGATTGATAATTTTTATTATTTGTATCATTCGGACTACTGTTCTCATCTTGGATGTCATTCTTACAACGTTTCGGTCGATGTAACCTCCGACCTGTGACGTAACGGATATAAATGCTAAGTAATAATTAGTTGTAAGTGACAGTATTCTGGAGGTTGAAGGTTCAATCCTTGGTACGGACAATACTGAGAATACAATTACGATATATTAAAGACTTCTACCAGGTCATGGCTGACAGAACGAGAGCAAGCTAACCCGGTGAATTATATGAATAGGTTCCGTTCGAAATTCCGTGCAGATTCCCGAGTTCGACAAAAAGATTTCCGAATTTGACAAGAGGTATCTGAAGAAGAGGGTTACCTCGGTAGAAACGTTGTGATAATAACATCTACGGCGAGAACAGTAGTCCGAATAATCCAAATAATACACAATGATATGTTAATTATGTTTTTTTTTTTAATTGGTCCCCCGATTTATAAACTCAGGGGACTTATGTTTTGAGGCATGTCCGTCCGTCCGTCCGTCCGTCCGTCCGTCCGGATTTTTCTCCGCAACCATCCATTGAATTTCTCTGAAATTTTGCATGAAGTTGTAACTTTGGTCAGGTTAGAAAGTGACATTCTCCGATTTTTAAAAAAAATCTGGTTAGCCCCCCCAGGGGGTCAAAAGGCCCCGTAATGGCAAAAAAATGACATTTTTTGCCCATAACTTTTCATTCATCCATTCAATTTCTCTGAAACTTGGCCAAAATGTGGAGGCAATTGTTCCTAATAGAAAATAAGTATCGCTGACCTTGGAAAAAATCTGGTTCGCGCCACCAGGGGGTCAAAAGCCCCCAAAATGGCAAAAAAATTACCCTTTTCTCCCATAACGTTTGATCCATCCATTCAAATTTTCTGAAACTTGGCCAAAATGTAGAGGCAATTGTTGTGGATATAAAATGAGCATCCTTGACCTCAGAAAACTTCTGGTTCTCGCCCCCAGGGGGTTAAAGGGGGGTCAAAAATGCCCCAAATTGCCCAAATTTATTGCATTTTACACTCGCCACATCGAGTCACATACAGAGGGGGACCACGCACGCGCGGCTTGTTTATAATAGTTAAAAACTAGTTTTTCATATTTACAATTCTTTCGTGGTAAAATTTGGACCGATAAATAATTAATGTAATTTTTCTCATTTTTTTAAACATTTTATTGGTTATAAGTTATTACCTGCCATACAAGCTAAAAAAAATCTACGAAGTGTTCAATCGCAAAATATTTTTAGAAACCCTAATTCTCCTTTACTCCCCCATGGACTGTGAGAATTCTGTTTGTCATGACTCCTACTACAATTAAGAGGAACGCGAGTTGTCTACTATACCTCCCGACCACTGTGGGAGACCGAGTCATAGAAAATGACATCAGAACCGAAAGAGGAGTGAGGTCGCTTCCACTTCCCCTCTCTTTCAGTTTCTTCTCTGATAAAACTTTGCTTGAGGAAGCTGTGCCTCAACGGTTCGAAGGCAAGTACCTTTCCCAGCCTCATTATAATGGGAAAGCTGGGGCCACTTTAACAATCACGGTTCACTCCTTTCGTTTCTGGAAATATGAATAAACCTGTGAACTGTAAAAGAGGTGTCGTTGCCTCTTTGATAAGCTTTTCTTCAAGGTCGACACGCGTGTAGTGCTAATTCAAGATGGATGGCTGGTAGAACCCAGAACTACTAGACAACGAGAGGACGATCATAATCATTATCATCATAATCAGACCAGAGTCGAGTCAAAGCATGGAGTCAACTTACGCTTGGCTATCTTCATCTGTGTAACACTATGATAATATAGCTGGAGGGTGGATAGATGGATGTTCTTCTTAGGGGTATTAGTGAAAGTAATGCAATAATCGGCACGGCCCACCGAGTTCGCACCAAGACTGCTCTGTCTGGGGTATATCTTCACGCGTTCTCACCGCGTCTTTCTACTAGTTCGGTTCTACGCGAATTCACCTCGGTTTGACATTTTTCAAATCATGACCGCTCGCGGGGTTGACTTTTGACTTTCTCCGCGGCCATTGTATTGATTTACTCCTCTCCAGGAGTTAGGCACAAGGCCAGTTTTTATCTTACTCCCACAAGTAAGATGTGACCCAAGGTCGGGTCGGGAAAGTGGGGTTTAAAAAATTGCCTGGGCAGCCCCGTCGGCATTCCTCGGTAGGGGCGCCTCAGGCAGTAAGCAATAAACTTACTCCTCCCCAAAGAGGGGAGGCGAAGCCTGGGAGGGTGGACCTCCTAGAACTGCACAGGACAGACCCATAGACCGGTGTAAATCAAGCCCCGAAGGCCAAGACAATACCAGTCTATGGGGGTGGAGTATCCATCGGAACAGATACTACACTTTGATCTTAGCCTTACCTAAAACAATATTTTCACCGGTGCGACTTTTCAACTCAGAAATACAATACTAAAATTTCGTGTGAAAAAGAATCTAATTCTGTTTTCTCATCCCAAATATATACAAGTATACTAATCTCTCCAGATTTGTTAACAGTTCGCTAACGGAATTGACTTGTTGTCACTCAAATTCCGCCAGTATATAATTTGACTTGTTTAAAATAACAGGAAATGAGGATTACGTCGTGGTCAACTTAGTGAACTCGAAGGTTAGTTTTACTCGGCCATGGGAATTAATAGAGACGGATGTGACATCACATGGTACAAAGAGAGTGTGTGAGAAAAGTTGTCAGTTCGATTGGAAGCCTAGAACTTAAAATGCTCTGATAAGATATGATTAAACAGTAATTATCGACCTCTCTCTCTCTGTTTCCTTCCTTCTCCGCCACACTGGTCAGTGATTTGAAACAAACGATCAAGAAGAATAAACCTCCTCTGTCTTCAACAGTTCTTGTCTTTGACTTGTCCTTTTCGTTTCGAGATATAAAAGAATTTAACTGCGGGTGGCGTTTCCTCAGTCAGGCAACATCACTGTAAAGGAAAACACAGGAGCAAGCAGCATATAGCAAGATAATGAAGTTTCATGTATGACACAAAGTTGTAAACGTAACACTCTTACGCTGTTGCTGATACGACTACGACTGTATTTTTTCTTCTTTATTCATGTAATTTATTTATTTGCGTCGTGCTCTTACTCTCCTTCACTTACGCTGCTGTTGCTACTGTTGCTCTACCGTTTTTATTTACAGCATTTTTTTTATTTACATCATCCACTTACTCTCCACCTCTTATGCTGCTACTACTGCTGTTACTGTTGCTACTACTGCTACTACTTTAGTCTCTTCCCGTTTCCTCTTTATTTACGTTATTTATTTATTTACATCATCCACTTACTCTCCATCTCTTATGCTGCTACTACTGCTGTTACTGTTGCTACTACTTTAGTATCTTCCTGTTTCCTCTTTATTTACTTTATTTATTTATTTACATCATTCACATACTCTCCATCTCTAATGCTGCTACTACTGCTGTTACTGTTGCTACTACTGCTACTACTTTAGTATCTTCCCGTTTCCTCTTTATTTACGTTATTTATTTATTCACATCACCTCTTACTCTCCGTCTCTTACGTTGCTGCTTCTGCTACAAATAACCCCCTCCCTCTATTCGTATCACTCTCATCTTTCTTTCTTCCCGCCATCTAATACATTCAATATGCAATCAATTAAGCAATGTTATTATAAGTTTAGGATGATGCTAGATGTTAGTTCGTTTTGTTTACCAACCATTGTCGACTAAGAATAATACCGATTTTGTTTTTTCATCCTAGAATAGAGATGGACACGCGTACGACATCCCCGCCTTAAGCAACTCACAGTTTTCCCTGTGTGCTCTTCAAATAAAATCAACTTCAATTTCGCTTAGTTTTCAACTTTGTAAATCTGATTAGCGAATGTGCCAAAGTCTATCAAACGAATCATGTCTCAAAATCGAACCAAAACTCTTGCATCGCAACCAAAGCCAAAAAAAAAAACCTCGCGGAAACAATGTGGAATTTTGTGTGGTTGCGTTTCTTTATATTTTTTTGTTATTAACGTTTTAGATGCGTCCACTTATTTTAACAAGAAGCTGTTTTCGTCCGTCGGTTGGTCCGTCATGTTTACATTTGAAATAGTATTTACATCGTAAAACCTACATATAGAATGGACGCATCTTAGGGATATACGTTCTGGGTTTTTTGTTTGTTTGTTTTTTTTTTTGGGGGGGGGGCGTTTTCTGTATATCCCCGACAAGCATTACGCCATCATATCACTCTCCTTCCCCGACACTGATACGGCTATTGCTACTGCCTTATTCTTTTTGTTTTCTTCTTTATTTACGTCATCTTCTTACTCTCCTGCGTTTTCACTGTTGCTACTACTGCTACTACACTTGTCTTTTCATTTTCTTCTTCATTCACTTCATTTATTTATTTACGTCATCCTCTTACTCTTCTGCTCTTTTACGTGCTGCTACTACTGCTACTGCTTCAGGCTTTTCATGTTCTTTTTTATTCACGAGATTCATTTATTTACATAAACCCTCTTACCCCCCCCCCCTTCTTCAACTCTGCTGTTACTACTGCTATTTTATTTTATTTTTTTTTGTTGATTTATGTAATCCTCTTACTCACCTTCTGTTGTGCTGCTGCTACTACTGCAACGACCACTTTAGTATTTTCCTTTTCTTTTTATTTACGTCATTTATTTATTCACGTCATCCTTTTACTCCCCTACTATTACGCTTCTGCTGTTGCTACTAATATTAATTTAATCGGACCTTTCGTTATTAATAGAAAGTCTTATTTACATAAATAAATCTTTGTAGTAGTAGTAGTAGTAGTAGTAGTAGTAGTAGTAGTAGTAGTAGTAGTAGTTGTTGTTGTTGTTGTTGTTGTTGTTGTTGTTTTTGTTGTTTTTGTTGTTGCTGCTCCTCCTGTTGTTGTTGCTGTTGCTGTTGTTGGTTCTTACTCACTTGGAATTCTCACATGAGTAATTAGCAGCCAGTGATCACTCACTGGAAAGAAAAACAGGTGATGTTCCCTGGAGTCTGAGTGACAATAAGACACCACAGATTCCCATATCATCTGTTTCTTTCGATCAACATCACAAATTACTCTGCGTCATCGCACAAGCTGTTTACCGTTGGGTTCTCGCTGATAACGGTCATGGGCTTTCTTTGGAATTTGAGTGACAATAAGCCTTCTCGGAATGCCAATACTCTCCCTACCCTTCCAGTCAAGATTTGGGTGGCTGTCTACCTCCTTAGTCTTTCTACCCTCTCAAAACCTTTACACCTATTTTTTGTGGTACGAACCGATGTTGGTGCCACCGAATTTTATAGGCGGGTGGAGGCAAGAGAGGAGTATTATTATTTTTTATTATTATTTCTTATTAAGTACGAGTTCTCACACAAGCCGTTACAAGTGTTCCTTTCGCTGGTAAAAACTGTGGTTTTCCCTGGAACCTGAGCAAGTATTTTCAGATGTCTAATACTCTCCGCTTCTTTTAATAACTATTGCAACAACCTTGGTGTTCTCACACCAGCCGTTTACCAGTAGCGCTGATAAAGTTTTTTTCTGAGTGACAATAATATATATATATATATATATATATATATATATATATATATATATATATATAAATATATATATATATATATATATACTTCCGTCGTAGAACACTGTAATGACTAGCTTACTGTGTATGTCCACTGACTCGACATTATATAGAATTTATATCTCTTCTTTCCCATGGTAATTCATGGAGGTCGAAGGGTTGAATACCTGGCTGCAGAGGAAAATGTGACTTTGTAACTGGGTTCGAATCATTCAATCGGCAGTAATTATCACTGAAGATTGTGTAAGCATGGAACACATGTGTTTGTTACGTAATATATATATATATATATATATATATATATATATATATATATATATATTATATATATATTAATTAGATTTTTTTTTAATGTGAGATGATATATATATATATATAATTATTTCCACAATCAGACAACGCCGCAGCCCACAACCTACGAAAGAAACAAACCGGAAGTCATAGACTAAAGCTTCGCCCTTCTCACATCCGAACTCATGCCAAGCGAGTACCTTGCCACTGAGCTACCTCGCCACATACAAGAATGTCTATTAATTTACACAGATTAAACAAACCGCAGCGAAGGACTTCCGGTTTTTTTCTTTCCTAGGTTGTGGGCTGCGGCGTTGTCTGATTGTGGAAATATATATATATATATATATATATATATATATATATATATATATATATATATATATATATATATATATATATATATATGAACATTTTAAAATTTACAACTGATGATAAGATTTTAATCTTTGAAAAGCCTGGCTTAAGGAATGAAAGAGAAGAAAATAAATATTTTTATTAACTAAATTGCTCCTTGTTCTGAACAACTGAAGATATTGATTTGCTTCCATTTGCAGGTCTAATTATTTTTCATTGACTTATCATTATATATATATATATATATATATATATATATATATATATATATATATATATATATATATATATATATCCCTGCACACTCGTTAACAATATGTCAACAATAGACATTATATAGAGGAGAAAACCTCCATTTGCGATTGTCAGAATATATTTTCATAGCTTACTATATATATATATATATATATATATATATATATATATATATATATATATATATATATATATATATATCCTTTTTTATCTTTCCTTGCCTTTATCTGTCATGTCTACGTAATTTCTTCTGAGAAAAAAACTTTTAACTTATATCTTCACTCGTTTCTGTGGAAGTTTTTAAAATGAGTAAATGCGAAAGTCGGGTTCATTTCTCGCACGAACAGTGAAGTCAAAGCGTTCTGGTGCTACGAGATCAGTCTGTCTGAAGATATCAGCTTCCTGATCCCAAATGCACCAAACATTGATGTTTTTATTGTTTTTTCTCTGTGCCAAACTCAATCATGTTCTGCAAAACACGAAACAAAAAACAACAATTTCCCTCCCTCTTCTTCCCTATTCCCTCCCAACCAAACTTGAAGCATTAAAACTTTTACCAAAATGACCGGATTCGACATTAAATAACCCGAAAAGGGTTGATATGCCGTAAAAAAACAATCAAACTTAAAGCGTCCTATTTCAAGTTAATTCAACCGTACACAATAGACCACCCTCTTTTATATACAGCTCATGTATATGCGATATCAGTTGCACAATTACTTTATTCACATATTGGCTTTGAAAAGGGATATTTTATTAAATATTATTTTATTATTGGTTGTTTTGCTTTTAATACAACAAATGGTTCTGTTTCGCAATATTGTTTCATTTCCTAGACAAATATTTAGCATTTGTGTTCAAATGTTCCTTTCTTTAGAAGGACCGACTTGGTTTTCAAAAAGTTGCGATCTATTTTTAAATTGCAAGTTTAAAGGCAAATTGATTTACTCTTTCTTTTCCTCTCTCTCTCTACGGTCACATTTAACAGATAAATAAAGTTGTCTCAAAATTACTATAATGTTAATGTTTATCTATCTATATGAATAAATTTGAAATATTTCGTTTCGCGTTTACAACAAACTCGTGAATGAAATGCTTATTATTTTTAATTAATGCTTCAAGTGTCTCAAGTAGCGAACTCTGCGAAACGATGTCGAGCTGGCAAAACCAGTCAATTTGATAATGACGACGAAGAATATCAAACGTGTCAACACGTGAGCTGATTTGATTGCATCGTTGATCTATTTGCTTTTCCCCCATCCGCCTCTGCACATGCCTGCTTCCGCATCTTTGAAAACTTTTAATACTTCTCGCCTTAATTGTTATTCATATATTATGTAGACTCGCTGCGCGTGTTCGTTGTTTTCTGAAGAAATTAAATCCTAATTTGATTTTCCGTAAATTATTCCGCTTTGAATATTAATCAAGCCTTTTAATCATTTATTCCTTTCATTTCCACTATTGATATGATATCAATTTTAAAGCTTTAATCGATTTCCTTATTTCTTTTGTCCATAATTTTAAAGGTTTATCATCGCACGGTGTTGTCCGGCTAGATTGAACAACACACAAACATTATATATATATATATATATATATATATATATATATATATATATATATATATATATATATATATATATTGTTGGTGGTTTTATTCCATTTTGCTACATAATATATTGTGTTTCATAAACGTTTAAAATAAACGTCAACTCGTCAGGCATTTTTGAATCCACTGTTCAAATTTCTATAATTCAACAACAACAGGAAATTGGGGATGGATAAGAGGGAGGGGAATGAAGACGAAGTTCGCATATAGCAAAGAAAGGAAAGGAGGAGGGGGGGGGGATTCTAACGAGTGATATTTTAAGAAATTGGGTGGGGTGGTATTTAGTGTCTGGGTTATTGTGACCTTAATCTTAACTGGAGCAGAGAGTGGGATGGGTTTGAACTTATTCTATGTAATAAAAATAAAAAATATTGTCGCATATCTTTTGTGGTTATCGTATAAAAAATGTTTGATAATTTTATTTAGGGTATTAAATGCCATACTAGCATTCCATTTCTATATTAATTAGTCGTCATTATCCAATAATATTACTGCATGTGGTTATTTTCGTACTCTCGACAAAGGTACAGGGGGAAATCGAGTCTACTTTATATATATAAATGTTTAATATGTCATAATGTTGTATCTTTCTAAGTTGTCATATATAATCTCTGACCCGAAGTCCTAATCTGATTCAATACCTGCAGTATTCATTGGTGTCTGACGGACTTGGTTTACTTCACCTTTCATCTATGTAACTTTCGGGTGGTATTTTCTTAGTCTAGTAAAAAATACTATATAACTCAAAGCATTTGACTTTACTTATCTCTATCTATCTATCTATCTATCTATCTATCTATCTATCTATCTATCTATCTCTCTCTCTCTCTCTATGTTTCTCTCTCTCTCTCTCTCTCTCTCTCTGCCCGCTTCTAGGTACATATAGATCTTAATTTCCCTCAATTACGTGACAGTTTCCGTTGGCCGAGTGGATATGGCGACTGCTTGCAGAGCCGGGTTCGCGCCTCCCGACCGTCTGAAATTGTTACTTTCCTGCACTGATGAGAGCAATAAGCTTGAAACGTTAGCGTCTGTAGATATTAATAATTTGATATTTATTTA
>OY744538.1:23729511-23744511 GCA_963556195.1 Sepiola atlantica
CAAAGCAGGAAAAAAAAATGGCACCGTGGATGAACAATACACCCGAAGAAGGCCGGATAGTACATCGGCCGAAACAAAAAAATAAATATCAGCGATAAGGACAATAGCCCGAAGGAGAAAAAGATACAAATGAGATATAAAGATGAATAGGAAAACTGATCGATAACAGGTAGCCCAGTAAGTGTATATATTGGTAGATAATCATTAGTTTGATATCGATAAACTAACTTATTGTTTTGTTACAAATGCAAAAATTTAAGACGAGTTTCTCTCGCATTTGAAGGCGTGATCGTTACGACGGCTAAGCGGTAAGAAGCCAGGGTTCAAATTTCTTGGATCCGAGTGTAAGGTAACATGAAACATGTCTATGGATATTTTTTAAAATATAATAATTCCACGGTGTTTTCTATGTCATTCTTTATAATTAACTATTATATTCATTTTTAAATAATAAATATCTCTCAGGTCAATACTATTTATAAAAAAAATACTATTAAAATTGACTTTTAAAAAATACTATTAAAAATGACTATTAAAAAATTAAAATTTTTAAAAATTTAAAAATACTATTAAAAACGACTTTTAAAAAATACTATTAAAAATGACTATTAAAAATTTAATTTTTTTTTAAATTTAAAAATACTATTAAAAATGACTATTAAAAATTTAATTTTTTTTTAAATTTAAAAATACTATTAAAATGACTATTAAAAAATTAAAATTGTAAAAAATTAAAAAATACTATTAAAAATGACTTTTAAAAAATACTATTAAAAATGACTATTAAAAAATTTAAATTTTAAAAAATTTAAAAATACTATTAAAAATGACTTTTTAAAAATACTATTAAAAATGACTATTAAAAAATTTAAATTTAAAAAAATTTAAAAATACTATTAAAAATGACTTTTTAAAAATACTATTAAAAACGACTTTTAAAAAATACTATTAAAAATGACTATTAAAAATTTAATTTTTTTTTAAATTTAAAAATACTATTAAAAATGACTATTAAAATTTTTTTTTTTAAATTTAAAAATACTATTAAAATGACTATTAAAAAATTTTAATTTTAAAAAATTTAAAAATACTATTAAAAATGACTTTTAAAAAATTCTATTAAAAATGACTATTAAAAAATTAAAATTGTAAAAAATTAAAAAATACTATTAAAAATGACTTTTAAAAAATACTATTAAAAATGACTATTAAAAAATTTAAATTTAAAAAAATTTAAAAATACTATTAAAAATGACTTTTTAAAAATACTATTAAAAATGACTATTAAGTGCCATTACTTTATATCTATTACTAATGGAGATTTGGTATCTGTCTGTCTGAAACGAGAACTATACTAGTACTCCTATACCCGAAGCCGAAACTATGCTATTACTATCTTTTAATGCTCAATTAGTTTATTATACTATTTCAGACTAATGTACTATCTTCCAACACCCAATTCAGGGGAGGGGATAGTGTAGTATCTATTCTGTTGTCATTATACCATCCTCCCAGGCATTACATCCTTTTTGTTTTTGGTTTGTTTTTGTTTTCGTTTTGTTTTTGTTTTGTTTTTTTTTGTTTTTTGGGGGGGAGGTATTTTTTTTTCTATGTTGTAATGATATCATCCTCCCAGACATCAGCTCTTTCTTTGTCTTTTTTTTTTGTTTTTACGGGCAGTGTAAAATCTGTTGTGTGGTCATGATAACATCTTCTCAGGCATTACCTCCTCCTTTTATTGTGGGTAGTGTAGTACCTGTCTTGTTGTCATCCTTTTTTGCGTGACGAGATGGATATTTATATAGATAAATATACATTGGTCTTTATTATAGAATGGAGGATGGTATTAATAAAAAAAAAGTAGTTTTCTCAATATATAGCAGAGGGTGGGTTAAATGGAGCATTTTCATTGGTCGAAGTTGATTGAAGTTGTTATATTTAAAGAGTCAATTTTTTTATCTGCCTATTTTATTGCAATGTCAAAATGCGTAGCACAAAACTATCACAGCGGCGACTTAGACCATCTGGTTTCAAGTTGGCGTCGCTGCTGGAACCGATATGATGCATCAAAGTATGTATTTTAGGACGATTCTACACTTTTCTAATTATATTCTTTTCGTATAAAGTAGACACATAAATCGTGGAAATATACATTTGGTGAGGAAGGTGTATCTATAGATGGAGCTTAAATATTGTCTCCTTCTATTATATACAGGGCGGTTGTTGTTGTTGTTGTTGTTGTGTGTGTGTGTGTGTGTGTGTGTGTGTGTGTGTGTGTGTGTGTGTGTGTGTGTGTGTGTGTCCAGCTAAAAGCCCACAATTACAAAACAGCCACAAAGTTGGTATATTCTTGATCAGTGTTGCCCTAGATGAATAATATCTCAAATTTAGAAAAATCATCCATACTTTGACCCTAAACTGGCGCAGATTTCGTCAGGGGGCGGGTGTTCAGACATTTTATGTGCTAAAGGGAAGTAACTCGATTTTTTTTATCAAAGAGTTACTTCATTTATGCTGACTCATTCTTCGAGGAATCTATAAAATAGGAGTTGTCTGAGCTGAGCGGAGGAAAAAGATTGGGGAGAGGGAGGGGAAAATGGGAGAGGGGAAGAAAGAAAGATAGAGAGACGATAGAAAAGGTAAAATGATAGAAGTTTTAATAGAAATATGTTACACTTTTGCCCCGGGCAACTCCGAGTAGCCTGCTAGTATATATATATATATATATATATATATATATATATATATATATATATATATATATATATATATATATTAAAAAAGTAGAACGCTCTCAGACGTTAAGCCGCCGATAAAGTGTTCAAATTATCACAGTTTATTCGCTATTCAAAATTGTCCGAGTGGTTAAGGCGTCGGATTTGAGTTGCAAAATACTCGTGATCCGGGGTTTCGAATCGCATGACCGGTAGTGAATAGTCATATCTGATGAGTCCCGATTATTAAGGACGAAAGTATACGTACATAGATAATAAACAATAACAAATATTTATTATTATTTGTCGCTCCTCGAAAAATTAGAGCACTGTAAGTGTAGTATTAACACAGCATGACGTCACTAGCTTATATAGTTCTTCTTTTAGAAGATTATTCTCTTTCTTTACCGCGTGGGAAGACGTGGGTTGGGGTATCTTTCAACGGGGGATCAATGTGTGGGTGAGAATTTATGCATCCGCGCACGTCTCCTACAATACAGCCCATCGATCACAGGATGTTATAAACTACGTGTAACTTTTTTCTAATTCTTTTTTCTTTTTTCTTTTAATACAATAGTTCACAATTTACCTGACATTCTTCTTAATCTTCTTCGTTCTGCACTTCTTCGTCTGCACTTCTTCGTCTGCACTTCTTCGTTCTGCACTTCTTCGTCTAGCCGTGATCTTCGTCTTCGTGGTCGTCTAGCTTCGCGCCATAGGTTTTCTTAAGAACCACTTACCTTTTTCTTCGTGTTGTAGCTGGCGTGGGAATCAAAACTCTTTGACAAATATACGACAAAGAAAGGAACTCGGGAGACATGTTGAGAGGGTTATGGAAAGGTCGTTTATTAGTCCTTCTTGATAATGCCTGGGAGAGAGTCGCCGTCTTACAGTTGTTTGTTTCTTGGTTTCTTTACTTAACTACTCTTCCTGACTAGATGAGGGGATATGGATGGAGTCGTTCATTTTCGTCTCATTTGAGATCCAAATTTACAAGTTCAGACCATTATTTTCGCAGACTCAGTCTTTGGCATCTCGTTTCGGCTCCCATGTGCGGACTCTCCAAAGCTATAGTTTTTTACAAAATTAGTGACGTCACAGACCCTTGTTTTGTGTCGCTTTTTGCATAATCTTTGTTGGCCCCAAATCTTTGATGTCGGACAAATCTTGTCAATTTATTGACTTTAAGAATGAATCATTCATGAGAACCAAATTGACCCTTTCTAAAACATATGTCATCTCAACCTGCACTTAATTCACGGTCCCACCTTGGTAACAATTCATACTAGCTAACTTAAGCGTTCTTCAAAGTATAGGGCCCCTTCATAATTCAACATATACTTACTTTTTCCTGATTTAAATAATTTTACCTCCTTCTAAATGACTGAATTTTTTCTAGTATTTGAATAAACTTATATTTGAGGAGAAAAATCAATAAGTTATTTGTTTTTTTTTTGTTGGGTTGTTGTTGTTGTTGTTGTTGTTGTTGTTGTTGTTGTGTGTGTGTGTATGTGTGTCTGTGTGTGTGGGTGCACGCGCGCGCGCGTGTGCGAATTTTTATTAGAGGGGAGTTAAAAACTATGTTATTATTCACGCGTGATTTGTTTTGGATATTAGATTGAAGACGCGCCTCTGGCAATAAACTGATTGAACGAATCGCCAGTCTTAATGAAGGGTTAGATCGATAATCAGAAGATAAAACGGGTGGATGGAAACGATCGATATGTTCGTTGATTAGCGGGGAATCGATACTTTCGTGTATTTAGAAATCCAAAATAATCTTTCGATAAGAACGATGGAATAAAAACGTGTATTCAATCCTTCCCACGCTGTCTGTCCGCAATTTCTTTTTATTAATTTTGGTGCGGAGGCGGTTCACACACACACACACACACACACACACACACATATATATATATATATATATATATATATATATATATATATATATATATATATATATTAACGGAAAAAATACGTCCTATGAAGTTAAGGGCGACTAATAATGCCATTTTCTGCATCTTAATCACTTAGGAAAGTGAGACAATCGCAATAATAGTAAGCAAAATAACAACGAACGCTACAATCACCAATAAAAATAATTAGATAAAAATATATTAAATATTTAGGTGATAAAAATCGTACATATTTCTAGACGGAGCGTCTTGGTCCAGTGGTAGAACGCTGGACTACAGACATCAATATCGAAGGTTCAATCTCTGAACAATCTCTGTCTCATGCTGATGACGGCTGTGAGCCAGAAACACGTGTCCATGGATTACTTTTATGTACGTATAAAATAAATTTTTATATATATATATATATATATATATATATATATAAATGAAGGAGAATGGAAAGGAATTAGAGAAAGCAAAAGCCAAATCAAAATTCAATTCAAAAGTTCAAAGCAAGGTATATTCCGCAAAAAGGCAATTTATTCAAGTTAAATTTTCCTTAAGCCAGGCTTTTTTCAAATTTTAAATCTTGGCCATTGCCAACTTATCTATCCCAGCGACTTCCTCTGATGATAAGATTTTGATCTTTGAAAAGCCTGGCTTAAGGAAAATTTAACTTGAATAAATTGCCTTTTTGCGGAATATACCTTGCTTTGAACTTTTGAATTGAATTTTGATTTGGCTTTTGCTTTCTCTAATTCCTTTCCATTCTCCTTCATTTCTACCTGCTCTATCCTGGATATTGAGCTGTATACTCTTCACAATAGGGTTTTACCTTTCCTAAAAGTTCGCTTTTAGTACACCTCTTTATATATATATATATATATATATATATATATATATATATATATATATATATATATATAGTAAGTGGAAACATAATAAGAAAACAGCTATGTTTCTATTGCTAGTAAAAGCAATAACAAATACTACGTATCATTATGGCGATAAAAATGAGTACATATTTAAGCTAGGTGTTTGTGGTCTGGTGGTAAAACACCAGACTGCAGACAGTAATATCGTAGGTTCGACCCTTGCCCAGCTTAGCCGCGCTGATGGATTTCTTTTATGTGCGTAAGATTTAATTAATAAACATATATATAAGGTTAATACAACAAAAGATATAAGAGGCAACTAATATCTTTAATTAGTGAACATCCGGATAAAAATGAAGCTCAATATACTGGGTAGAGCATTAATAGCATTAGATAAAATGAAAGAATAAAATAAGGTCCGAATCAAATTTTATTACAATTCAAAGTTCAAACAAAGTAATTGAAAGTCCTTAACCCATGGGTTTTCAAAGAAAATTCTTCTCGTCAGAGGATCATTACCGCAGTGGAATTACAGCGAGTAAATAAAACTTTACTTTGAAAACATAAAGATAAAAATATAATAATAATAAACAAAATTAATAATAAAATTAATAATAAAAAAAAAATATATATATAAAATAAATAAATATATGCAACACAAATTGTATCGGCCAAAAACATATATTTAAGTTGAAATACACCATCAAGGTACGGCTAGAAATAATATTGATATATATATATTTATTAATAAACATATATATATATATATATATATATATATATATATATGTGTGGGGTGGGTGGGTGTGTTTAGTAATTAAATCTTATATATATAGTCTAAAGAAGCTTTGAGTTATTTTAAACAAAAAGACAAAAAAAGAAGGAAAATGCAGTTTAAATTCCCAGAGAAACTAACTAAATCCAAAATAGTGTAGACTTAACATTTGTTGGAAAATTCATAAATAAATAATATATAATAGTAAGTAAATAAAATAAAAAGGGGGAGTAAGTATCTAACAGTGAAACAAAAGCAGGAGACCTTAACGTAAGCATCTAATATTAACACGGGGATCTTCAGCTGTTTACCATGAAACTGTTTCGGAGATTTAAAAACAGGACAGTTATATGCATGGCTCTCCAATGGTACAGATAAAATTACCATTTCCCCAATAATCAAGTGTCGAAATAATTCAGCTTAAAATGTTACTTATATATACATAAATAAATAATAAAATAATAATAATAATAATAATAATAATAATAATAATAATAATAATAATAATAATAATAATAATAATAATAATAATATACTACCCTTAAGACTACCGTGTGATATATATATATATATATATATATATATATATATATATATATATATATATATATATATATATATATAGTACTGAGTTTAATTACAAGCTCAATCTGAACGGAAAGATTCAGTCTAATATCAAACTATATCAAATTATATTGAGCTATATAAGTTCCGACTAGAAAGCTCAATGTATTTCGTGGGCAGAGCAAATGTTTAGGAATAATAGATAACCGACAAACTTAACACATACTAGAAAATAATTATTCCGACATTAAACTTTCTCTTTCGAGTCCAAGAAAGAGACTGTCCTTTATTCACACACATACACACACATACTCATACTAGTTATTACGCTTCACTTAGCGTATTTTCGTTTCATGATTTATGAGGTGAATCATTTTGAAGCTAGTCGCGTGAATAAGTGTTAAAATTAAACAGGTGTAATTTTGTAACAGGAAATAGGGTTCAGTCGAGGTCAGCTTAGTGAACACGGATGTAAGCTCGAACTCATGAGTACCAGAAGCGGACGTAACGTCACATGGCTAAAAATGAGGAGAATGAAAGAGGGATATGAGTCGGTTGGAAGTCTCGGGCGAACCGCACAGGTAGAAAATGACTTAAGACTGATGTTAAACTAAGGGGTTAAGTGGCCCCCCAAAATCTGTAGCTGGGAATGCCCCCTTCGCCGCTGGCAAAAGAGAAGGCAACGTTAATATCTCAATGAAGAATCCTTTCTTAAAACTCGATGATTTCTTCGTTTCTTCGTGCTATGTTGACACCGTAATTGTCCTTAACATGTCCCCCAGTCGCGAGAGGAGCGAACAACTCGACGTGCTATTTTATTGTGCTGTTATGATTTGTGATTTTCATTGATAACAAACATGTATATTGTTTGATTGTGACTTGTGAGACATTAGACATATATATATATATATATATATATATATATATATATATATATATATATATATATATATATATATATATATATATATATATATGAGAAAGGAAGGATGAAGGTAATCCGACGTAATGGGAAATGAAAAAGGAAAAACCAAAAAGGATTTTGTTTTTATATATTCATCAACGTTTCGTCTTTATTTGTAAGACTTTCTCAACTTGATACTTTTATTTTAAGAAAAATGTCATGCAAGTACGTGAAAATATTGGGTTGACATTATGGGTTGATAAGAAAAAGTAGTAGCCACTACTGGGTGCGCAGGACCGAGGTCCGGGCTTAGTGAAGTCAGTAGCATGGAATGAAATTAATGAGGATGGTTCTGAGTGAAAAAGTGGAGGGGTGGGGTGAACGGAAATAATGTGGATGGCTGTTAGTGAAGAAGTGGATGAATATATAAAAAAACATCCTTTTTGGTTTTTCCTTTTTCATTTCCCATATATATATATATATATATATATATATATATATATATATATATATATATATATATATATATATATATATATATATATTCTGCCTTACTTTACAGGAAGCGATTTCCTCTTCGTTTCTATGCAATTTAGGCGATATTCATTTGTTTTTTCTTCCCGGTTTTATCCCCTTCCCATTTTTATTTGGCTCTGAACGTAACTTAATGTAACTTTATTTAAAACGTTATCTATTGAATTTTCACTTTTGAAGATGTGTCGACCGAAAGGCGCCTCGATTTCTAGTTTTCTAGCCGAATTTTAGTCGAATGTGTTTTTTACAATTATTACTTTTAGGTTTTAGTCGAATGGTCTTTTGACTATTAAATATAGGAAGACAAACATTCTTTGTTTGTCGTTGTTCTTACTATGTAATGGTGTCCCTCTATTCACTATTACATTTTGTTCCACCACAAATCTTTATATATATATATATAAAGATATATATATATATATATATATATATATATATATATATATATATATATATATATATATATATATATATATGATATATATATATATATATATTGTTGATTATAAGAAACAACTCATGTCTAGATATACTTTGGTAGATCCTTATAATACTAACACATGGTCTGTACCTGATTAACCTCATTCCCCTGAAGATGGACCTGGATGGGTCTGAAAGTACTTGGGATACAAATCTAAACTATGGCAAATTCATCAGCTAATTCCCATCCGAAACTAACATCCCGATTCGGACTATTGAAAGGATACCTTATATTCAACAATACTTGCCTGCAAGAGAAGATGCTGTCTAGATATATATATATATATATATATATATATATATATATATATATATATATATATATATATATATATATATATATATATATATACTAATGATAATAGAATTAACGATAAGCGGAATATCGTAGAGTGATCTATCTCGATAAAAATAAAGCTCAATACGTTGAGTAGAGCAATCAATTTTAAACAAAGAAAGATGAAGATAAAAAATTGTACAAAATTACATAAAGTTACGTAAATTAATACAAATTTTATTACATCGAAAGTTCAGATGCAAGGAGTTACATTAATCCTTAAACCATGGTTTTTCAAAGATAAAACTCTTCTCGTCAGAGGATAAAATCTGGTAATATGGTATTTATAACAATTAAATATTACCTAGTTCCATTTCACTTTGAAAAATTGAAGAATAAAAAAAAACAAAAAAGGTTGGGGATAAAGAAATAAAAGGCCGGGAAGTAAAAAAATTAGTAGTATTGCGAGGTGATTTTTGAAGACGAAAGGGACGTTATGGTGTAGATAGTTAATAGTAAAAGTAACAGTTTGTAGAATTGAAGAAAGTTTTTTAACAAATAAAAGGTGGAGGGTTCAAAATATCTCACTTGGTCCGTATGGATTCGTACTCCGTTATAGTATATTTCCGTGGAGTTACAATCCGGTTCTATTCTCTTTAGGCGGCAAAACTCCCTACCCTAAGCAGAATATTTAAGATGATATATAAAACTTTTGAAACATTTCTCGGCCAGAGAAGCCAGGAATTGAAGGCAGATATGAACTTTTCCACATAACGCCTTTTAACAGACAATCTTAACCTCGGATTTGCCGAATTGGATATTTAAAATACCAATACAGGATGTATGTTCGGTGGTATTGTTTAGGTCAGTGGTGCGTTGGGGTAATTTAGTTACGGTACATGCATAGACCACATCTTTGTGTATGCAGTTATTATTTAATGGACATGTTGATGGGTTGTGGCAGTTGCAGCTATTAGTTGGGGTAGCTGGGGTAATGATTGATTGGGCACGTTTGATTTTCTCATTGTTAGTACTTATTATGGTTTCTACTCAACGTATTGAGCTTTACTTTATCGCGGTAGATCACTTTACGATACTTCACTTATCGTTAATTAAGGTATCATTAGTATATACATACATATATATATATATATATATATATATATATATATATATATATATATATATATATATATATGGAGAGATATATAATTTATTTAAACCACGTTGATCAGTCGTAAACGACGAGACACATTCGTGAATAATTAAATGTTCAATAATGTATATATATATATATATATATATATATATATATATATATATATATATATATATATATATATATATATTAACCTGACGATTTCCTACGGGGATTCTGTTAGGATGAAACATATATGTATCTGAATGATAATTAAATATTTATTATTAAACAATTATTTATAGCTCCCTTTCGGCGGCCGGGCCATTTAAAAGAAATAATAGAAGCCGTCTAATCTAAGCTGAATGCAAGTTTTTATCTATGTGATTTGTTGAACAATGTTACGACAGCTGAGTATGTTGTCTTCCTGAATTTACATAAATAGTTTTTTTTACTCTACTTGTCGCATAACGTTTGGAATTAGCTTCATCAGTTAGATAGCTCGGATTTGAGTTTACGGTTACTCGTGTGATGAGGTTCGAATCATGAATTTTAACAGTTACCTCCACACTGAAGATTCTGTTAGGATGAAACGTATACGTATAATAATTATAATTATAATTATATATATATATATATATATATATATATATATATATATATATATATATATATAAGAATATTATTTTTTGAAGGCGATAACAATGCGTTGTTAGAGTGACACATACGACACGTGGAATCGTAAAAAACAAAACAAAGTGACAATATTGAAAAGTCAATAATTTTCAGAATTTTTTAAATTTTTATTTACCAGTGTATCGTGATCGTGGTGTTGGGTTGGAGTGTGTCCTTTTCATTTAATTTTCGAGGGTATCCCTCATCCTCAGAATAAAATAAATACTACCACTCGTTGGAGTGTGTGTTTTTTTTTTTTTGCCAAAAGCCGGGGCCGGAAATGTTGGTTTGTTTTTAGTAGTAGGTCCGGGGAAGTTTCTTATTTATTTTTTATAAATTATTATTTACTATTTTAACCGTTGCTGTTTATTTTGTTAGTAATTATACTGAGTAATTTATTTTTATTTATTTATTTATTATTTTTTTTTTTTTTTATATAACGTTGTTTGTTTTGTTAATAGTATACTGAATAATCGTATTTCGGTGGCAGGGGCTGATAACTCGTGGTAGTCAAGCTTTGTTTGTGGGAGTTATGTCCCTTTAGTAATTTCGTTCTATAAATTTGTTTACCGTGTGTGTGTAGTAGCGGATGTGATTGGGTGGATGAGGAATCCTGGGTATGGAGGTGGGGCGTCGTTAATAGAGCCTTTGGTATATATATGTGTGTGTGTGTGCGTGTGTGTTGGTGTATGTATATATGTGTATATATAACGTATATGTAAAATACATACATGCATACATATTATTTTATTTATTTATTAATTTCTTTATTTCTTTATTTTTTATTTTTTTTTCTTTATTTTTATTTTTTTTTTTTATTTATTTTTTTTTTTTGTTCGATTCTATATTATTATTTATCTATATTATTAGATTTTTTAATGTGCAGTCGTGGTACATAATGGTCGGGATTTCAAGTTAATAAGTAAGGCGGGCAACAAGTGCAACCACGTGTCCGAGTTAGCAGCAGGTGCAAGTGGTTGTGTGTGTACCAGTGTCAGTAATTGGGCTAATAATATGGGCCTAACTAACTTCATTTAGTGTTGTTATTGTTAATAGTATGTCTGCATAGTATCATAGATGTTTGTTAGTAAAATGTGATGATGGTGCTTGTCGTGTGTGGTTATATTAAGAAGTTGGAGTTTAGCTCGGCTCTGTTGTTCAATTTAGGGGATAGCTTTCTAATTAATATAGATTCTTTGAGTCTGAGATTGCCCTGGTCTCTTTCGCTAGCTAGTATCTTGACTCGTATGTCTATATGAATTAGTTCGAAAGTTGATTTCCATGTATCATAACTATATTTAGATCATTACGTTGTATACTTATGTAATTGTATGGTACAAGACTTAGAAATACCGCATATATAGTAATCTGAAAACATCAACAATTAGCTTTGAAATTTCTTAATTTGCATTTCTATTTACAAATAGTTTTTATAATAAATAAATAATTTTTATTTATAAACAGCGTCTAATGGATTAATATTCTGTAATATATATTTTTAATTTGCAATTATTTCGTCGGTAGTACGTTTTATGTCGCTGGTATGCTGAGAACAGATACTACACTTTGATCTTAGCCAAAAGGCCAATTATTTACCTCCCGGAGGTTCGACCAAGGTAAAAGTATTTTTATTTACCTCCTCTCTAGGAGGCTAGACACAAGGTCAGGTGTGGTTAGTGAACGCACTAGGATTGGCACGCTCTGGCCTACAAAAAAATGCCTGAGCAGCCCCGTTAGCATTCCGTGGTAAGGGTGCTTCGGGCGATTAGCAATAAACTAACCCTTTTTCACAAAGAGAAGGTAAAGTCTGGGGGTTAGACCTCCTAGAACTTTACGGGGCAATACCTCAGACTAGCGGAATCAAGGCCCGTAGGCCAAAACAGTACTGGTCTACAGGGTGTAGCATCCATCCGAACAAATACTACACTCTCATCTTAGCCAAAAGGCCAAGGAATCATAAAAAATAAATGAAAAACCCTGATTTAATTTATTATTGCATTATCTTTTGATGAGGAAGTGTAGTATCGGTTCTGTTGTCATAAGATTATCCTCCACGGAATTACCTCCTTAATTTTTAAGGTATTATAATCGTCCTTTGGTATTATATCCTCCTTTGGAGGGAGCTGGGAATAATGTAATATCTATTCTGTTATTATGAGACCATGCACGCAGACATTACCGTCTCTTTTTTATGGCGGGATCGTTCCAAGTATTACCTCCTCCTTTTTCTTTGGGGGTAGTATTCTATCTATTTCGTTCATAATGATATCACTTTCTTAGTCATTACCTCCTGCGTTGGAAGTCATTATAGTATGTATTCGTTCGCCATGGTATTATCCTCTCAGGCTAGCAAATATATGCGACATGAAGGAGCATATATTTGCTTATATGTATATATATATATATATATATATATATATATATATATATATATAGTATAAATTTATTCTTTCTTTTTTATTCTTTCTTTCTCTCTCTTTTTTTACTCTTCTTTTTTATTCTCTATATTTTTTATATATTTTTTTATCCTTTTTTTTTTTCTATTCTTATTTTTTTATTTTTTTATTCTTCTTTTTTATTCTCTCTCTCTTTTTTTATTCTTAGTATTGAAATGTTTTTATATATATTTTTTTATATATATTTTCATATATTTTTAATTTTTTATTCCCTTTAATCTTGAATTCCCTCGTGTTTTAAATCTCAACGGTCTTATTACACTAAATTTAAATTTAAACAAACACACACAACACACTGAGCAAATAACGCGTCCCAACGAGAGTGTCATGTGACCTCACATTTCCAAAACAGATGACAACAGAAGCTGAAGAGAGCCGGATGGGTAAGACCTTCCGTGCTTGAAACCGACGGTACGAATGTTGTACTAATTTTTCTGTACCAGAATAAATAAATATTATGCTCTTAATTTTTAACTTTAATTCTTAATTAATCGAGCACTCTGCTGGAATTTTTCCAACAATTTTACAAAGAAGTTACTCAGCCCCTACCAGGAATTACAGTTAAACCCTGTTAGCCTCGTAGTTGAGCACTCTCGGGAAAATTACAAACACCACGGAAAAAACAAATTAACAGGGATTACCACCTATACCCTGGGAAATGGAACTATACACTCTCGGATATTCTACCAAAAATATCCCAACCCCCAAAAAACAAACATATACCAGGATACTCCTGACAAAAATAGTGGACGTCATAGGAAGAATGAGGTGGAAAGTGTTGAATACAGAACAGAAGCAAACAGAAAAAAACTACTACGGCTTAAAATCTGGTAAATACCCGCCAAAAGTAGAGGTCTTAGACAATTTCGAAAAAGACCTACTCAACATTACTCACAACCTAGTTTTTACAAACAAGCAAAATCCGTTTCAGAAGACACTTACCGCCGACATAAAAAAACTTAAAAGAGAAAATAACGCACTTGTATTCTCCGACAAAACTAAAAATATTTATAAAATGACTAAAAAGGAAAAAACAGACCTAACAATTAGCTCCATTACCGATAAATATCAATTAGCCAAGGCAGATACATATAAGTCTATTAATAATGATACTACTGAAATAGCTACTAGACTAGGTGTCGAATATAGAATTAATTATTTAGATAAGAGGAAGGCCTTTGTTACTTTAAAAGACCACAAAGAAAACTTCACAAATAAACCCTCATGCAGACTAATCAACCCAGCTAAAAGCACTAAGACTAGCAAGCAAATCCATTGTTAAAAATATAGTTAATAAAATTAAGGAAAAAATAAACCTAAGTCTGTGGGGCAATACTAACTCAGTCCTAAATTGGTTCCATAACATACAAGATAAACACAGATGCAAATTCACACAATTAGATATAGTAGACTTCTACCCATCCATTACAAAAGACACCCTAGATAAGGCCTTAACATTTGCACTTTCACACACAAACATCAGTCAACCAGAAAGGGACACAATACTGCAAGCAAGACAAACCCTTCTCTTCTTTGAGGGAAGGGCTTGGGTTAAAAAATCAAACCCAGAGGACCCATTTGATGTTGCAATGGGGGCCTACGACAGTGCAGACATCTGTGACTTAGTCGGCTTGCTTATATTAGATACACTCCAAAATAAATTTCCAGACCATTTCTTTGGTCTCTATAGAGATGACGGACTTTGTCTGT
>OY744538.1:23749511-23764511 GCA_963556195.1 Sepiola atlantica
TATTTCCCTACGGGGAAACCCAGACCTCCTAAATACGCTATGAGAAAACACGAAATAAGGGAAAATACACCCAAGTACAATATACACATTTATTTACATATTGAGAAACATAAAAGGGCTACGACATAACATTACAGTACATACAATATTTCGTTTATTCACAACTTGTGGTGGAGGCCTACTAGAACTGGTAGGGTGTACATCGTTTCGACCGCGTGGTATCCTGACCAGCGCGGCGAACTTCAACCTTACTCTTCTCTTTTTCCGTCGCTAGTCTCCTTTCTCTAAGGGGACACTATCCACCGGTGCTCCTAACAACCGGTGTCATTCATCTTATTCCCCTACAAATCTTTTGGGGTTGTTAACCTCTGTACCTAATATTTCAAATACAGGAGTTTCGATAAAAATTAATATTTTTTTTATATTCGTTTATTTCAGAACCGGTATTTAATAGTGATGAAGTGATACGGGTAGCTGTTTCTGTGTATTATTGGTGGATTTGATAGCTGGAGACCACGGACGACTGGAAAACACCTGAATATTGGAAGAGAGTGACCTGGATTTTAAAATTCGGAAATCTTAACTACAGCTCAGTGCTCTCCGAATACATTGAAGACTCTGAGGTGTGAGCTGGAGAATTGCGACAGGAATGTGGAATCAGTGGCTAGCAGGAAGAATCGTAGCAATTGTTCTGACTATGTTTGCACGATGAAAGTTGTCCAGAAGCTGAAGAAAAGGTTTGGCAAGATTTCGACAAGGTAATCCGGACTTTGGCAAGGGAGATGGGCGTCAGAGTGACGACGATGAAGAAAACACTGAACGAAGATCTTCACTACTCCTCATACAAGAGTCGCAAGGGCCAAATACTCACTACGAAAGACCAAGAGAACCAGCTTACGAAAGCCAAGAAACTCTTCAATAAGATCAAACACCCATGCAAGTCGGGAGTGCTCTGTTTTTGTGGAACGCGCAGAACAAGTAGCTAGCTTACCGTCTGCACAAAGTCTTTCGCGTCATGAAGACCAAGTTTCCTCAAACTGTGATGGTCTTACCAGAGAACGTAACGTCATGCCGTCCTACATTAAAAAAAAGGCGACTCAGACTCAATCCAATAAGTTGGGCATAGAGAGTGGCCGTGGGAAGGCCATATGTGTGATAGTAAGATTCAGCTCCGTGTCACATCTTCGGAAAAACCCATGTCAACCGTCGTCGAGTCAATCGGGTTAGGGTTACAATATTATCGCCGTTCAATTATATGCGGGGACACTTTGGTGATGGTCTCATAATTAAGTGTGATCTTGAATTGACTGCAGAGTCACCGGACCTTAACCCATAGATTTTTTTTATCTGTGAGATTATCTCAAAGATAGTCTATCAAAAACAATCTTCTTATTTCCATTACATTCGGCATGCCAAGGGCACTTCATAGCAGATTTGACTTAATTCTTATCAATAATTTTGGAGCATAGAAGTGTTTCTTTATTTACCCACGAGATTTTCTCGCAAGAAATAATTACCAGTGGTGATATTAATCTCAACAATAGTTTTGGAGCATAGAAGTGTTTATTATTATTCACTTACTATGAGTTTTTGAATGAAATAATTACCAGGGGTATTTCACTGATAAAAAAAAATAGATGGTGTTCCCTGGAGTCCAAGTGATAACAAGTCTCCACAGATTTCCCGGACTCTCTTTTTCTTTCCATCACCTCAACTCACTCGATCCCCTTCCTCTGGGTATGGACGGTGCAATTCCTTCTCGGTCTTCATATTTTCTCAAACAATTCAGCCCCAAACATTTGTGGTAACAAGTGATGGTGATTCCTCCACGTTGTTATTTTTTTTTGGGGGGGGGGGATCATTTTCTAAACTAAAGTGGGTGACTATGATTATTATTATTATTATTAGTAGTAGTAGTAGTAGTAGTAGTAGTAGTAGTAGTAGTAGTAATAGTTGTAGTACAATTGCGATCCCTATGACACACTTGGTACCCCAAGGCTTCTTCATTCCAAGTTTGATGCAATTCTGCCCAATACTTTTGGAGACTATATGTGTTGAGTAGTAGTAGTAGTAGTAGTAGTAGTAATAGTTGTAGTACAATTGCGATCCCTATGACACACTTGGTACCCCAAGGCTTCTTCATTCCAAGTTTGGTGCTATTCAGCCCAATACTTTTGGAGACTATATGTGTTGAGTAGTAGTAGTAGTAGTAGTAGTAGTAGTAGTAGTAGTAGTAGTAGTAGTAGTAATAGTTGTAGTACAATTGCGATCCCTATGACACACTTGGTACCCCAAGGCTTCTTCATTCCAAGTTTGATGCAATTCTGCCCAATACTTTTGGAGACTATATGTGTTGAGTAGTAGTAGTAGTAGTAGTAGTAGTAGTACAATTGCGATCCCTATGACACACTTGGTACCCCAAGGCTTCTTCATTCCAAGTTTGATGCAATTCTGCCCAATACTTTTGGAGGCTATATGTGTTGAGTAGTAGTAGTAGTAGTAGTAGTAGTAGTAGTAGTAGTAGTAGTAGTAGTAGTAGTACAATTGCGATCCCTATGACACACTTGGTACCCCAAGGCTTCTTCATTCCAAGTTTGATGCAATTCTGCCCAATACTTTTGGAGGCTATATGTGTTGAGTAGTAGTAGTAGTAGTAGTAGTAGTAGTAGTAGTAGTAGTAGTACAATTGCGATCCCTATGACACACTTGGTACCCCAAGGCTTCTTCATTCCAAGTTTGATGCAATTCTGCCCAATACTTTTGGAGGCTATATGTGTTGAGTAGTAGTAGTAGTAGTAGTAGTAGTAGTAGTAGTAGTAGTAATAGTTGTAGTACAATTGCGATCCCTATGACACACTTGGTACCCCAAGGCTTCTTCATTCCAAGTTTGATGCAATTCTGCCCAATACTTTTGGAGACTATATGTGTTGAGTAGTAGTAGTAGTAGTAGTAGTAGTAGTAGTACAATTGCGATCCCTATGACACACTTGGTACCCCAAGGCTTCTTCATTCCAAGTTTCATGCAATTCTCCCCAATACTTTTGGAGGCTATATGTGTTGAGTAGTAGTAGTAGTAGTAGTAGTAGTAGTAGTAGTAGTAGTAGTAGTAGTAGTAGTAGTAGTAGTAGTACAATTGCGATCCCTTGACACACTTGGTACCCCAAGGCTTCTTCATTCCAAGTTTGATGCTATTCAGCCCAATACTTTTGGAGGCTACATGTGTTGAGTAGTAGTAGTAGTAGTAGTAGTAGTAGTGGTATCATTTTTTTCCTATGGTACACTTGATGTTTCAGTGATGTTTCATGCAAAATTTAGTGCCATTCTGTCACGTAGTTTGGGAGCCTTTGATTGACCAAGACAGAGAAACAACGTTCAATATAGATCGCCATCTTTGCTAATTCTAATTGAAAAATTTGTATGCTTCACTCGGGGGTCTTCTTTTTTTTTTCTTTCGAACCGAGAGATGTCGGGCGCCTCATCTTTTCTTGTTTTTGGTCTTGTGTTTTGTTTACTCCTCTTATAAATGTCCTTTGATGCAAGCCGCACATTAGTTGCCATGGTTTCCGAGTGTTTTTTTTTCATTAGATGCGTCCTCGCGTCTCTATGGGAGGCCTTGCTCGTCGGTTGGGTCGATTGTCACACTTGGGACGTGCAGATGAAATGGGCGTATCTCATCGTAGATGCGCCCAGGCGTCTTGCTAATCATGTGTGTCTCTCTGTCCGTCACACTTAAATTTGAAATAGCATTTTCATCGCTAAACGCGCAGACCGAATGGACGCATCTTTAAAATATCCGTATTTTATTATTTACTCACCAGAAGTTCTCACACAATTGTTCACTGACAACAACAGGTGGTGTTCCCTGGAGTCTGAGTGACAACAAGTTATCCCAGATTTCCAGTAATATCCACTTACAATAACTGTCGTAAACCACTTTGCGATCCAGCAACAGCCGTTTAATATTGATTTATCGCAGTATTCTCCGCGGCCTTCCAGTGGCGGTCTGAATTGTGTTCCCCCCTTCCCCGTCAGTCTTTCCATCCCCCTTGAACCTTCATGACCTTTTTGTGGAACTAACAGATCAGTTTCCGTTTCCTTGGTTTTATATGATGTTCCTTCTGTGTTTCTAGTTGTTTTTACACAGTATTATGCTATTTCACTTTATCTGTGGTCGGTCAGCATTATCTGATTATCTGCGTTGGTTTCTGCATTCGAGGATTTTTCTTAATATTTCAGCTGTTTTGATCGGTGCCGTGCTTTGGTTCGAATTTCTCCTAGCTTTTTTCCGTGTTTTCAAGACTGTTCCTAGTGCTCCTACTGTTATTGGTTGTCACGATCCGTATTCGTGACTAAAGATATTTAGATTTTCGGCCCTCTTTGCATCTTCGTTAACCTAGCTAACGATGTTTTGTTGGCTAGAAGAGTTGTCTGCCGGATGAGAACTGATAAGCAAAAAACACGAAACACAATACACGGTGAAAGAAAAACACAGATAATGATATATATATATATATATATATATATATATATATATATATATATATATATATATATATATATATGTGTGTGTGTGTGTGTGTGTATAACTTCTTTGTAATATAGCAGGAAAAATCCCAGCAGAGTGCTCAATTAATTAAGAATTAGAGTTAAGAATTAAAAATTAAGAGCGTGATATTTATTTATTTTGGTACAGAAAAATTAGTGCAACATTCGTACCGTCGGTTTCAAGCAAAGAAAGACTTAGCCATCCGGCTCTCTTCAGCTTCTGTTGTCATCTGTTTCGGAAATGTGAAGTCACGTGTCACTCTCGTTTGGACGCGTTATTTGCTTAGAGTGTTATTTATGTTTGTTTAAATTTAGTGTAAGGAAGGTTTAATAAGGTTTGAAAAAAAAAGGGATAAGGGTGAAAAGTAACAGTTGAGATTTAAACCGGAGAAGATTTAAAGAGATATAAAAAAATAAAAAAAATAAAAAAATAAAATAAAGCAAAATAAAAAATATAATTTTTCTGTATCAAAATATATATATATATATATATATATATATATATATATATATTAGAAGTTCATACCTTTTCTAAAGCATCCAAATAAAATTTTAAAAACAAGGGGTAAGGTAAGACAAAATACCTTTTAAAGTATGTTAAGATGCGATAATGTTTTATTAAAAAAGAAAAATTGAAACCGATTTTTTTTTTATAAACTTTCATTTTTTTTTTTAGTTTATATTACAAATATATTTCGCCGAGTAAAATCGGCTTCTTCAGTGTAGTTAGTAGATCCGATGTTAATGGTCTGTCGGTCTCAGATGGTGTAACCGGCACATGAGGTGTTTTTTTTTTCACTTTCGGTACGAAATCACGCCAGCACGTGGATATGTATATATATTAGAAGTTCATACATTATATATATATATATATATATATATATATATATATATATATATATATATATATATATATAAAACTGAAGAAAGTTTTATTTCAGAAATGTGGTCCTCGAAGGATAGAAGATAGACGTATTATTGTTTAAAAGAATGTGATACAATGTGTGTGTCACCATAAAAATAGAGAAACATGTTCGTTGGCCAATGAGCGAATATATATATATATATATATATATATATATATATATATATATATATATATATATATATATATATATATATAGAGAGAGAGAGAGAGAGAGAGAGAGAGAGAGAGAGAGAGAGAGATTAGAGGGGTTTCTTTACTTAGCTTGGGGATATGTCGATATCCCATTTGTCTTTATAAAATCCCACGTTAGTAGACAGAAAAATGGATGATTCCGTCTTCAAATCCGGTTAGCAAGCAAATCTAAGTTTTTCGTAAGATGGATTTCTCGACCGAGCGAACGCTTCGAAATATATTCTCTAACTGACTTCTTATTCAGAATCATTTAATTTCCCGCCGTGGTGTTTGGCCCGGGAATTAGCATACTGTACGCTACGACCACTCGTATCTTTCTTTATTGTTTTATATCCCTATTCCGGGCCGCTCCTTTGAAACTACATCAAGTATCAACTGTGTGACGGATGAAAAGTGAAAGAAAGAGCCAAGCACGCCGTGGTCACTGTTGTTCACGTGCGCCTTCCTCCTCTCTTAGTAGTTGTGTCAAGCGGGCGAGGCTCGTTTGCTTACTTCTTTTTTCTCTAAGTAATCAGGCGAAGGCAAGCCACGCTCGCTCACTCTTTCTCTTTCTCTAAGTGATCGGCAAAGAGAATCCTATGACTCGATCGTATATTGGTATCACAGATATCTTCTTCATGTTTCAGTTCTCTGGAACGGAGATATCCACCATTTGGTATGTTTTTCCTTCTTGTTGACCATTATCGTATCCGGTCTTTTTTCTTAGATGCCCCATAGGATTCTACGCCTTTCATTTTCCCTGGTGATACCAGATCAGGCTGCCCTGTGGCTCCCTGAGACGAAATTCACCTACATTGACGTTTTTTTTTTTTTTTTTTGTAAAACTTAATTATGTTCTACAAAACCAAAAACAAAAACAACAGCCCCTCTCCCTTTCTCCCTCCCCTTTTTTATTTTATTTTTAGAACTTGAAGCATAAATCTTTTACTATAATGACCAGATTCGGCATTAAATAACCCAAAAAGGGTTGATATGCCGTAAAACAAAACTACCAAACCAAAAACGATGATTAAACATTTGAAGATATAAAGAACTTGAAGCATAAAAACTTTTACTATAATGACCAGATTCGGCATTAAATAACCCAAAAAGGGTTGATATGCCGTAAAACAAAACTACCAAACCACCTTTCATTTTCCAACACTGCCTCCGGTTTATGCTTGTACCATTTGTCTGGATGTTCAAACTGCATTCGTTTGCATAGTTCCCAGTGAACAACTTTCTCAATCAGTCATGCCTGTTTTCGTACTGTTTTTGTACTATTTTGCTGCATTCACTTATGATATGGTTTAATGTTTCTTCTCTTTGTCCACAGAGTCTACATTTGTTGTTTTCCTGAGTTTTGTCTATCTTGGCTTTTATATAGTTCGTTCTAATTGCGTTTTTTATGCGGTTTTCAGTAGCGATTCCGTTTCTCTGTTCAAGAGTCCTTTTCGTAGCCATGTTTTCGCGCGTCTTCTTTCGTCATTGAAGCTCCCTCTCTTTTCATTCTGCTTTTCTCGGCTTATTGTTTCCAGTTTCTCTGCTCACTGTACTATTCATTTTGACGGTGCTATTAACGGCGGTAATCAGACTTTCTGTTCTTTAGGTTATGCATTTTTCTAGTTTTATTATCATATCATTGATACAGGCTTCTATACTTACCAGTTCTCTTCACATTTCCTTCCTTTTTACAGAGTCGGTCAGTATTACCCTTCGGGTACAGTGTATTGTCGTTAATTTCGTACTTGATCTAGGCATCTGTGTTCCTAGTATTCCTACTATTATTGGTACTCCAACGGTCTTCTTCATGTTCCATATTCCCTTCAGTTCTCTGGTAAGCTTCATGCATTTGCTTAGTTTTTCTGCTTCCTTGATCTTCACCCTGTGAACTGCTGGGATGGCGAAATCTACTATTTGGCAGATTTTTTTCTTCTATTATCATATCATGCATACAGGCTTCTATACTTACCAGTTCTCTTCACCCTTCTGTCCTTTTTGCATAGAAAAGGTCAGTATCATCGTTCGAGTATAGTTCAGTGTGCATTGTTGTTAATTTCCTAGTTACTTGATCTAGGTGTCTGTGTTCTTATTTTGCCAAGCCTATGAAGGATACAGAATATTTTACTACAGATATTTCCTTGGTATTTATTCCTTTTATGTTTATAATATACGATTTGCTTTCGGGGAGTTTTCTTGTTTTTCTCGGAGATTCTCTTTTTATCTTCCATTTCTGTTAATCTGATGACGTTAACATGCAGAGCTCCCAGATATTTATAGGTACCATCTTCGTCAAGCGTCCTCATTACCTCTCGGTTAGGCTGTCTTATACCCTCTGCTCTTTCGAGTTTTCCCTTTTTAATATCAAGTAGTGCACATTTTCTATTCCGAATCTCATTTGGATATCGTGGTTGAAAATTCGGGTTCTAATCATTAGATTTTTAGTTCCTTTTATTTGTTTGTTCTTTTGTTGAATTTTTTTTTTGCAAATAGTTTCAGGGCGTCCGTATACATGACGTGGTTTATTTTTTCTTTTGTGTCTGTGAATTTGTATTCGGCATTACACCACCTGACTCTGTTGTCGAGTGGCATCGTGGCTCTGATAAAAAGTAGTAGTGATAGAGAGTCTCCCTGGAAAATGCATCTCTGTATTCTCATCTCTCTTAGTTAATTTCTCCAGCTGTCAGTTCTAGTCTCCATGCTTCTATTGTTTTCTTCATAAACCTAAGGCTATTCTCTATCTCTACAAATTCACAATCAGACCATGTATGGAGAACTGTTGTCATATTTGGGCTGGTGAATCTGTGTCCCATTTGAGGGTTCTGGATAAGGTTCAGAAACGTATCTGTAATTTGATTGGCCCTACCCTTTCTTCTTCTCTACACCCCTTCTCTCACAGACGTGATGTTGCTAGTCTCAGTCTTTTCTATAAATACTATCATGGCATGTGTTCTTCAGAATTATGTGATCTATTCCCAGCTTTTTTTTTCAGCTCGTTTGACTCGTTAGTCTAGTGGCCTCCATCAATTCGCTGTTTTGATATCTCATTGTAATACAACTTCCTATTCCAGTAGCTTCTTTCCAAGAACCACAGGCTTGTGGAACTTTCTTCCTGCTGACTGTTTTCCTCCTACCTATAATCTCGGTCATTTAAAGACTACGGTTAATAGGCATCTCCTGTCTTTGCGATGATCATATTTGTTCTTGTTAGCTCCTTACATCAAGTAGCTTCATGCCTTGTCTGGAGCGATTTCCATTTTTTTTTTAAGTTAATAATTTTGTCATACTTCAGCATTCAATTATCCATGCTTGGTGATTGTGTCATAGGAGTTTCATGTAGTCGATCCATGCCATGGCTATGTTCGTGTTTCTGGTTTTTACCTCCTTCAGGACCTTTTTAGTCGATGTATAGCAGTTCATATATCCTTTTGTCGCTTTCCGGAATCATTTCTGTTTCGTCGGTGAGTAGTTCACGATTATAACGGTAGTGGTAGATCAGTTGTGTCGTTAAAATCTTCAACGTTGTTGGTAAGCAGGTTATCGGTCTATAGTTGCGCGTTACTGTTCCCTTATCGCTGGTTGTTTGAATTAATGCGGTTCTTCTGTTAGTCACCTACTATGGTATGTCCGTTTCGTGTATACATCTTCTTGTGTTAGTCTTTCATATAGGGTCGTGAATTTTTGTTGTGGATCTATTATTATTATTATTATTATTATTATTATTATTATTATTATTGTTTAATATTATAATTATTATCATTAATTATTATTATTATTGTTATTATATTTATTATTATCATTATCATCATTAATTATTATTATTATTATTATTATTATTATCACCATCATTATTATTATCATTATCATTAATTATTATTATTATTATTATTATTATTATTATTATTATTATTGTTATTATCATTATCATTATAATTATTATCATTATCTTCATCATTAATTATTATTATTATTATTATTATTATCATTATTATTATCATTATCATTAATTATTATTATTATTATAATTATTGTTATTATCATTATAATTATTATTATTATCATTATCTTTATCATTAATTATTATTATTATTGTTATCATTATCATTAATTATTATTATTATTATTTTCATTATAAATAACTATTATTATTATAATTATCATTATTTTTTATTTATTATTATTATCATTATCATTATTATTATTATCATTATTATAAATTATAATTATTATTACTAATTATTATTATTATTATTAATTATTATCCTCATCATCATCATTATCATTATTATCATTATTATAATTATCATTATTATTATCATTAATTATAATTATTACTATTATTATTATCATTATTATCATTATTATTATTATAATTATTTCTTATTATCATTATTATTTTTATTATAATTATTATTATTATTATTATTATTATCATTATTATTATCATTATTTTTATGATCATTATTATTATTATTATTATTATTATTATTATTAATATTATCATAAATTATTATTATCATCTTCATCATCATTATTATTATTATTATTTTTATTATTATTATTATTATTTTTATTATTATTATTATTATTATTATTATTATTATTATTATTATTATTATTATTATTATCTCCTTCCAATCCTACATCTTTTTCAAGACTTTTTTTTTGATTGGGCTGCAACGACTTCTCTCGAAGAGAAGCGAGAGGAGGGCAAATAAAACTGTTTCGGCGATTTATATCATCCTAATGACATCTGTTGCCAGTCACGAACCCCAGAATTAGTATTATCTGGTTTGTATCAGATTCGTGAAAAGGGTGTCATTTGGAATGTATGCGATTTATAGGAATTCGGATGTTCAGTTCATAATTGGGGAATTTCACTTCAAAACTTGGAGAGAAAAAATTAAATCTGAGGAATTAGTTTAGCTATCCGCCATTTTAATTATTGTTTTAAAATGTCTTGACATATCTTCATTTTCCGTTTTATATCAGCTCTCCATAATAATCTATTCTTATATATATATATATATATATATATATATATATATATATATATATATAGATATATATATATATATATATATATATATATATATATATATATATATATATATATATATATATATAGATATATATATATAGAGAGAGAGAAAAATATATATATATCATCTCTCCATAATAATATAATTCCTACCTTACATCTCCCTCTCTCTCTCTCTCTCTCTCTCTCTCTATATATATATATATATATATATATATATATATATATATATATATATATATATAGTCTCGGAAGTTCTTTCAACCTTCGAAACTGAAAAAAAAATATATATTTTTTTTTTTTTTTTCGTTGAAAGATTTAAGTCTAGTAAGTCAATCAATCTACTGCAATCAGTATTTTAGTTAACTTCCAATAATTTACTCTAATATAAATATATTTTTATATATGTTTTTTTATATAAGGGATCGTCAGTTTTTTACCATGTTTACCATATATATATATATATATATATATATATATATATATATAAGAGAGAGAGAGGGAGAAATAGAGAGATGTAAGGTAAGAATAGAGTATTATGGAGAGATGATATATATATATATATATATATATATATATATATATTAGTACTTAATGTATCAACATAAAATATTATAAGGAGATATAATTTTTATGTATCAGTTTTCAGTATTTACTTCAACAGTGCTCGATACGTAAGTAGAGCTAGGTAGTAAGCAATGAAAATATATATGGCAATTAAGCTACACAGAGGCTCCCGCGTTTCATCCCCTGAGGGAATATTCAGGCTAAATGCATGGAGTTATTTTTGTCAGGTGTTTTTATATACATGGCTTGCTAGTTAACCAATCAGATTCTTTGTTGTTCCCTCAGCCAATCGTTGGGCTTCCTGCGAACAAAGGCTTTGTTGGTGACGCTCCTATACCTATCCTATTTTTATTAACAATGGATTTTCCTATATCCTGTTTCCTTTGCTGTGTCAATATAGCAGGCGAATTTATTTTAATACGTGGTTTCTTGTATTTCTATTTTAGGTTTTAATTTTTAACTTGTTCAGTTTTTTTTAATATTTATATATCATCCTAAAGTAAAATTATTTCTGTGTAAACAGCTGTTTGCTATTTCACTTCTAGAATTTAATAGGTTTTGGGGATCTTAAAAATTTAGGATTTCATATTTTTCATTCAGGCATAATTTACCCGGGTCGTCTAAGTTTCTACATGTACTGGCCTGTCTTACTATTTTCCATTCAATTATTGGTGAGTGCCTATTTTCTTTGAGCTCCCAATAATGGTTTGCTAGTGTTGTTTTAGTTCGAGGTTCTCTGTTTTTAAATGTGCTTTTGTGGTCATAGTATCTGGTCTTAAATTCTAGGGATGTCATACCCACGTAATATTTCTTGTTATTTGGTCTTTCGTTGGCAAATATCGTTGCTTGGTATACAATACTTTTAGTTAGGCATTTATTTTGTAGTGGACAAAGTTTACGATTTATGCAGTTACATCTTTTCTCTTCATTGCTAACTTTTTCGTTTCTATTCGGGTGGTTATTATTAGTGTTTTGTTTATTTCTATTAGTATTGTTTATATTTTTGTTCTTTGTAGTGTTATTTTTGTTATATTTTCCACTTTGTTTATTTTTTTCTTCTCTGTTGTTGTCTCTTAGTATTTTGTTGTTGTGTGCCTTAATTATCCTTTCTAGGTTTTCACAGCAGCTGTAGTATAGTTTTAGATTATTTTTATTGAATATTTTATGTAGAGGGTTAGTTACGGGGAAGTGTTTTTCAATCAGATTTAGGAATTTTTTGCCTAGTTTAGTTTTTAGCATCTAGTTATAGGGAGGGGTATAGTAGATTATATTTCTTTTTCTTTTGTTTTTATTTTTAAGTTTGTTGTAATTATTGGTGTCCTTTTTTATATTTAATTTCGGTATTATAGTAACCACTATTTTTAGAGCTGTATTGTAAATGTTAATTGATTTTTTAAAAACGCTTTCGTTGCTAGAATTGTTGATAAGCCTGCTTTCGATCGAATTCGGGATATATTTTATGATTAATGGGGGTGATTAGACTTTGGGTGTACGTATATTGGGTTGGCGTTATCTTTTAGGTATGGTTCGTAAGTGTTTTTAAGTTTAATGTGACGTCTAGAAAGTTCGTTGTTTTTATGTTAGCCATTACTTCTACTTTTAGGCCTTATAAAAGTAGAAGTAATGGCTAACATAAAAACAACGAACTTTATAGACGTCACATTAAACTTAAGTAAAAACACTTACGAACCATACCTAAAAGATAACGCCAACCCAATATACGTACACCCAAAGTCTAATCACCCCCCATTAATCATAAAATATATCCCGAATTCGATCGAAAGCAGGCTTATCAACAATTCTAGCAACGAAAGCGTTTTTAAAAAATCAATTAACATATACAATACAGCTCTAAAAATAGTGGTTACTATAATACCGAAATTAAATATAAAAAAGGACACCAATAATTACAACAAACTTAAAAATAAAAACAAAAGAAAAAGAAATATAATCTACTATACCCCTCCCTATAACCAGATGCTAAAAACTAAACTAGGCAAAAAATTCCTAAATCTGATTGAAAAACACTTCCCCGTAACTAACCCTCTACATAAAATATTCAATAAAAATAATCTAAAACTATACTACAGCTGCTGTGAAAACCTAGAAAGGATAATTAAGGCACACAACAACAAAATACTAAGAGACAACAACAGAGAAGAAAAAAATAAACAAAGTGGAAAATATAACAAAAATAACACTACAAAGAACAAAAATATAAACAATACTAATAGAAATAAACAAAACACTAATAATAACCACCCGAATAGAAACGAAAAAGTTAGCAATGAAGAGAAAAGATGTAACTGCATAAATCGTACACTTTGTCCACTACAAAATAAATGCCTAACTAAAAGTATTGTATACCAAGCAACGATATTTGCCAACGAAAGACCAAATAACAAGAAATACTACGTGGGTATGACATCCCTAGAATTTAAGACCAGATACTATGACCACAAAAGCACATTTAAAAACAGAGAACGTCGAACTAAAACAACACTAGCAAACCATTATTGGGAGCGCAAAGAAAATGGGCACTCACCAATAATTGAATGGAAAATAGTAAGACAGGCTAGTACATGTAGAAACTTAGACGACCCGTGTAGATTATGCCTGAATGAAAAATATGAAATCCTAAATTGTAAAGATCCCCGAAACCTATTAAATTCTAGAAGTGAAATAGCAAACAGCTGTTCACACAGAAATAATTTTACTTTAGGATGATATATAAATATAAAAAAAAACTGAACAAGTTAAAAATTAAAACCTAAAATAGAAATATAAGAAACCACGTGTTAAAATAAATTCGCCCGCTATATTGACACAGCAAAGGAAACAGGATATAGGAAAATCCATTGTAAACAAAATTGGGATAGGTATAGGAGCGTCACCAACAAAGCCTTTGTTCACGGGAAGCCCAACGATTGGCTGAGGGAACAACAAAGAATCTGATTGGTTAACTAGCAAGCCATGTATATAAAAACACCTGACAAAAATAACTCCATGCATTTAGCCTGAAGATGTCCCCCGGGGATGAAACACCTGTGCCTCTGTGTAGCTTAATTGCCATATATATTTTCATTGCTTACTATATATATATATATATATATATATATATATATATATATATATATGAGAGAGAGAGAAATATATATATATATATATATATATAGCATCTCTCCATAATAATCTATTCTTACCTTACATCTCTCTCTCTTTCTCTCTCATATATATATATATATATATATATATATATATATATATATATATAGAGAGAGAGAGAGAGAGAGAGAGAGAGAGAGAGAAATATATATTTTTACAGATGTTTCTTTCAAATATAAATTTTATAACATGAAGCTATTATAATAGCTCAATAGTGTTAGGCTAGAGCTACAGTAGAAAAAATTGTTGATGTCGAGATTTAAACCTACGGGAGTTAACAGCTCCGTTTGGAAAATGACTATGGACTGTAATCTAGGTTTTCTTCACCTGGACGGTTGCCTCCGTTTTTACGAGCACTGAGGATAGCCACCCCAAGAAATAAATGCTTTGGATACTTGAACATTATTATAAATATATTGATGGTAGTCCGAACCAATTGTATGCTGATAATAAACAAAATTATTTTTTAGTGACATGGTGTGAATCTGTTCTTCCATACATTTGATGTGGTGTGGTTTAAATAACATCATATATATATATATATATATATATATATATATATATATATATATAATATTTGTTT
>OY744538.1:23769511-23782011 GCA_963556195.1 Sepiola atlantica
ACATCCTACCGGATGCCAGACATTCACCGGCTATTTCAGACACTCCAGCCTATATATATATATATATATATATATATATATATATATATATATATATATATATAGCAATGAAGGATGAGAGTAATCCGACGTAATGGGAAATGAAAAAGGAAAAACCAAGAAATAGTTATTTATATATTCATCAACGTTTCGTCTTTATTGTATGACTTCCTCGGATGATAATTTGAAGAAAAATGTCATGCAAGTATATCGAAGTTTGGGGTTGACATGGTTGGGGTATGGGCTTCTCGGAAATAAACCATCAACATTGAGCCACTGTTGTAAGGACTGGCCAATATCTGATGAGCTCCCAGGGCATAAGTGTTATGACATAAACATAAAAAAACAACCTCCCTCACCACATCGGCCAAACATTTTGGACAAGACTGTCTCACAAGTAAGACAGAAACACCAAGCAATCATGCCACGGAAATAACCCAAAAAGCCGCTAGAAATACACCAAAGCATTTCATACCAAAGCATTTCATACCAAAGCATTTCATAGCAGAAAACTGGAAGAATCGACCAAACAACAACGTGCAATATACTTTCTGGAAGAACTATCTCAGGAATATATTTAGATAAGGAAGGTTCTGTAGGCTGGCTCAAAAGTGGATCGTTCCGTTATGATCAGGAGAAGATGATTATCCATTCCGAAGATCAAGGCCTGGTGACCAATGCTTTTAAGAAGATTAGTGGTCTCAGCAACAACAAGTTCGGATTATGTCACACATGAGTGGAGAGGGTGGGCCACCTGACATCCAGTTGTAAGGTTCTGTTGGGGGACGGCTACTAGGCAATGCGACACAACGGAATGTGTAAATATCTCCACTGGACCATCTGCAAAAACATGAATATCCGGTGTAGCAGCAAGTCTTGGAAACATATACCAGAAAGAACTGTTCGAAATAAGTCATAACCCCATCCGCTATGTCTATGAAATTCTTACAGCTGCATACTTAGAAAACGGAGCTGTTAAACCTGATACAGTGATATTTGACAAGAAGGAGAAAGTAGCAACCCTAGTTGAAGTCAGTGTTCCTAATGATGCTGGCTTAAACAGAGCTGAGAGGGAGAAGATAACTCAATATCAAGATCTTATGTACGACATGAAAAGAAACTGGAATCTTAGGAAGATCTCCATCATTCCAGTAATCATAGGAGCAACCGGACTCATGAAAAATAATTTCAAACATTACCTGGCGAATATATCCGGAGAACCAAATACAAGAGAGATCCAAATAATTACGCTTAAATAGCCGCTTAGATCCAAATAATTACGCTTAAATGGACGGTTAGAATCCTAAAGAGATCTCTCGGTGGGGGTCTCTGAAATAACGGGTTAATGTTATGCATCCTGTAGCGAATACAAAAAAGAAAAGAAAATTGAAAAAGGAGAAAAAAAATGAAGGTCATGAAACAAAACAATCCAGCAAAAATTTCTTGGGGCGTCAAGTTACGCCCCCCCCCCTTTACTATGTAACCGCTGACCTTTGGTGAGTGTTAGGGGATTTTTATATTTGGAAATAATCAAATTGTGAACATAATCCGAATAATAGAAAAGACGTAATAACAAATATAAAGAAAAAAAAGCTCCCCTCCAATTCCCAGATTGCTTGATTGTAATGGTTTCAATCAAGGAACGGGGAAGCGAATATCGAACTATCGTTATCACAGCAAAAGAAGACATAGAAATGAAACTGGAAATATTAATTGTTTCTTTATATAAACCTGTATTGGGCCGGGTCACTTTGACACTCGGGTTTATAACAACAACAACAACAACAGCAACAACAACAGCAACAGCAGCAGCAACAGCAACAGCAACAGCAACAGCAACAGCAACAATAATAATAATAATAATAATAATAATAATAATAATAATAATAATAATAATAATAATAATAATAATAATGCAAGAAATCTCATAACCCCCCCTGCCAAAAATGTGATGGCACCAGCCTCGGCTGATACCACACAAAATAGTCGTGAAGGGTCAAGGAGGATGGGAAGACGGAGGATGGGAAGAAAGAGGAGGAAGAGCACTAACCGGACCTCCACTGGAAGAGTGCGGAGAGTACTGGGACCTTGAGGGGGGCTTATTGCCACCCAAATCCCAGAGGAGACCAATGATCTTTACCAGCGAGAAATCAATGGTAAGCGGCTGTTGCGATACCGCAAAGTCATTTGCAATGGTTATCGAAAAGACGTGGAGAGTACTGGAAATCTGGGGAGACTTGTTGTCACTCAGACTCCAAGGAAAACCACCGGTTATTATCAGTGAGCAATGATTAACGATGACATGTGTGAGAACTCCTAGTGAGTATAAATAATAAAAGATGATGATGATTTTCGATCAAGCTCTACACAATTGGTCAATGCGTTAACGCATTTGGGGAAATCGACTACACATACCTACAGGGACATCCTAAGTTGAGCAGCGAGATGTATGTTCACATTACATTTGAATCTCTCCATATTAGTACAGTTGGGGAATCTCAGTTAAGATTAAAATAGTAAAACGGAAGATCTAAACTAAAAAAAAAAAGTACACCTCAACGTTTCGCCCAACTGTTACGAGGGCTTTATCAAGGGTAAAGTTGAAAAATGGCAAAAGACGAGATCTGCAATTTTGAGGGCGGGGGTAGGAGAATATATATAGAAATCCGAGCACAATAAATTTAACAAGCCGCGCATGCGTTGTCCCTCTCTGTATGTGACTCGATGTGGCGAGTGTAAAATGCAATAAATTTGGGCAATTTGGGGCATTTTTGACCCCCCTTTTGACCCCCTGGGGGCGCGAACCAGAATTTTTCTGAGGTCAACGACGCTCATTTTATATCCAGAACAATTACCTCTACATTTTGACCAAGTTTCAAAAAAATTGAATGGGTGGATCAAACGTTATGGTAGAAAAGGGTCATTTTTTGCAATTTTGGGGGCTTTTGACCCCCTGGGGGCGCGAACCAGATTTTTTCCAATGTCAGCGATACTTATTTTCTATTAGGAACAATTGCCTCCACATTTTGGCCAAGTTTCAGAGAAATTGAATGGATGGATGAAAAGTTATGGGGCAAAAAATGTCATTTTTTGCCATTTCGGGGCCTTTTGACCCCCTGGGGGGCTAACCAGATTTTTTTTTTCAAAAATCGGAGAATGTCACTTTCTAACCTGACCAAAGTTACAACTTCATGCAAAATTTCAGAGAAATTCAATGGATGGTTGCGGAGAAAAATCCGGACGAACGGACGGACGAACGGACGGACGAACGGACGGACGGAAATGCCTCAAAACATAGGTCCCCCGATTTTATAAATCGGGGGACCAAATATGTTCGGAAAAAAAGGTAAGCATATATGTACATACATATATGTACATGTATGTGCATGTATGTACATACATATATGTATGTACATATATGTACATATATGTACATACATATATGTACATACATATACACATTACTTATGCTACTTTAATTAAACCTATACAAAAAAATTCCACACGCAAATTAATTGAATCATCTGTCATAGACAACTCTAAAAATATAATTCACCCGTAAATGCATTTTTGTTTCAAATCTGACACATTCCAACAAAATGCCTATTTATTATAATATTCAACGAAAATGTGTCAAACTGATACTTGTTTCACATCTGCAACAAACCTGTTGGCATTTACGAGTAGGTATCAGTATGATGTTGCATCAGCACACTCGCTAAATAGGTAATCAGTATCTTCGATACCACGGGCGAGTGTCATCGGTGTGTCATCTGCCTAATTCAAGAGCCTAAACTTTTAAATCTGGTCGTTATAATGTTAAGTAAAAATTTATTTTATGATTCTCTAGTGTATTATGATTATTTAGATGCATATATTGCATATATTAGTATTTTACACACACACACACACACATTACATATATATATATATATATATATATATATATATATATGTGTGTGTGTTTGTCTTTTAAGGGAAGTGGGGTCTGATCAACTCTGCTGGGAAGCCATGAAATTAAATACTGTCTTGTTTTTAAATTCCCGAAACAGTTTTTCATGGTAAACAACTGATGATTCCTTAAAATAGTGTTAGAAACTAACTAATATAATAACTGTAAAAAATAAATTGACTTACATGAGTGATTTTCCACTGGAAGACTTGAGACTATAAGTTTTTGTTTTTTTTATTATTTTTTTTTTATATATAGTTTTAATGGTTGAGAAACTTCCGAGACTATATATATATATATATATATATATATATATATATATATATATATATATATATATATGTAAAATGTTATGCTTTTTTTTTGCTTAATAATTTTTTCAAAAATCATTTATAGTATCTATATTACCCCTATGAAACGTTTTTCACTTTTTTTTCAAACCAATAAAAAATATAAAGAATTTAAGAGTTAATAATTTATAAAAAAAAAAAATAATTCCATTACCTTGAAATTTGAAAGGAATTCGAAAGCATTTAAACTGTCATTTGAACTGGCTTTAAAATTCTCAGCAAATTCTCATGTATTAAAAGATTTAAAGTTTTGGAAGCTATTTTAAGTTCAATAATTCTATAAATAGAGATTAAAACATTACCCTCGCAAAAATTAATCATAGTTTTATAACAATTAGGTTCAAATAATAATTTGATGACAAAACGAGATCGTAATAATTAAATTTAAGAAGTTAATGTAGTTTGCTTGAATCATTTTTACTGTGTATATATATATATATATATATATATATATATATATATATATATATATATATATATATAAAATATGAAACTAAAAGTATACTTTTAGTAGATAGAACCTATAGTGAAATGGTTTAAGCTCAATATACGAGATAGAGCAATTATAAAGATAGATGAAAGAGGGATAAACATGTACGAATGACAAATTTATTTCAACTTCGATTGTTCAATGCAAGGTGTACTCGGTAAAAAAATATGTTTATTATTCTTTCCTTAATTTCCTTAAGCTAATGCTTTTCAAAGATTAAAATCTTATCCTCTGATGATAAGATTTTAATTTTTGAAAAGCCTTTGCTTAAGGAAAGAATAATAAACATTTTTTTACCGAGTACACCTTGCATTGAACAATTGAAGTTGAAATAAATTTGCCATTCGTACATGTTTATCCCTCTTCTTTCATATATATATATATATATATATATATATATATATATATATATATATATATATATATATATGTATGTATGTATGTATGTATGTATGTATGTATGTATGTATAAAGGTAATTTGTAGAAGGCACTTTTCAAAATCCTATTAAAAAAAAGATAATTTGGTAAAAAATTCTCGGACGAACACCGAGTAGATAGAGCTAATTTTATTGATAAAAAGATCAGGAAAAAATCCAATTCTGTGGTAGATTCAGTAGATCGTAATAATTAAATGTAGTTTGCTTGAAGCATTTTTTAATGTATATATATAAAAGGTAATTTGTAGAAGGCAATTTTCAAATCCTATTTTTTTTTAAAAAGATAATTTGGTAAAAAAATAAAGCATTTAAGGGTTCCACAAAGAATGGGCTTCTACTATGTATTTTCCTCCTATTTAAGATTATTATTCAAGAAAACAACATATATCTATATAAAGATGTAAGGGGCTGATGTGAACTAGGGACCATACCTACAGGGACATCCTAAGTTGAGCAGCGAGACGAATGTTCACATCGCATTTAAATTTCTCCATATTAGTACAGTCGGGGGAAGCAGAGAACAGAGACGGAATTCCAAAGGTTAGCAGTTCGAATAAAATAAACTATTAGAGTAGAAAGCTTTCCGGCATCTGGGGACCTCTACAGTGAAGGGGTGGGATTTTGCTGCTTGTCAGGTTGCCCGGAGCTATTAATGTTGAGGGGGCACTACTGCTGCAAGTTCCTCGGAGCACATTCCATTGAAGTATTTGTAAAACAAGCACAGGGATGCAACATTGCGGCGATGGGACAGGGGTTGGATCTTGGTTGACATTGCGGTACCTATTAGATTGGAGATTCTTTTTTGGACTATGTCTAACAGGGAGAATATAGTGATTGATGCTCCAGCCCAGATGTGACAACAATACTTCGTGCATGGGCGAATGGTGGCTTTGTAGAGATATAAGATACTGGCAGGTGTGAGAAGATTTCTAGCATGGTAGAGAGAGCCTACCTTCTTTGCAGCAGCATTGGCAATGTCTTCTATGTATTTGTTACAATTCATGTTACCTGTGAATGTCAGGTTGAAGAGTTCGAATGATGAACTCTCAGGTAGGGTGCTATTAGCTATGGCAAGCGATGGTTGAAAAGGTTTCTTATGATTGTTACAGGAAAAGAGCTTTATCTTAATAGCATTAAATGTTACCATCTATTTTTGAAAAGGAGTTTTGTCTTAGTAGCATTAAATGTTACCATCCATTTACGTTCTCATTCCACTACAGACTGAGTGTCTTTTACTAAGGATTCAACCATTGTGTGGGATATGTGTACGTTCGTTATGTCCACATGTCTAGAATAGAACGTAGTGTCATCAGCAACTATACCCATCTCGGATACAATTTCATCAGGGAGGTCGTTTATGAATATCACGAATAATAAACGTTTCACGGATCGCACCCTGTGGTACACCTGCATTAATGTCATGTTGTTTGGAAATACGGTCATCAAGTGCAACCTTGATTATTCGTTTAGCTAAGAAGGATCTGATCATATTAAATATTCGTCCAGTAATATCATATGAATTAATTTTCATGAGAAAACCTACACGACACAACTTGTCAAAGGATTTGGATATATCAAGGGCTACCGATCTAACTTCACCTGCCTTGTCCAGCGCATGGTATATGCGTTCAGTGATTATCGTTAGGATATCTGCGATAGAACGGGCTTGCCTAAATCCATACTGTCGTTCAGAAAATAGTTTAGCATTTACGAGTTGGTGGACTATGCCTAGATTGATTAACAATTCAAAGATTTTAGCGATGAGAGGAAAGAGACTGATGGGGCGAATATTTTGCCGGTCAGTTCTTTCACCAGAAGTTTTGAACACTGGTAGGCAATTTTCCAGCTATCCGGAGAGCAAGATTCGGCAAGACGTTTGTTGTAGAGTTTAGAGAGAACAGGGGCTAGCTCAGCAGAGCATTTGTTTTATTTATATAACAGAGATAAGATCAAGCCCAAACACCTTGGAGGTGTTTAGGTTTTTTATGATATTCCGGACATAGGAAGAGGTGATGATCAGATCACCGAGTGTGACTTCTGTCCGCAGTCGGAAATTTAGGGAGGGATGGAGGGAGTGGTTTGTGAGGTCTAAGGTGGGGTGCAAGGCGAACCGCTGGGCAAGCCGTTTAGTCTTCTCAAGGCTGTGCAAGCAACATCATGCCGTGGTTAAATAGTGGGGGAAGGTTGTTGATTACCCATTATTCACCACGCTATTATCATCAATTTTCCAGAAATTGCAAGATTTCTGCGACTCAATGCGTTTTCTGATCATTTTGGTATACCTTCTCGTTACTGCGCCTATTTCACTCTTACAGTGATTTCTAGAAGCCACAAATTTTTGCTTATTTGTATCTGAGTTATGGCGGACGAATCGGTGGAACGCTTGCTGCCTATGCGCAATAGGAGCTGCGCAGGTTGGCGAGAACCATTAGGGAGAGTGGGGCTTGCTATATATATATATATATGCATATATATATATATATATATATATATATATATATATATATATATATATATATATATATATATATATATATACTTACGCACATACATACATATTTGAATTACCATGGAGAGTTTGAATTACCTACTAGACACAATCCTCAAGTGTATTCGGTCTCTCTGTACAAGCGTTTGTCAGGACAACCTGACATGAGGATACTTCCCCCTACAAGTAAACCCTGACCAAATATTAAAACTAACATAGTATTCGAAGCCCAAATAAGATCCCATCGACACGGCTATACACTGGCTCAAGATATAAAAATGTAGTAAAACCACAACAGTAATTGAGTTTGTGCTTCTTGAACTGATTCAATTCAAACTAGAATTGTAAACGACTTCTTTACGTAGTTTGTGGGAATAAGGAACAGAGGGAACGCAGAGTAAACCTTAATGAATTGACACTGACAATACTGTTCTTATGCTCTTATTAATTATGAAGTTAATTGTTAAAAAAGAACAAATTCGAAGGTAATTATGCTATTTCACTTTCACCATTTAGTAAGACGTCCGACATTAACATTAATAAAATGCCACGGTCACTCAATTTTAACGTAATGCCTAACAAAAAGTATAAAGTATAAATATTCACGAGCAACGCCGTGTCGGGACAGCTGGCTAAGATCAAAGTGTAGTATCTGTTCCGATGGATACTGCACCCCATAGACTGGTATTGTCTTGGCCTTCGGAGCTTGATTTACGCCGGTCTATGGGTCTGTCCTGTGCAGTTTTAGGAGGCCCACCCTCCCAGGCTTCGCCTCCCCTCTTTGGGGAGAAGTAAGTTTATTGCTTACTGTCTGAGGCGCCCCTGCCGGGGAATGCCGACGGGGCTGCCCAGGCAATTTTTAAACCCCACTTTCCCGACCCGACCTTGGGTCACATCTTACTTGTGGGGGTAAGATAAAAACTGGTCTTGTGCCTAACTCCTGAAGAGGAGTAAATCAATACATGCATATAAATGTACATCTTTCTTTTTTTTTCTTTCTTTCTTTTTTTTCTCGAATGTTTTTCGCTATTAGCGTTTCTTTTTTTTTTATCATTTTGTCCTTTTTTTGCTGTCGTTTTTTTTTCTTTTCTTTTTTTACATTCTCTTTTATTTATTTTTTTATTTTTTCTTACCTTTGTTGAAGCTTACATGAATGAACTATTTTCTGTCGATCTATGTACGTTGTGATTCGGCTTGACGATCATTGTAATCATCGCCTCTTCAACGAGTGCGCGTTTGCATGTAACAAGATTCACGCGCGATCTCTAAAGACAGATCACGTGATTGACATGAACGTTTTCAGTTTTTGACTTTTTCCGAACTTGACAAGATGTGATCCTGCGATTCTCTGCTGGGTCGACAGCAGGGAATCGACGAACTCCAGGAAAAATAGTATTTCGCCTTGTCAACATATACCTGTAAGAATAGAGGATTTTTTTTAAGGCAGCGTGTTCATATCACGTCGGGGTCACCATTGTAAGAAAAGACGATTTGTTATCCCCTGTCTTAATTTAACACACGAAATGAATTAACCTTTTTACTACAACAAAAAAGGGGGTTTATTCAGATCAAAGGTTACCTATACCATTGGGTATAGGTGGAAGAAACTTAGGACAGTGTCCGAAAGGAGAAGAATAAAATAAGCCCTTAGTTCAAATATCTTCAGGCGAAGATAGCAGGCGCCGTGAGCGTCCAGTGGACAAGGAGGCAGGAGAGAGACTGAGGCGATCCTTCTTGGCTGGTGCCAGGGTACCGTCTTATCATCATCCGCAATATCCTAAGGGGGCTCAAGTAGTCCCTTAGGGAACTCATGATATCAATGCGCACTGCGAGCTGATTGGCCAAACCAGCTCACAGAGACACTGATACGCAATAAAAAGTAAATCTAATTTATGACTGCTACATCCCAACTCAATGTATTACCTTTCATTTTGTTCCTATGTTTCTCCTACATAAAACTACTACACATCTGTGCAATGTGTTGTTCAATTGAATACGTCATAAAGAAAAGTTATACAAATCAATCCACTTATCCTTGTCCCGTTTCCGTCTTTTATCTCATCCAACATTTAAACCTTTTTCTTCCTTTTCTATTCCATTCTTTCTTGCTTTCTTTTACTTAATCTTACTTTTTCCCCCTTTTTATACCTTTTATTTGTTTTTCTCTTTATATATATATATATATATATATATATATATATATATATATATTATATACACACATATATATATGGAAGGATGGGTGAAGGTAATCCGACGTAATGGGAAATGAAAAAGGAAAAACCAAAAAGAATGTTTTTTTTTATATATTCACCAACCTTTCGTCTTTATTTGTAAGACTTTCTCAGGATGATAATTCTAAGAAAAATGTCATGCAAGTACGTGAAAATATTGCGTTGACATGATGGGTTGATGAGGAAAAGTAGTAGCCAACTACTTCACTAAGCCCGGACCTCGGTCCTGCGCACCCAGTAGTTGGCTACTACTCTTTCTCATCAACCCATCATGTCAACCCAATATTTTCACGTACTTGAATGACATTTTTCTTAAAATTATCATCCTGATGAAGTCTTACAAATAAAGACGAGACGTTGATGAATATATAAAAAAAAATATCCCTTTTGTTTTTTCCTTTTTCATTTCCCATATGTGTGTGTGTGTGTGTGTGTGTGTGTGTGTGTGTGTGTGTAGATATTTATATATTGTAATAGCATTTTAGATTCATTCACACATCTCTATAAGAGTTTATGTCTGTCTGTCAGTCAGTCTGTTGGTCTGTCACGCTTAAGTTTTCATTACTAGACGCACAGATTGAATTGACGCATTTATATTCTCAGTTATCGTCTACTATCAGGCCATCTAAATAAAATTGAGTCACTCTAAATAAACTTTTCGTCTACTATCAGGCCATCTAAATAAAATTGAGTCACTCTAAATAAACTTTGATTATCAACTTTATTCGTACACACGAATATCTGCCTATGAATGGATTCATCTTGGAGATTTTGCCATAATTCTATCAACACTGGTTCTATTTATCTTCCTCCCACAAGGTAAGATATGACACAAGGTCTGGAAAGTGGGAAAACAACAGCGCTCGAGAATTTGAGCGCTCTGGCTATTTAAAAATTGCCTGGGCAGCCCCGTCGGCATTCCCCGGTAGGGGTGCTACAGGCGATTAGCAATAAACTAACCCCCTCTCAAAGGGTGAGAAGGCAAAGCCTGGGAGGGTGCACCTCCTAGAACTGCACAGGACGGACAACCGATAGACCGGCGTAAATCCAGACCCGAAGGCCCGGACAATACCGGTTTATTGGGCGGGGTAAAACCCCCTGGCTGAACTTCTACCAACACTGGTATTTACCAAACATCGTATATATTCGCGAAATAATACACAACAGCTGACAACAAAAATATTTTTATGCATTTTATTTTTTTGCACGTTTTCACTCGCTTTAATTTTCCTTGTTCTTGCTGTTCATTGTTACCTCCCCTTTAAAGAAACCTCTTCAATACGTGATTACGTATAACGCATCTTTCAACTAGCGCTTCTTTTACAAGGATTTCCAACTTTAATAACCTTTTAAAAATCACTATTGGCCATAAGCAAATGTGTCTTTGCTTTGCTATTGTTTAGCAGAATAGAATGATATTAATAATCATTAAGACACCCAGCCTCGCCCGGGAGCAATAACTTACAATTTGAAAGGGGGGGGGGGGATTTTTTTTTTTTTTAAAATAAAATATTTAATTTTTGTTTAAATAGACGTCATCGCCTCTTTTGTGGTGGACAACATTGTTCTGTATAGAACCTATGCACAAACAATTCCGTTATCAAAAGGAATTACGTCTTCCCACACCCACATGTACATACACACGCAGACGCCTACACGCAACAAAATGTAGGCGGGTGTATAGCCCACATCACCAACCACGCATTCTCTAAAAAAATAGTGTTATTATGAAAAATGTATATATCATCACCATCAGGATTTTGATCACTTTTGGAGGAGGACCCCCCCCCCCCCACCCCAGCTAGTTTCCGACACCTTATTGGTGATTATCATTCAGTGTTTTTTTGTTTTTGTTGCTATAGTCGCCACACTAGGCACTGGGGGTTGGCGACGCTATTTGCCCATAGCTTGGTGTCCACATACAGCGCCTAGTATTCCCAAATGGTCACCCATTCAGTACTTACCTATATATATATATATATATATATATATATATATATATATATATATATATATATATATATATATATATATATATATATGAGTATATAAAAGGATAAAAATAATCCGACGGTATGAAATTAAAAATGGAAAAGCGGAAGACCTTTTCGCTCAACGTTTCGCCCAAATTTCACGTGGGCTTTGTCAAGAGCGGACGAAGAATACAAAAATGACAAAAGACGTCTTTTGTCATTTTTGTATTCTTCGTCCGCTCTTGACAAAGCCCACGTGAAATTTGGGCGAAACGTTGAGCGAAAAGGTCTTCCGCTTTTCCATTTTTAATTTCATATATATATATATATATATATACTATAGACATCAATATCGAAGGTTCGATCTCTATCTAAGTTAGCCATGCTGATGACGGCTGTGAGCCAGAAACACGTGTCCATGGATTACTTTTATGTACGTATAAAATAAAATTATATATATATATATATATATATATATATATATATATATATATAGAGAGAGAGAGAGAGAGAGAGAGAGAGAGAGAGAGAAGAGG
>OY744538.1:23799511-23829511 GCA_963556195.1 Sepiola atlantica
TAATAATAATAATAATAATAATAATAATAATAATAAAATAAATGTTATATATATAATGAAATCATATAATTATAATTATAATGATAGATAGTTAGATATATAAATGAATAACTAAATAAGTAGATAAAATTGAATATATGTAAAAGTACATATAGCAAGTTATGGTGAATATAAATACAGTGTTTTAAGTGATTATGCTAAAGTAGTGTATTGATTATTTGTGTGGCTGTATAGATGTAGGTAATTTATAGTCATGGAAGTGTTTCGTAATCCTATTTAATATATATTATTAGTGTTTGTGGAAGTATTTATATGGGTTCAGGAGACCAATGTCTGTATTAAGTCTTGTTGTATATGTGTGTGTGTGTGTGTGTGTATGTGTGTGTGTATGTGGGTTTGTGTGTATGTGTTTGTGTGTATGTGTGTGTGTGTCAAACCGAAAAATCCATTTAATCTCTTTTTGGTTGAGGGCAAATTAGAGTCTATTAGGAGGCATCTAATGTTGTCTAGTGTATGGCCAGGTAAGTTGAGAGAAAATTGGATTTTTGTCGAATGGATGTTTATGGTTGTTGAAACAAGATCTGAAGGTAGTTTTTGTCTCTCCAATATATCTTCTGCTGTTACAAATGGAACAATAGATGTAGTATAGATGTTGGAACTGTCACATGTCAGCTACGGTTTGGAGCTTGATTGTAATGTTAGATATGGTAAATAGGAGTGTGGTGTTTATGTGTGTGCATAAAAGACATCGAGGTTTGTTACATCTGTAATTGTCATGTTGCGGTGTGTGCTTGTGAGAGCGGGTGAAAATGGCTGCCAAATTGGATGGATGTCTGATTGCATTAATAGCTATATCAACATATCCAGGCACATACTAGAACCCCAACTACTTCAACACTTCCCACTCAAAACCTACCCCTACTTCCGCTACATTGACGACATTTTTTTCATTTGGCCACACGGTCTTATCAACCAATACACCAACAATTTCCATAGCACCATCAAATTTACCATGGAACACTCATATAACTCCATTCCATTATTATACGTCGAATCTCGCAAGAAAAAATATCTACACACCTCTATACTAAACCCACAGATTACCACAAATTCTTTAATTTCAACAGAAACCACCTTTTAAACCTGAACAATCCATTATTTACAGTGCGTGTATACGTATAAAACACACATGCTCAGATCCTCTAGATTACATGAAAAATTCACACGGACAACTATATTATTTTATATATATACGAGAAGAATACCCGTCCCATGACAGATAAAATTAACCCCCCAACAGAATAGTTTTGCACCACATTTACCTCCCCTTATAAAGATTAAAATCAAGATATATCATTACTAAACCTTATGTCTAGAATCCTTATGCAACTGTTTAAGGTAGCTCAGTTAATTTTTTTAAATGTTATTGATATATCTATCTATCTATTTATATATCTTTTTATATGATTTTATTACGTATATCACCTTTTATTATTACTATTTATTATTGTTATGTTTATTGTCATTGTTATTGTTATTCTTATTGTTATTTTATTATTATTACTCATATATAGTATATAGATTTATTATATTATTACTTTTCCATTCATTCATGTTCAAATACTTTTTTTACTTTTTACTCTATCTTTTAATTTCGTTTCTCGACAATTCCCCCAATTCAAATCCGTAGTGTTATTTAAATTAATATATATATATATATATATATATATATATGTGTGTGTGTGTGTGTGTGTGTGTGTGTGTGTGTGTGTGTGTGAAAAAGACAAAGGGAAAAACAAACTAGATACAGGAACAAATCATCAAAAAACGAGAGATTTACCGGTTTCGTTTGGATCAACGTAACCGATAAATCTCTCGTTTTTTTATTTCTTCTTGTGCCAAATTTCTTTTCTTTTATCTTTTTACACATACTGTCCGCCCGCTATTTCATGATATATCGTGTATTTTATCATTATATATATATATATATATATATATATATATATATATGAGGAATAAAAGAAACAATGTTTCAGACAAAATGTAAAAATAAAAATGGAATAAAGAATAAGCAAATCAACAACTAGCAAAAATAAACTCAAAACACATATTGAAAAGTTCTACCAAAATATTTTGATTGTTAAAATATAATCATCATCAATTGGTAGCAGAACTTTAATTAAAAACAGAAAAGTTTTCAAATTTATGCAAAGAACGCAATTTGGAATAAAAAATATATTCTTGTTTTCACTGCTTTTCTTCATTTATAGCCGGCTTTCTCAACTGGGCAGGCTTTAAATATTCTCGCTGCCCCTTTTTCCCACTTTAAAACACTTTCCTTTGTCATCTCTACCCGGGAAGTATCTTTAATAAGATTTTGATCTTTGAAAAGCCTGGCTTAAGGAAAATTTAACTTGAATAAATTGCCTTTTTGCGGAATATACCTTGCTTTGAACTTTTGAATTGAATTTTGATTTGGCTTTTGCTTTCTCTAATTCTATTCCATTCTCCTTCATATATATATATATATATATATATATATATATATATATATATATATATATATATATATATATATATATGAGAAATGAAGGATTAGAGTAATCCGACGTAATGGGAAATGACAAAGAAAAAACCAAGAGATATTTTTTATATATTCATCAACGTTTCGTCTTTATTGTAAGACTTCCTCATGATGATAGTTTTAAGAAAAATGTCATGCAAGTACATCGAAATATTGGGTTCACATGGTGGATTGATAAGTGGGTTGATAAGTCAAAGGGGTGAGATATGTAAGAGGGGAGAGGGGAGATTTGGTTGTGGTCAGGTGTGAATTCTTTTTAGGCTGGAAGGAGGGAGGGTAGGAGTATTGACCAGCTGGTTATGTCAGAAACGTGTGAATATAAGTGAGTTTGAAAGAATGTGTAGAAGTGTGCTGTGACATGACAAGAAAGAAAAAGAAAAATGATTTTAATTTTGGGGAGTGATAAGTAAAATGTAGTTTTGTTCAGGATGTGTTGATGGTTTGAGATTAAATTGAGGGCAAAAGGGGTTTAAATATCTAAATATTTAGGAGGATGTGTAGATTGTGTTCATTGGTAAGGCTGCTATTTGTGGTTAAGTAGTTTTGATTCGTAGTGGGTGATTCATGAGTATGCGAATGAATATATATGTGAGAAGGAGTTAGTACGTGAGTGTGTATGCAGGGAGTTGTATATAAGTACAATTGAGAGCGATGAGAAGAAGGGTTAGCCATGATCTAGGTTTAGTTTTTGTTCGGTCAGGATAATTTTGCTTATTAAGGGGGATAGATTTTAGAAACCATTTCGTTGTCTGATGGTGTTAGAGGCTGTGATGAGTGCTGTTTCGAGTAGTCTTCGCCGAGCTTTGTTATGAATGTGTTTGGTGATTTTGGCCTGTTCAAACTTGAAAGCATGATCGTGCTCTAATACGTGGGAAAAAAGTGCACTGAGAGAGTTATTGTTTTTTATGTCCCTTTTGTGTTCGCTCAATCTTTTTTTCAATTCACGTTGCGTTTCTCCCACGTAAATTTGATGGCAGTTGTTACATGGGACGGTATATAAGCCAGCATGGGATGTGGGTTTTTTTTTTCGGAAATGTCTTACTGTGTTTAATGTTTGTTTTATGGTTTGTACTGTTGGAATGCCTAGTTTGTTAAGTGTGTTGCAGATGGATGTGTTATTGGAATGTGTGGGTAAGAGAAGAGGTCTGTCTATGAGAGAGGTGCTTGGTATTTGATGTTTTTGTGTATTCCAGATGCTACCCTCCCTCCCTCCCTCCCTCCAGCCTAAAAAAAAATTTCACACCTGACCACAACAAAATCTCCCCTCTCACCTATCTCACCCTTTTGACTACTTCTTTCATACTCTTACCCACTTCCGCCCATTTTCAAGTTATCTTCATTTTTTCAAATCTTTTTCTAAAACTATGATACCACCTACATTTCTCCAGCCCCTCAAAATCTATGCCACACCTCACCACGACAAAAACCTCAGCCCCCTTTCCTCTCTCCCACCCTAAGGCAAATTCAATAATACTCTCACCCCTCCCCTTTTTCACTGCTGCCTTAATGTACCCACTCAAAGCTTTCCATATTCATTTCACTCTTTGTCACTACTGACTTCTCGCAGCCTTGACCCTCGTTCAGCGCTCTTAGTATCCACGGCTACTACTTTTCCTTATCAACCCATCATATCAACCCAATATTTCGATATACTTGCATGACATTTTTCTTAAAATTATCATCCTGAGGAAGTCTTACAATAAAGACGAAACGTTGATGAATATATAAAAAATATATCTTGGTTTTTCCTTTTTTATTTCCCATATATATATATATATATATATATATATATATATATATATATATATATATATATATATTGATCTGCTTATATCTATATGAGACAGAGAGGTGAAAAAAATCCCCCCTCCAAAAAAGGGCACTCTGGATTCGGACAAAAGTTAAAATTGCCTCAGTCAAGAAGGATGTTTTATTAACTGATCAAAGACGGAAAAGAGGAAATGTAGTATCAGAACAGATACTACACTTTGCTTTTATCCAAGAAGGCAAAGCAAACAAACCCCCCAAAAAATCAATGAACAAGCATTGTGTCTCGGCATTCAATAACTCTACAAAAGGTTGATATGCCGTAAAAGAGACACACCCAAACGAAACCAAGCATCTATGTGTGTGAAAGCACTTAAGAATGAAACACTTTACCGGCCATTAATAAAATATCGATACTCCCCTCATCTGATGTGAGATAAACAACCCCTAATTACTAAACTTTATCTGACTCTCCATTTTAACGATTCCACCAGCGATCAATGAATCTTAAATCAAATCGTAGCCCCTTCTCTCCTAGGCACCTTCCCCCTTCTCTTTGGTTCGATCAAAGAGACAGTCTCATAAATCCGGTGTCGTCTTCATGAAAATCAATTTCTTCATCTAATCTCACTATCACCGGAGTCTAGCGTGGGATGGGAACGAGAGTGGGTGGGTGGATGACATCTATAATTCATATATTCCCGCGCTTTGTTCCTAAATGGCGGGAAATTAAAACGCTGTCCGCCGAATGCGCGGGAACGGCCGTTTAAATTAATTTCCTGTTTCGTCGAGGCAACCGCCTGTGCTCGCAATTGCCGGCAGCTGTTTGGAAGCAAAATGCATTCTAGAATCACCCAACAATGGATAATGTACGCCAGTGTCCATGTTTGGCCATGTTTTTTTTTATTATTATTATGTGCACTTAGTACACAGACAGTCAAACAGGAATATAAAAGTCAGAACGTTCGGTCGTCTGTCTTAGTTATAAGAGAGCTACCCATTTAGAAAGTTGAGATTATCTAGATCAGGGGTTCACAACTTTTTTTTTTTGTAGACCCCCTGGAAGCTATTTTAGCATCCATGGACCCCAGATTATATATATAAACACTACATCCAAGAACCATTCTGCAATATGGTAGCTAGCAATAAAATTATATAGGAATTAAAGTTGCATTAAAAAATAAAAAAAAAATAAAGCTTAAGTACCTTTGGTACCAGAAAAGTACTATATATATATATATATATATATATATATATATATATATATATATATATTCTAAAGAAGCTCTGAGTCATTAAAAAAATGTAAAATGCAGTTTAAATCCCCAGACAAACTAACTAAATCCAAGATATTGCAGACTTAACATTCGTTGGAAAATTAATAAATGAAAAAATATAAGTAAAAAAAAAATAAAAAAAAAGGTGGGGGTTAATTATCTAAGAGTGAAACAAAAACAGGAGACCTTAAGCGTCTAATATTAACACGGGGATCATCAGCTGTTTACCATGTAACTGTTTCGGAGATTTAAAAACAGGACAGTTATAATATTCATGGCTCTCCAATGGTACTGATTATACGACCATTTCCCCAATAATCAAGTGTCGAAATAATTCAGCTTAAAATATCACTAATATATACATAAATAAATAATAATAATGATAAAATAATAATACTAATATATTACCCTTAAGACTACCGTATGATATAATAATTTGCATATCAAATAACATTAATTAAAACAATAAAAAAATATATATATATAAATACAAATAATAATAATACTATCTAAACACTACATCCAAGAACCATTCTGCAATATGGTAGCTAGCAATAAAATTATATAGGAATTAAAGTTGCATTAAAAAATAAATAAAAAAATAAAGCTTAAGTACCTTTGGTACCAGAAAAGTAATTAGATAAGAGGAAGGAAACCTAGCCATACAGATCTAAATACCCAATATATAGTCTAAAGAAGCTCTGAGTCATTAAAAAAATGTAAAATGCAGTTTAAATCCCCAGACAAACTAACTAAATCCAAGATATTGCAGACTAAACATTCGTTGGAATATATATATATATATATATATATATATATATATATATATATATGAGAGAGAGGAAGGATGAAGGTAATCCGACGTAATGGGAAATGAAAAAGGAAAAACCTAAAAGGATGTTTTTTTTATATATTCATCAACGTTTCGTCTTTATTTGTAAGACTTCCTCAGGATGATAATTTTAAGAAAAATGTCATGCAAGTACGTGAAAATATTGGGTTGACATGATGGGTGGCACCTCAATATTTTCACGTACTTGCATGACATTTTTCTTAAAATTATCATCCTGAGGAAGTTTTACAAATAAAGACGAAACGTTGATGAATATATAAAAAATATCTCTGGGTTTTTCCTTTTTCATTTCCCATTACGTCGGATTACTCTAATCTCCCACTATATATATATATATATATATATATATATATATATATATATATATAATTAAAAAAACAAAAAATAAAAAACAAAACAAATATTTGTTTCTAGGTTTGTAAAAGCTAACAATGAACCCTAACCCTAACCCTAACAATGAATCATTTTCGTTATATTCATAACATAAAATACAAATACAAATCTTGAAAATTTCAATAAACACACGTAAAAAACAAGTTAAGTGGTCGACCATAGTTAAGGGCGACCCGAATGCTCCTTTTTCATTGACTACTACAAACGAACGCAACTACATAGATAGAATAAATGCTGAAAGTAAACAAATCACCGATAGACTAAAAGAGAGCAACAAAGTTAGTAAATTAAAACCTAAGGAGGCCTATATCTTATTTAAAGATCACAAAGGTTATTTTAACAATAACCCCAGCACTCGCTTAATTAATCCGACTAAACCAGATATAGGAACAATTAGTAAAACAATTGTATCTAGAATTAAGAAGCAAATAAAAAAAGATCTAGAATTAATAAGCAAATAAAAAAAGATCTAGAATTAACAAGAAAATAAAAAAGATCTAGAATTAACAACAAGCAAATAAAAAAAGATCTAGAATTAACAAGCAAATAAAAAAGATCTAGAATTAACAAGCAAATAAAAAAGATCTAGTATTAAGAAGCCAATAAAAAAAGATCTAGAATTAACAAGCAAATAAAAAAAGATCTAGAATTAACAAGCAAATGAAAAAGATCTAGAATTAACAAGCAAATAAAAAAAGATCTAGAATTAAGAAGCAAATGAAAAAAGATCTAGAATTAACAAGCAAATAAAAAAAGATCTAGAATTAACAAGCAAATAAAAAAAGATCTAGAATTAACAAGCAAATAAAAAAAGATCTAGAATTAAGAAGCAAATAAAAGAAGATCTAGAATTAACAAGCAAATAAAAAAGATCTAGCATTAACAAGCAAATGAAAAAAGATCTAGAATTAACAAGCAAATAAAAAAGATCTAGAATTAACAAGCAAATAAAAAAAGATCTAGAATTAACAAGCAAATAAAAAAAGATCTAGAATTAACAAGCAAATAAAAAAAGATCTAGAATTAACAAGCAAATGAAAAAAGATCTAGAATTAACAAGCAAATAAAAAAAGATCTAGAATTAACAAGCAAATAAAAAAAGATCTAGAATTAACAACAAGCAGATGAAAAAAGATCTAGAATTAAGAAGCAAATGAAAAAAGATCTAGAATTAAGAAGCCAATAAAAAAAGATCTAGAATTAAGAAGCCAATAAAAAAAGATCTAGAATTAAGAAGCCAATAAAAAAAGATCTAGAATTAAGAAGCAAATAAAAAAGATCTAGAATTAAGAAGCCAATAAAAAAAGATCTAGAATTAAGAAGCAAATAAAAAAAGATCTAGAATTAAGAAGCAAATGAAAAAAGATCTAGAATTAAGAAGCCAATAAAAAAAGATCTAGAATTAAGAAGCAAATGAAAAAAGATCTAGAATTAAGAAGCAAATGAAAAAAGATCTAGAATTAACAAGCAAATAAAAAAAGATCTAGAATTAACAAGCAAATAAAAAAAGATCTAGAATTAACAAGCAAATAAAAAAAGATCTAGAATTAACAAGCAAATAAAAAAAGATCTAGAATTAACAAGCAAATGAAAAAGATCTAGAATTAACAAGAAAATAAAAAAGATCTAGAATTAACAACAAGCAAATAAAAAAAGATCTAGAATTAACAAGCAAATAAAAACAAATTTAGAATTAACAAGCAAATAAAAAAGATCTAGAATTAACAAGCAAATAAAAAAAGATCTAGAATTAAGAAGCAAATAAAAAAAAGATCTAGAATTAACAAGCAAATAAAAAAACATCTAGAATTAAGAAGCAAATAAAAGAAGATCTAGAATTAACAAGAAAATGAAAATGATCTAGAATTAACAAGAAAATAAAAAAGATCTAGAATTAACAACAAGCAAATAAAAAAAGATCTAGAATTAACAAGCAAATAAAAACAAATTTAGAATTAACAAGCAAATAAAAAAGATCTAGAATTAACAAGCAAATAAAAAAGATCTAGAATTAAGAAGCAAATAAAAAAAAGATCTAGAATTAACAAGCAAATAAAAAAAGATCTAGCATTAACAAGCAAATAAAAAAAGATCTAGAATTAAGAAGCCAATAAAAAAAGATCTAGAATTAAGAAGCAAATGAAAAAAGATCTAGAATTAAGAAGCCAATAAAAAAGATCTAGAATTAAGAAGCCAATAAAAAAGATCTAGAATTAAGAAGCAAATGAAAAAGATCTAGAATTAAGAAGCCAATAAAAAAAGATCTAGAATTAGGAAGCAAATAAAAAAGATCTAGAATTAAAAAGCCAATAAAAAAAGATCTAGAATTAAGAAGCAAATAAAAAAAGATCTAGAATTAACAAGCAAATAAAAAAAGATCTAGAATTAAGAAGCCAATAAAAAAAGATCTAGAATTAAGAAGCCAATAAAAAAAGATCTAGAATTAAGAAGCAAATAAAAAAAGATCTAGAATTAACAAGCAAATAAAAAAGATCTAGAATTAACAAGCAAATGAAAAAGATCTAGAATTAACAAGCAAATAAAAAAGATCTAGAATTAACAAGCAAATAAAAAAAGATCTAGAATTAAGAAGCAAATAAAAGAAGATCTAGAATTAACAAGCAAATAAAAAAGATCTAGAATTAACAAGCAAATGAAAAAGATCTAGAATTAACAAGCAAATGAAAAAAGATCTAGAATTAAGAAGCAAATAAAAGAAGATCTAGAATTAACAAGCAAATAAAAAAGATCTAGAATTAACAAGCAAATAAAAAAAGATCTAGAATTAACAAGCAAATAAAAAAGATCTAGCATTAACAAGCAAATGAAAAAGATCTAGCATTAACAAGCAAATGAAAAATGATCTAGAATTAAGAAGCCAATAAAAAAAGATCTAGAATTAAGAAGCCAATAAAAAAAGATCTAGAATTAAGAAGCAAATAAAAAAAGATCTAGAATTAACAAGCAAATAAAAAAAGATCTAGAATTAACAAGCAAATGAAAAAGATCTAGAATTAACAAGAAAATAAAAAAGATCTAGAATTAACAACAAGCAAATAAAAAAGATCTAGAATTAACAAGCAAATAAAAACAAATTTAGAATTAACAAGCAAATAAAAAAGATCTAGAATTAACAAGCAAATAAAAAAAGATCTAGAATTAAGAAGCAAATAAAAAAAAGATCTAGAATTAACAAGCAAATAAAAAAAGATCTAGAATTAAGAAGCAAATAAAAGAAGATCTAGAATTAACAAGCAAATGAAAATGATCTAGAATTAACAAGAAAATAAAAAAGATCTAGAATTAACAACAAGCAAATAAAAAAAGATCTAGAATTAACAAGCAAATAAAAACAAATTTAGAATTAACAAGCAAATAAAAAAGATCTAGAATTAACAAGCAAATAAAAAAGATCTAGAATTAAGAAGCAAATAAAAAAAAGATCTAGAATTAACAAGCAAATAAAAAAAAATCTAGCATTAACAAGCAAATAAAAAAAGATCTAGAATTAAGAAGCCAATAAAAAAAGATCTAGAATTAAGAAGCAAATGAAAAAAGATCTAGAATTAAGAAGCCAATAAAAAAGATCTAGAATTAAGAAGCCAATAAAAAAGATCTAGAATTAAGAAGCAAATGAAAAAGATCTAGAATTAAGAAGCCAATAAAAAAAGATCTAGAATTAGGAAGCAAATAAAAAAGATCTAGAATTAAAAAGCCAATAAAAAAAGATCTAGAATTAAGAAGCAAATAAAAAAAGATCTAGAATTAACAAGCAAATAAAAAAAGATCTAGAATTAACAAGCAAATAAAAAAGATCTAGAATTAACAAGCAAATGAAAAAGATCTAGAATTAACAAGCAAATAAAAAAGATCTAGAATTAACAAGCAAATAAAAAAAGATCTAGAATTAAGAAGCAAATAAAAGAAGATCTAGAATTAACAAGCAAATAAAAAAGATCTAGAATTAACAAGCAAATGAAAAAGATCTAGAATTAACAAGCAAATAAAAAAGATCTAGAATTAAGAAGCAAATAAAAGAAGATCTAGAATTAACAAGCAAATAAAAAAGATCTAGAATTAACAAGCAAATAAAAAAAGATCTAGAATTAACAAGCAAATAAAAAAGATCTAGCATTAACAAGCAAATGAAAAAGATCTAGCATTAACAAGCAAATGAAAAAAGATCTAGAATTAAGAAGCCAATAAAAAAAGATCTAGAATTAAGAAGCCAATAAAAAAAGATCTAGAATTAAGAAGCAAATAAAAAAGATCTAGAATTAAGAAGCCAATAAAAAAAGATCTAGAATTAAGAAGCAAATAAAAAAAGATCTAGAATCAAGAAGCAAATGAAAAAAGATCTAGAATTAAGAAGCCAATAAAAAAAGATCTAGAATTAAGAAGCAAATGAAAAAAGATCTAGAATTAAGAAGCCAATAAAAAAAGATCTAGAATTAAGAAGCAAATAAAAAAGATCTAGAATTAAGAAGCCAATAAAAAAAGATCTAGAATTAAGAAGCAAATAAAAAAAGATCTAGAATTAACAAGCAAATGAAAAAAGATCTAGAATTAAGAAGCCAATAAAAAAAGATCTAGAATTAAGAAGCAAATAAAAAAAGATCTAGAATTAAGAAGCAAATGAAAAAAGATCTAGAATTAAGAAGCCAATAAAAAAAGATCTAGAATTAAGAAGCAAATGAAAAAGATCTAGAATTAAGAAGCCAATAAAAAAAGATCTAGAATTAAGAAGCAAATAAAAAAGATCTAGAATTAAGAAGCAAATAAAAGAAGATCTAGAATTAACAAGCAAATAAAAAAGATCTAGAATTAAGAAGCAAATGAAAAAAGATCTAGAATTAAGAAGCAAATAAAAGAAGATCTAGAATTAACAAGCAAATAAAAAAAGATCTAGAATTAAGAAGCAAATGAAAAAAGATCTAGAATTAAGAAGAAAATAAAAAAAGATCTAGAATTAAGAAGCAAATAAAAAAAGATCTAGAATTAACAAGCAAATGAAAAAAGATTTAGAATTAAGAAGCCAATAAAAAAAGATCTAGAATTAAGAAGCAAATAAAAAAAGATCTAGAATTAAGAAGCAAATGAAAAAAGATCTAGAATTAAGAAGCCAATAAAAAAAGATCTAGAATTAAGAAGCAAATGAAAAAAGATCTAGAATTAAGAAGCAAATGAAAAAAGATCTAGAATTAAGAAGCAAATAAAAAAAGATCTAGAATTAAGAAGCAAATAAAAGAAGATCTAGAATTAACAAGCAAATAAAAAAAGATCTAGAATTAAGAAGCAAATGAAAAAAGATCTAGAATTAAGAAGCAAATAAAAAAAGATCTAGAATTAAGAAGCAAATGAAAAAAGATCTAGAATTAAGAAGCAAATGAAAAAAGATCTAGAATTAAGAAGCAAATAAAAAAAGATCTAGAATTAAGAAGCAAATAAAAGAAGATCTAGAATTAACAAGCAAATGAAAAAGATCTAGAATTAAGAAGCCAATAAAAAAAGATCTAGAATTAAGAAGCCAATAAATAAAGATCTAGAATTAAGAAGCAAATAAAAAAAGATCTAGAATTAAGAAGCAAATGAAAAAAGATCTAGAATTAAGAAGCCAATAAAAAAAGATCTAGAATTAAGAAGCAAATGAAAAAAGATCTAGAATTAAGAAGCCAATAAATAAAGATCTAGAATTAAGAAGCCAATAAAAAAAGATCTAGAATTAAGAAGCCAATAAATAAAGATCTAGAATTAAGAAGCAAATAAAAAAAGATCTAGAATTAAGAAGCAAATGAAAAAGATCTAGAATTAAGAAGCCAATAAAAAAAGATCTAGAATTAAGAAGCCAATAAAAAAAGATCTAGAATTAAGAAGCCAATAAAAAAAGATCTAGAATTAAGAAGCAAATAAAAGAAGATCTAGAATTAAGAAGCCAATAAAAAAAGATCTAGAATTAAGAAGCAAATAAAAAAAGATCTAGAATTAACAAGCAAATCAAAAAAGATCTAGAATTAACAAGCAAATGAAAAAAGATCTAGAATTAACAAGCAAATAAAAAAGATCTAGAATTAACAAGCAAATAAAAAAAGATCTAGAATTAACAAGCAAATAAAAAAAGATCTAGAATTAACAAGCAAATAAAAAAGATCTAGAATTAACAAGCAAATGAAAAAGATCTAGAATTAACAAGCAAATAAAAAAGATCTAGAATTAACAAGCAAATAAAAAAAGATCTAGAATTAAGAAGCAAATAAAAGAAGATCTAGAATTAACAAGCAAATAAAAAAGATCTAGAATTAACAAGCAAATGAAAAAAGATCTAGAATTAAGAAGCAAATAAAAGAAGATCTAGAATTAACAAGCAAATAAAAAAGATCTAGAATTAACAAGCAAATAAAAAAAGATCTAGAATTAACAAGCAAATAAAAAAGATCTAGCATTAACAAGCAAATGAAAAAGATCTAGCATTAACAAGCAAATGAAAAAAGATCTAGAATTTAGAAGCCAATAAAAAAAGATCTAGAATTAAGAAGCCAATAAAAAAAGATCTAGAATTAAGAAGCAAATAAAAAAGATCTAGAATTAAGAAGCCAATAAAAAAAGATCTAGAATTAAGAAGCAAATAAAAAAAGATCTAGAATTAAGAAGCAAATGAAAAAAGATCTAGAATTAAGAAGCCAATAAAAAAAGATCTAGAATTAAGAAGCAAATGAAAAAGATCTAGAATTAAGAAGCCAATAAAAAAAGATCTAGAATTAAGAAGCAAATAAAAAAGATCTAGAATTAAGAAGCCAATAAAAAAAGATCTAGAATTAAGAAGCAAATAAAAAAAGATCTAGAATTAACAAGCAAATGAAAAAAGATCTAGAATTAAGAAGCCAATAAAAAAAGATCTAGAATTACGAAGCAAATGAAAAAAGATCTAGAATTAAGAAGCCAATAAAAAAAGATCTAGAATTAAGAAGCAAATAAAAAAGATCTAGAATTAAGCAGCCAATAAAAAAAGATCTAGAATTAAGAAGCAAATGAAAAAAGATCTAGAATTAACAAGCAAATAAAAAAAGATCTAGAATTAACAAGCAAATAAAAAAAGATCTAGAATTAACAAGCAAATAAAAAAAGATCTAGAATTAAGAAGCAAATAAAAAAGATCTAGAATAAAGAAGCAAATAAAAAAAGATCTAAAATTAAGAAGCAAATAAAAAAGATCTAGAATTAACAAGCAAATGAAAAAAGATCTAGAATTAAGAAGCCAATAAAAAAAGATCTAGAATTAAGAAGCAAATGAAAAAAGATCTAGAATTAAGAAGCCAATAAAAAAAGATCTAGAATTAAGAAGCAAATAAAAAAGATCTAGAATTAAGAAGCCAATAAAAAAAGATCTAGAATTAAGAAGCAAATAAAAAAAGATCTAGAATTAACAAGCAAATGAAAAAAGATCTAGAATTAAGAAGCCAATAAAAAAAGATCTAGAATTAACAAGCAAATAAAAAAGATCTAGAATTAAGAAGCAAATGAAAAAGATCTAGAATTAAGAAGCCAATAAAAAAAGATCTAGAATTAAGAAGCCAATAAAAAAGATCTAGAATTAAGAAGCCAATAAAAAAAGATCTAGAATTAAGAAGCAAATAAAAAAAGATCTAGAATTAAGAAGCAAATGAAAAAAGATCTAGAATTAAGAAGCCAATAAAAAAAGATCTAGAATTAAGAAGCAAATGAAAAAAGATCTAGAATTGAGAAGCAAATGAAAAAGATCTAGCATTAACAAGCAAATGAAAAAGATCTAGCATTAACAAGCAAATGAAAAAGATCTAGCATTAACAAGCAAATGAAAAAAGATCTAGAATTAAGAAGCCAATAAAAAAAGATCTAGAATTAAGAAGCCAATAAAAAAAGATCTAGAATTAAGAAGCAAATGAAAAAAGATCTAGAATTAAGAAGCCAATAAAAAAAGATCTAGAATTAAGAAGCAAATGAAAAAAGATCTAGAATTAAGAAGCCAATAAAAAAAGATCTAGAATTAAGAAGCAAATAAAAAAGATCTAGAATTAAGAAGCCAATAAAAAAAGATCTAGACTTAAGAAGCAAATAAAAAAAGATCTAGAATTAACAAGCAAATAAAAAAAGATCTAGAATTAAGAAGCCAATAAAAAAAGATCTAGAATTAAGAAGCCAATAAAAAAAGATCTAGAATTAAGAAGCAAATAAAAAAGATCTAGAATTAAGAAGCCAATAAAAAAAGATCTAGAATTAAGAAGCAAATAAAAAAAGATCTAGAATTAAGAAGCAAATGAAAAAAGATCTAGAATTAAGAAGCAAATGAAAAAAGATCTAGAATTAAGAAGCCAATAAAAAAAGATCTAGAATTAAGAAGCAAATAAAAAAGATCTAGAATTAACAAGCAAATAAAAAAAGATCTAGAATTAACAAGCAAATGAAAAAGATCTAGAATTAACAAGCAAATGAAAAAGATCTAGAATTAACAAGCAAATAAAAAAGATCTAGAATTAAGAAGCCAATAAAAAAAGATCTAGAATTAAGAAGCCAATAAAAAAAGATCTAGAATTAACAAGCAAATGAAAAAAGATCTAGAATTAAGAAGCCAATAAAAAAAGATCTAGAATTAACAAGCAAATAAAAAAAGATCTAGAATTAACAAGCAAATAAAAAAGATCTAGAATTAAGAAGCAAATGAAAAAGATCTAGCATTAACAAGCAAATAAAAAAAGATCTAGAATTAAGAAGCAAATGAAAAAAGATCTAGAATTAAGAAGCCAATAAAAAAGATCTAGAATTAAGAAGCCAATAAAAAAAGATCTAGAATTAAGAAGCCAATAAAAAAAGATCTAGAATTAAGAAGCAAATAAAAAAGATCTAGAATTAAGAAGCCAATAAAAAAAGATCTAGAATTATAAAGCCAATAAAAAAAGATCTAGAATTAACAAGCAAATGAAAAAAGATCTAGAATTAAGAAGCCAATAAAAAAAGATCTAGAATTAAGAAGCAAATAAAAAAGATCTAGAATTAACAAGCAAATAAAAAAAGATCAAGAATTAACAAGCAAATAAAAAAAGATCTAGAATTAACGAGCAAATAAAAAAGATCTAGAATTAACAAGCAAATAAAAAAGATCTAAAATTAATGAACAAATAAAAAAGATCTAGAATTAAGAAGCCAATAAACCAGATCTAGAATTAACAACAAGCAAATAAAAAAAGATCTAGAATTAACAAGCAAATAAAAAAAGATCTAGAATTAACAAGCAAATAAAAAAGATCTAGAATTAATGAACAAATAAAAAAGATCTAGAATCAACAAGCAAATAAAAAAGATCTAGAATTAACAAGCAAATAAAAAAGATCTAGAATTAACAAGCAAATAAAAAAGATCTAGAATTAACAAGCAAATGAAAAAAAGATCTAGAATTAACAAGCAAATAAAAAAAGATCTAGAATTAACAAGCAAATAAAAAAGATCTAGAATTAACAAGCAAATAAAAAAAAGATCTAGAATTAACAAGCAAATAAAAAAAGATCTAGAAATAACAAGCAAAGATCTTTTTTTATTTGCTTGTTAATTTTAGATCTTTTTTTTATTTGCTTGTTAATTCTTGATCTTTTTAATTTGCTGGTTAATTCTAGATCTTTTTTTTTGCTTGTTAATTCTAGATCTTTTTTTTTGCTTGTTAATTCTAGATCTTTTTTTATTTGCTTGTTAATTCTAGATCTTTTTTTTTATTTGCTTGTTAATTCTTGATCTTATTTATTTGCTTGTATATTCTAGATCTTTTTTTATTTGCTCATTAATTCTAGATCTTTTTTTTTATTTGCTTGTTAATTCTAGATCTTTTTTTTCATTTGCTGGTTAATTCTAGATCTTTTTTATTTGCTTGTTAATTTTAGATATTTTTTTATTTGCTTGTTAATTCTAGATCTTTTTTATTTGCTTGTTAATTCTAGATTTTTTTTTTATTTGCTTGTTAATTCTAGATCTTTTTTATTTGCTTGTTAATTCTAGATCTTTTTTTATTTGCTTGTTAACAAGCAAATAAAAAAAGATCTAGAATTAACAAGCAAATGAAAAAAGATCTAGAATTAAGAAGCCAATAAAAAAAGATCTAGAATTAAGAAGCAAATAAAAAAGATCTAGAATTAAGAAGCCAATAAAAAAAGATCTAGAATTAAGAAGCAAATAAAAAAAGATCTAGAATTAACAAGCAAATGAAAAAAGATCTAGAATTAACAAGCAAATAAAAAAAATCTAGAATTAACAAGCAAATAAAAAAAGATCTAGAATTAATGAGCAAATAAAAAAAGATCTAGAATTAACAAGCAAATAAAAAAAGATCTAGAATTAACAAGCAAATAAAAAAAAGATCTAGAATTAATGAGCAAATAAAAAAAGATCTAGAATTAACAAGCAAATAAAAAAAGATCTAGAATTAATGAGCAAATAAAAAAAGATCTAGAATTAACAAGCAAATAAAAAAAGATCTAGAATTAACAAGCAAATAAAAAAAGATCTAGAATTAACAAGCAAATAAAAAAAGATCTAGAATTAATAACAAGCAAATAAAAAAAAGATCTAGAATTAACAAGCAAATAAAAAAAGATCTAGAATTAACAAGCAAATAAAAAAAAAGATCTAGAATTAACAAGCAAATAAAAAAAGATCTAGAATTAACAAGCAAATAAAAAAAGATCTAGAATTAACAAGCAAATTAAAAAAGATCTAGAATTAAACCAGTGGATCAATACTGTCGAAGCAATCACTCGGTTTAATAATATCGAAAATAAAAATAAATGTACCTTCCTAGAATTTGACATCGTGCGTTTCTATCCATCCATATCCGAAGATTTCTTCAACATCGCCCTAGAGTTTTCCGAGATGTATACTGATATACCCAAGGATGAAATCCACATCATTAAAAAATTTAGAAGATCAGTTCTAATCCATAATAATGACCAATGGATTAAAACAAAAATGACCAACTCCTTTGAATTGGCCATGGGTGTCCTGGACTCTGCAGAGGCATCGGATCTTGTAAGGTTATTTATTTTATATACTCTCACAAATATATTTGATAACACAGATACCGGTCTATATAGAGATGATGGATTAACTATAATAAGGGATTCAAACAAGGCCAAGGGAGAAAACGCCTGGGAAAACCTCTCTTCGATCGCCGGTTTGCGTGTATGTGATTATTCTTTCATCTGCATATGTAATCGTGTGTTTGTGTCAGAGTTTTTTGCCCATCATTTAAGTCCTTTCACAACACGTATTTTCAACGCCCCAACACACTCTCCATCTGACACACGCGTGTTTTTGTACGTGTACATGCACTTTTTTTGTTTCATTTTACTTCAGTCGAAGTTCTCAGAAATCAAGGGGCCCCTACCTAAGGATAACACTTGATCTCTATATAAGATACATAGATATTCAAATATTCTATTGAATTTCTCTTTTATCTCTCAAACGTTGAGTTAGTAAAGAAGTTAAGAACATTAATTTTCCTCTCCCCAATTGACCAGTTGATTATGTTATAGTATATCTTCTTTTTTTTTTGGTCTTAACGGATTCCAGGACAAGAATTCATCTGGTCTGGTGGAGTATCCAGTTATGTGTTGCTATTTGAGGTAACATTACAGTATGAGCTTATGTATAGCCGTTTCGAGGGGATCTTATTTGGGCATCGAATACTATGTTATTTTGAATATTTGGTCAGGATTAACTTGTAAAATGAAGTATCCTCATGTCAGGTTGTCCTGACAAACCCTTGTACAGAGAGACCGAAGACACTCGAGGATGGTGTCTAGTAGGTAATTCAAACTCTCCTACATGCACATATGTATATGTTCATGTGCGCTAGAAGGCTTTTAGCTGTAAATTTAGCTATATGTCTGTCTGTCTGTCTGTCCGGCTAAAACTCAGAAACTGCCAAAGATACACGTGCAAACGTTGCATATTTTGATTTAGTATGACCTCAAACAAGTTGTGGTTAAATAGTGTAATATTAGTGATTTTTAATCGTTTGTTTTTAATACATATCAGTTTGCAGAGAAGGCCAAATTCAACATGGTCTTTCCCGTCTGGGCGCATCTGGCATTTCCTTAGAAGAAGAGCCTTGTCATCTGAAATTCGATCTTCGTTTATGCATTAGGCCGGGAACCACGACAATAATGCAGTTAATATTGTTGCAATTAATTTCATTCCGGGATCTAATCTCAGCATTTCGGTTCAAGTCTGTATTTGTGAGGTTATCTTGTTATAGTTTAATGCCTTCATGTAACCAGATAAGTTTAGGATAGTTTAGTATAAACTACGTACGAAGATCGACTCGAAACCAGGTAATGAAAAAAAATAATACTAATAAGTTGACGGATTATTGGAAAGCAGTTGGTAGGGGAATTTGTCAAACGCAAAGTTGTTGTATGATGTAAATCAACGGACAATGGGAAATGGGAACCAAATAGTTCGAATTTTGCTAAACAAAATAATATAAGAAAAAAGATAGTATCGAAATTGAAACAAAGAAACGATGACGTAGTTCTGACGTATATACTTGTTTTAAAAAACACGGACAGGGGATGGGGATAGAGAGAGCTCGGGGAGAAGAGAGCCAATACTTATACAAGACATTCGTTTACGCGTCAGACCGGGAATCACGATAACAAACGATATCATTCAGCTCGAACTAAAGACATATGCACGAAATTGTCATCAAAAGATAAATTGCTGCAGTTTTATCAAATCTTTGATTTATAACAAACGATAACCTTTGTGTGTTTATTTACCTTTTTTTTTCGTATTTCGGGATCGACAACGTAAGAGAAACGATCAAATGGAAACCACTAGTCATGCTCTAAAAACTGCATTTGGAAATTTGAGTTATCGCCCCTGCATAGTTTTAATTTTATAATTGTGGACAATTCAAATCTATTCCTATTACGTGACATGTATTTTCCTTTATATCATTCATTACTATAATGAACGGTGGTGGTGGTGGTGGTGGTGGTGGTGTTTTCTGGTTGACTTGTATGATTTTTAGCAGGTTTGATGACTTCATATTACAATCAAGACTCTTCTGGAGAAGAACACTTGCCTCTCGGGATTGGCGCTTCTGGCCGCCACGCACTCTCCCAGCACGCGCATCAGCTTCTGAAAACCGTACCAGACACCACCTCAAAGCAGATGTGAACCAAGAACCGCTGGAAGGAAGATTGGCAGCAAGCTGACCAACACCGACTGCACAGGTTCATCACCGACCCAGACGACATACCAGGGGCTGAGCTGCCACGAAGGCAATGGACTAATCTGAACCGCCTGAGAACTGGTGTGGGCCGTTTTTCTGCCACAATGAGAGACTGGGGCCTGAGAGAGGGTGCTGCCTGTGAATGTGGCCCCCCAGAACAGACAGTTACGCACATCATAGAGGAATGACCGCTGTTCAAACCACCCAATGGCGAGCAAGGCATAGCGGTCCTTGATGACGAGACGAGAACCTGGCTTGCCAAGACCGAGCTGCAGCTTTGAGGGAGCTGGCACAAGAAAGAAGAAAAAGAACGTCAATTGGTGGATTACTCAAGTCAGTTACTTGTTGGGTTGCTGTTTTTGATGGAAATCGAAATACGTCACAGAATCTGGATGATAGACCTATTTTGGTGTATTGTTTCATTTTGGTACGTGGGTACATTCGATATTATTCTAGCCCCTGTCGCACGAAACATTGCCATCGACAGTCTTCTCTGATAGGAGTCAACCGTGTTCTCATAACTTTTGGTAAGGGTCCATGTTCCCAACTTGTATACTGTTGTATTACTTTAAGTTATCTTGTGAGAATTTTTAAAGTTACACCTGAATAGCATTTAAACTGATATATCAAACTTCGATTCTGACTAGCAAATTTTCATTTTTTTTTTATTGCTGTGCCATGTAATTGGCACTATAATAATGTACTTTGCTGCAGTTTACTTATAAAACAAGCCGCGCATGCGTGGTCCCCTCTGTATGTGACTCGATGTGGCGAGTGTAAAATGCAATAAATTTGGGCAATTTTTGGCATTTTTGACCCCCCTTTGACCCCTTGGAGCACGAACCAGAATTTTTCTGAGGTCAAGGATGCTCATTTTATATCCAGAACAATTGCCTCTACATTTTGACCAAGTTTCAGAAAAATTGAATGGATGGATCAAACGTTATGGGAGAAAAGGATCATTTTTTGCCATTTTAGGGGGCTTTTGACCCCCTGGGGGCGTGAACCAGATTTTTTCCAAGGTCAGCGATACTTATTTTCTATTGGAACAATTGCCTCCGCATTTTGGCCAAGTTTCAGAGAAATTGAATGGATGGATGAAAAGTTATGGGGCAAAAAATATCATTTTTTGTCATTTCGGGGCCTTTTGATCCCCTGGGAGGGCTTACCAGATTTTTTTTCAAAAATCGGAGAATGTCACTTTCTAACCTGACCAAAGTTACAACTTCATGCAAAATTTAAGAGAAATTCAATGGATGGTTGCGGAGAAAAATGCGGACGGACGGACGGACGGACATGCCTCAAAACATAGGTCCCCCGATTTTATAAATTGTGCCGGACAATTGGTAAAATGCGGAAAAAATCAATTATGAGCGAAAATCAAAATCAGACAGGGTAATAACTCATATTTTTATTGAAGAAAATAAAAATGAGTTGTCTCCCTTACAATTAACTTTTATTTTTGTATAAGTTTTTTTTTTGAATGTGCAAACAAATAAAACTGAAAAACTAAAACTGCATCCCGGACAGTACCGGGTAGGTACAACTAGTCTATTATATAATGGGACTTCGTGATTCTGTCTCTCTGTGTGTATCCAGCTCATTCATTCATATCTTATGAATCTGATGATTCTATTGGTGGCATTTATTTCTCTGATATCTTTTTAGTCAGAATCCTTTATAGAAAGAAACCAGGTACTTACATGAAGGACCATGTGAAGGTTGCCAACATCCTAAGGGAAAGTGTTTCTATGGAACGAACTGGATTCGAACTTGGAACAGCCAGGTCGTCAGTCCGTGTCGTTAATCACCTAACAACCATAATCTCTCATGTTTCCAGCTAAAAGTCAGAAACTACACAAGATACACTTACAAACCTTACATATTCCAATTCAGTATGACCTCGAGATTGTTATGGTAAAAGAAAACACACTGATAGTAATTCCCTTTGGGGGCCACCGGGAACTCAATTAGTGCATGGAAGGGATCAAAAAGAAATTAGTTGTTGTTGTTTTGTTTTTTTTTTCATTCTTACTGGCTGTTGTTTCAAAAACAACACCGAAACTAGGTCAAACAGTTTGTCTTTCTTGCTTTTTTATTATATTGAACTAGTTGCTAGAGAGAACAAGAAAGAAAAGAATAGAGAGTGGCAGTTAGAGGAGAGATAGCGATAGAGAGAGAGAGAGAGAGAAAGAGAGAGAGAGAGAGAGAGAAGGGGAATAAAAGAAAGATCGTAGGTGCACTTTTTAAACTATTTATTTTGATATCCATGCGCTCAGGCAACACCGAGTAGCCCTGCTAGTCGAAGATATGGCGTTGTTGCTGCTGGTTTTTTTTTGTTAGTTTTTTGTTGTGTGTGTGTGTGTGTTTTTTTACGGCATGTCAACCATCGTTGGGTCATTTTATGCCGAAATTGTATATGTCAGTCGGGGGAGACATAGAGAGAGTGACAATTGAGAGGAGAGGCAGCGAGAGAGAAAGAGAAGCTTTAAAAGAAAGATCGTGCACTCACTTTTTTAACTCCTTATTTTGATATCGATGCGCCTAGGCAACGCCGAGTATCCCTGCTAGTCGATTATATAGTGGCACTGCTGCTGTTGGTGGTGGTGCTGTTGGTGGTGGTGGTGGCGATGGTGGTTGATATTACGGCATGTCAATCAGCGTTGGGTTATTTTATGCCGAAATCGTATAAATGTTTTTGTATATGATTGATTTATAAACTGATTCGGATGTTCCGATGAATACTGCCCCTATAGACGGATGTCGTTTTGTCCTTCGGGGCTTGATTCCACCTGTCTGTGGGTTTGTCCTGTGCAGTTCTAGGAGGTCCACCCTCCCAGGCTTCGCCTCCCCTCTTTGGGGAGGAGTAAGTTTATTGCTTACTGCTTGAGGCGCCCCTACCGGGGAATGCCGACGGGGCTGCCCAGGCAATTTTTAATGGCCAGAGTGCTCACTTTCTCGGGCGCTGGCTTTTCAAACCCCACTTACTCGACCCAAGCTGTGGTCACATCTTACTTGTGGGAGTAAGATAAAACTGGCCTTGTGCCTAACTCCTGCAGAGGAGTAAATAAATATACAGAACCTGGCCTTCTCAACTCATCACCCATTTAATACTGCCCAGGCTCAACATCGCTTAATTCCGTTGAATCTCACGTGTGGGGGGGGGGGCAACGTGATTATATGCATATCGATCGATGATGTGTGTTGCTGTGTGTCCTGGAAATTTCTAAGCCGTACTTGAGCGCATCATCTTCGACGATGACTGCTTTTACTTGGTTTCATCTCAATCTCCTTGAACATTCAATGTCCCGACGTTAAAAATCTTCGTCTTCGATTGATGACATTTGACCTTTTTCTTTGAAGAGGCACGGAATCTTCTGGCGTCACCACAGCAATCCGAAAAAACAAGTTTCAGAATAAGGTAAAGCAAAAAATACAAACCTAAGAGTTATATCCGAAAAGTAAGCCATCTATGTAATATATCCGAAAAGTAAGCCATCTATGTAATCTGGTAAATTCAAATGACGAGTGGGGCCTGTGGAAATTCCACAGTCGTCTCCTTCATCTCCTTGTATATTGCTGCCGTGCTTAACATATTGCTATTATGTGGACGCCCGGCGCGAACGCAGACCCCACGCTATTATTGTACCACCTCTGTTCAAAATGAAACATACTTATCTAACTAATCCGGTTAATTTAGTTTCATAATATATCTGATTATAGGGCTCTATCCTCAAAATCCTTGTAGGAGTTTGTGACATATTTCCATTCTATGGAACGTGGACACTCCCGATATTATTGTACAATCTTTGGACAAAACAGATACTACACTTTAATCTTAGCTCGAGAAAGTGCATATAAGTTCGAGCTTCACATTCGACACCATAGCGACATCTGATGACATTTTTTAAATTACTTTTTTGGCATTGCATCTTCTACAATCAGGCGATCCCATCTTTTTTTTTTTTACAAAAGGGGTGGATGGTGATAACGTACGTAAAACATTAAATTGCCTTAGCGTATTATTATATAGATTGCTTTCACACCGACCGATGGTGGTATTGACGAAAATACAAGTGATAAATAGCTCCAACGCTCCAGTACATTCTCATTCAGATGCATATGGGTGTATGTTTCTTTAGATTATGATTGTTACTCACTAGGAGTTCTAACACAGGTCATCATCAGTGATAGTTCACTGATAATAACCGGTGGTGTTCCCTGGAGTCTGAGCGACAACAAGTGTCCCAATATCTCCACTATTCTCAATCTCTTTCGATAACCATTGCAAATGATTTTGCATTATCGCAGCAGCCGCTTACCATTAATTTCTTGCTGGCAGCGACCATTGGTCTTCCTTGGTATGCGGGTGGCAATAAGCCTCTCCAAGGTCCCAATACTCTCCGCACTTTTCCAGTCGAAGTCTGATTAGTGCTCCCTCTCCTCGGGCGTTCAATCCTCTTTGCCCATTCACTAATTATTATTATTATTATTATTATTATTTATTCACTAGGCGTTCTCACATGAGTCGTTATCAGTGATCACTCACTGGCAATAACAGATGATGTTCCTGTTAAATATCCAGGCTGGGTGTACGGAAAACGTCATCTGACAGAAGTGGGTGCATTTGACATAGACATGCAGATGTCCAGGAAAAACAAATATTGTGGATTGTCAAAACTAAAATAACTGTTGATTGGAAATGTTAAATATCCAGGCCATGTGTACTGAAAGGTCATTTGACAGAAGTAGGTACACTTGGCATGGACATGCACTTGGCTGGAAGAAAACAACATATCATGATTGATTGTTGTTATAATTGTGGTAGTAAGACTCTGAACGTTACTTACACGTAGTTCAGCCACGAATGTAAAATGTGCAAAGGTTGAAAACCCAATGAAAGGAAATCAACCCGTACTCCATAAAATGAATACACATCCTATCACAAATTATAAACATATATTGTATAAACAACCAAGACAAAATTAACAGTACATAACAAGTATTTTTTTTAATTTTTTTTTTTTTTTACAAGATCAACTAATATTCTCCGCCCAAACAGAGTTATTTATAAGAGGCTGGTTTTTGTTCTTCCGAGAAAGTTGATCAGAATTAAAAGTTCAAATATAGCAATCAAGAAGGCTTATAGCCTTTATGAAAATGATTGTAGGAATTTTTTTTTCCTGACACCAATGTTACAATTGTGTCGAAAACCAAATGTTATAATTGTTAAACTTATTTTCACGCGTTCCTGCGCGGGTACGTTGCTCTTTAGTGAAGAAACTGTAACTAGTTCAAACATATCAATTAAGAAGGCTTATAGCCTTTATGAAAATGAAAATAGGAAAGTTCTTTTTTTCTTATGAAATTCGAGGAAAACTAATGAGAAGACACAATATAAACAATATGAAAGTTTACTTTAGGACGAATTAATATATTTCTTCTTTTTTTTTTGTCCTTATGTCGTAAGCACATACCTTTTTTGTTTTGATGGCGGAGAGAAGGATATTTTTATAGAATTTTAGATTCTGTGGTCCGTTCTTAACGAGCTGTTCTTAGGGTCCTGAGATATATGTCATCGCGACGTTAGAGAGGTCTGTTGATTGACTGGTCTGTCGTAATCAATTTTGTTGGACAAGGGTTTTCCTTAGGTGTCCGGTAGACAGCCAGATTAAATGTCGCTGTATTTCCTAAGCGTTAATTTTCAAATTCCTCTTTTCCTATTTTTGATTTTGTGTGCGGGGATAAATTGTCTGAATATGACAGTGGAGTAGGCCGTCGATTTTCAGAGGCGTCCGCTCTTCACGCTGGTCCGGGACCTTCTCCTGTGCGGGGATAAATTGTCTGAATATGATAGCGGGGTGGGCAGTCGATTTTCAGAGACGTCCGCTCTTCATGCTGGTCCGGGACCTTCTCCTGTGCGGGGATAAATTCTTTGATAGGACAACGGTGTGAGCTGTCTTCTCCAGACGTTCGCTCTTAACTTCGGTTCGAGACCTTCTCCTTTGATTCTGTGTGCGGAGACAAATTGCCCGACATGACGGCGAGGTGGGTCGCCCGTTTCAGCCGACTGCTCCTAACGCTGGTCGGGGACCTTCTCCATGGTTTTGTGTGCGGGGATAAATTGTTTGAGATTGACGGCGGGGTGAGCCGTCATCTCCCGACGTCCTTTTCCAACGCCGGCTGAGACCCGTCTCTCCAGAGACGACCTCTCTTCACGCTCACCGAAGACCGACTTCTCGTGTTTCCTCTCGCTTCGATTTTCCCGCTCTCTCTCTGTATAGCAACAGCATTCCCTCATTTGAATGGTTGCGTCTTCCGCCCACGCAAATGCGTGGGCTTACTCATGCAAGCCCGTCTGTCAAGCATCCTGTTGACCCATTTTTGACAAACGTCGCCGTCTGCACCCCCTTTCTGTATGCGTAGGGGAACATGTGCCGACAGTCCCCTGCTCCCCTTTTTATGCCTTATGGGGCAAAATATGTAGATATAACATTGTCAAAAAGTCAAATAATCGTTGGGTGAAGTCGGGCAACTGACCGGAGAAAACAAATATGGTGGATAGTCAAAAAAAAAACAAATTGTTGATTGAAACCACCTGCAAAAACCTATCGACAGAAGGAAACAGCCCGTCACCAAAGAAAACGCCCTGGGGATATGGCTACATTGACAGTGAAGTCCCACGGTGAGCGTCTGCAAGGACTCACAAATTGTTATATAATAACAGCTCGAAATTGATATCAGCAGTTGGTTGGCAATTTGGACCTGAGCAAATCCACCTAATTTCTGTGTGTGTCTTCCTCCCTCACTCCACCCACACTCCTTCACCGTCACTATATTTTCATATGTTTATGTGTCGTCATTCCTTTAAGCACAGCAGAAATAAATCAGTTCCCAAGATTCTGTGTGACAAGTCTCCCAAGATTTCCAGTATTCTCCGCTTCATTCAATACTCGTTGCAAATCAATTGGAATTCTCGCAACATTTGTTTACCATTGATTTCTCGCTTCATTGGTTTTCTTTGGAATTTGAGTCTCCCCTTAATTCCAGTACTCTCCGTGCCCTTCCAATGGACATCTGGATGATGTTCTCTCTGCTAGATCTTTCCATCCTCCTTTACTCCTCACGTCCATTTTGTGAGGTATCAACTGCGGCTGTGTATGTGTATAATTTTTCCTTCCATTTTTGGGGGGGTCATTTTATGGGATTTCTTGCAGTTTCGGTTCCCTTGGGCTCGTGTGATGTTCTTTCTATATTTTTGGTTCTATTTCAACTTATCTGTGGCCTGTTGGCGTTCGTTGATTATGTAGGGTGGTTTCCACACTCAAGGATTTTCCCTTTTAAAATTTCGACTGTTTTCATCATTGCTATGCATTGTATGGTCTCAATCTTATATTTGATCTCAATTTCTCCTAGTTTTTTTTTTTACATGAACTGTTCCTGGTGCTCCTATAATTATTGGTATTACAGTGATTATCTTCATGTGTCATATTCCTTTCAATTCTCTTGCAAGTTCCAACTGCTGATATGGCGAAATTTACGCTTTGGCAGTTTTTTCCTTCTTATTGATTATTATCACGTCTTATCTGGATGAATATCTCTGATTGTATCTCCATGTTCTAGAGGATTTTTAGATTTTCATTTTCCAGTACTGTCTCTGGTTTGTGTCTGTATCATTTGTTTGCACGTTTAAAGTGCAGACGTTTGCATAGTTCCCAGTTGACCACCTTTCCCATGTGGTTGTGCCTCTTTTTGTATTCTTTTGGGGCTAGTTTACGGCATTCACTTATTATGCGATTTTTCATTTCGTCTCTTTGTCCACAGAGTCAACATTTACTGTTTTCCTGGGTTTCGTCTATTTTAGCTTTGATATAAGTTGTTCTGATTGCGTTGTTCTGTGCAACTGTCAATAGCGATTCTGTTTCTCTATTCAAATTTCCTTTTCGTAGTCATGTTCAGCTGTTTCCGTGCATCTCTTCTCTGTTCAGTATCATAAATCGTCCATGTAGCTGCTTCTCTTCCCATTATTCTTTACCCGCCTTTTTGTTTCCACTTTCGCTGCTCCTTTTATTGTTTAAATTGTTTTATGGTGCCTCTTGCTGCGATGATCAGCCTTTCTGTGTTCCGGCTTATGTATTTTTCTAATTCTATTTCGTCCTCCACAGTCTTCTATACTCACCAGTCCTATTTCATTTTTACATAGAGTCGGTCAGTATTATTCTTTAGGTGTAGTGCATTGTGTTTAGTAGTTAGTTTCCTAGTATTCTGGTCCAAAAGTTATTCTTTTGTCCAGCCTATGAAGGGTCCGGAATATCTTACTAGGGATACTTCCATGTATTAATTCTTTTCATCAAGTTTATACTATATAATTTGATTTCTAAGACTTTTCTTCACCTTCTAACATATTCTTTTCCAATCTTCTCTTTAATTTTTATTGATTTGATGGGGTCTGCTTCCAGAACTCTCAGATATTTACTATTATTATTTAGTCACTAGTTTTCGCTCAAGTCATTATCAGTGATTGCTCACTGGTAATAACAAGTGGTCTTCCCTGGAGTCTGAGTGAGAACAAGTTTTCCAAGATTTCCAGTACTCTCCACCTACCTCTTTTGATAATCATTGAAAATCACTTTGCGTTATCACAACAGTCGTTTACCATTCATTTCTTGCTCGCAACGACCATCGGTCTTCTCTGGAATTTGAGTAGCAATAAGCCTCCCCAAGGATCCAATTAACATCCACACCCTTCCAGTGGAGGTCTGGTCGGTGCTCTCCCTCCTCGGTCTGTTCACCCTCCCTGAGCCTTCACGATAGTATTGTGTGGTACCAGCCGAGGCCGGTGTCACTACACGCATATGTGAATGACTGAATTTGCGTGGGAGGGGGGTCTGTTTATTAGGTTTCCGGCAGTCTTCACTTCCCTTCGGCTCGTCTGATGATCTTTCGATATGCTCTACTACTACTATTATTATTATTATTTTATTTTATTATAATAATAATTATTATTAATTATTATTTTTATTATTATTATTTTTTTTTATACTAATAATTTTTTTTAATAATTATTATTTTATTATTATTATTATTTATTTTTCATTATTATTATTATCAATTATTTTTTATAATAATTATTATTATTAATTATTTTTTTATTATTATTATTATTAATTATATTTTATTATTATTATCTTTTATAATAATTATTTTTTTAAATAATTATTTTATTATTATTATTAATTATTATTTTATCATCATCATCTCACTAAGCGTTCTCATATGAGTCATTATCAGTGATCTCTCACTGGGAACAGCAAGTGGTGTTCCCTGAAGTTTGAATGACAACGAGTCTCCCCAGATGTCCAGTACTCCGCATCTTTCGATCACCATTGTAAGTCGTTGGCTGTTCTCGCACCATAACAGTCGATGAATTTCTTTGGAACTTGAGGAGCAGAGTTCCAGTACTCTCTGTACCCATCAAATCCAGATCTGGATGATGATGATGATGATTTTCTTCCTCGCCTTTTCCATCCTCGCAGAGTCTTAGGATCTTGCTAAACTCGAGGTGAGGATTTTGTTAATTAATAGAAACGGATATGACTCAAAGAGACAGTGTGAAAGAGAAAAAAAGAGCCCGTTTATGGGCACGCAGCGGCATGAGATGGGCTGACAAAATATGATTAAACAGTTTTTATCTCTCTCTCTCCCCCCACCCCCACACTGGTCAGTGATTTGGAACGAAGATCAAGTTGAATAAACCTCCTTTGTCTTTCAACGGTTTTGTCTTGACTTAGTCCTTTTGAACTTAAATTAAGGAGTTTTGATTTCAGGGCAGCAAGCCCTCAGTCGGGAAGGATCACACAGGAGCGCGTTC
>OY744538.1:23834511-23835744 GCA_963556195.1 Sepiola atlantica
AAAAACAAGGCTAATACGGCACTCGCGACCCGAATATGGCAGCTTAAAGAAGAAAACACACCCTTCACCATCAAATGGAAAATAATTGAGAGAAAACCATCCTTCTCTCCAGCCATAAACAGATGTCCTCTATGTGACGCTGAAAAATACCACATTTCAAAAGCCATCATCGATCCGAATACAGCCTGTTTAAATGTCCGCGATGAAATATTCAAGGGATGTGTACACAAGAGGCAAGCATTGCTTATAAACTGGTCTGACCGATTCACATAATGTCTAACTACCCCCCCCTCTACTAATATAAACACAATAAAAACGAACAAACACCTCATCAACCTATATCCACTTAAACTTCAAGAGCAAAAACTCCGACCTTCACAAAAATACAAAAATATTTAATTTAATTATCAATCACTAGATTACTCAAAAAATTATATCCACATAAATTCCAAGAGCAAAAACTTCGACTTTCACCAAAATGCAAAAATATTTAATTTTTTATTTTTTTATTTTTTTATCTTTTATCAACCACCAGATTAATTTACAAACCCATTTTAACAAACTCAAATATTTCATATTCCATCTTAGTTACCTCCCTTAGATCCGAATTCCTTCATTAAAAATCACTCCAATCTAAAGATTCTTACACATCAACGATTTTTAGAACGCATACCTTCAAAAATATAACGGCTAATGATACAAATTCATAATTTGGCTCACGGGAATTTCAGAGAAACCCTTTCTTTATTTTTATTATTTTCGTTTTTAATCTTTAATTTTTAATTTTTAATTTTTTTTTTTTTTTTTTTAAATTTTTTTTATTATTATTATTTTTATTTATATATTTTATTTATATATTTTTATTCTTTCTATTTTTATTCTTTCTTTCTCTCTCGCTCTTTTTTATTCTCTACAATTTATTCTCTATATATATATATATTTTTTAACCCACTTTTTATACTCTTTTTCTCTTTTTCTCCTTTTTTATTTTTTTTATTTTTTTATTCCTTTATTCTTAGTATTAAAATGTTTTTATATATATATATGTTTTTTTATATTTATTTATATATATATATATATATTTTTCATATATATATTTTTTTATTTTTTATCCCCCTTTTTTATTCCCCTTTTTATTCCTTTAATCTTGAATTCTCTTTCTTCTCCCGTGTTTTAAATCTCAACGGTCTTATGACACTAAATTCAAATTTAAACAAACACACACAACACACT